>OX333071.1:14936359-15387259 GCA_946863875.1 Alloplasta piceator | reverse complement strand
TACAAAAAAAAATGGCCTCAAGCTGTGCTTGCAATTCGCGATGGTCGAAAAAAGGCCAAAACACGATTACGTACAAAAGTGCATACCGAATCGAAAAAAAATCATAAAAAATATTTTAAAAATGCCAAACAAAGCTGAATTCTTTCCCGCCAAAACAATTAATAAAAAATTTGATCATCTTCTTTTTTGACGGAGTTATGCAACTTCTAGTGCGCCAAAAAAAATCGACTGGTGTATTTTTTTGAGTCTTACCGTCCGTGAATTTTACTATGAAAAAAAAAGTCAGTCGAAAATTATTTGACTCTGTGTGAAATCGGCCTTCTCGTGTTTTGCGCACATGTGAACGATTCGACGATTCATCCGAGCAGCTTCATCCGAAAATCCGCTCTATTTCGTTATGACGGAACGAAAATTGTGCAAAGTGTATATATGCAAGAGATTCGGAGCGTTTCGTCGCGTCTGACAAACGATCATTTCCAGGTTAACGATCATCCGCTTCGAGCCTGTCCTAGTTTTTTTTTCAAACTTCTCTTTCGTTCTATTTTACCAGGATTTTCTCCCCTTTTCCTGTCCCGAGGGGGTCGGGGGTCGAAAGTTCATACTCCTCCCTCCGCTGACAGTTAAATCTACCTTGAACATGTTCATTCATATGAGGTATTCCGACTCAATTCGATCGAAGAAAAAATGGCGATGACACCACTTCAAAAACGGGACGAAGAGACGTTTTTCTATGGAATGAAAATACAAATTTAATAATTAATATATATTTTTCTCATCTCCAAGAACAAAAAGTCTTATATCAGATTTCCATTTAGATTTCCTGAAAAAATCATTCACTTTCTATTGTAAGCGCAAATGGATTTCCATTTAAATTTCCTGAAAAAATCGATCATTTTCTATTGTAAACGCGAATCTGTTAATTCGTCAAAAAAAATTGCATTTCATCCTTTAGTTTCTGGAACAAATTCAAATTTTCTTGTTCATTCGGTCTGGAATGCTCCATACACGTATACAGATCACTCCTATATATCGCTCAGTGTTTCTCCCTATTTTTCCTATCTCGGTTTCGCATTCTCTGGATTATGCATGAGCCCATAGCTTCAGCCGAAAGAGCAAAAGCAGGATTTGGTTTTTCCTCGACGTACAACTCGAAAGCTGCTTGGATGAGAGGGAGAGAGAGGGAGAGGCAAGGAAGAAAGAGGTTTATAAAATAAAAAAGTCGACGCCATGTATGTATACTATATTTCAAAACCTGGAATATTATCGACGACGAAAAGTTGGTTGAAATTTTCCGCTGCCGAGAAAATCAGTAAATGTGTCACTTTAAAAAAAAAAAGAAAGATATTGCCTTGATTATGTCAAATAGTATTTACCTTTGTAGATTTTGGTTTTCAATTCGAGGGTCAGTTCAATATCATTTTTATCCAAAATCCATGGTGCTTTAAATCGTCGGATCTAGCTAAGATATTAACATCGATTTCATCATATTAAGTGGTCAAATCTTTCATATCCGCCAAGAAAATAAATATGATGAAAAGTACAATAAGGTGTCCCAATTATTGAATAGCTAAGGATCTGGGCATTGAATTCATTGAGAAAAAAATATAAAATCAAGAAAAAAACCATCGCTTTTATGTTCAAATGATACTTTGATATTTTTACTTTCAAAAAATCACCCTTTATATTATTTTTAAATGATGTCGAATGAAAAAAAAGAACAACAATGGGAAGCATGCAAATGTCCCAATTATTGAACACTGGAAGTGCCTATGTCCCTAATATTGAACAGGCATGTCCCAGTTATTGAACACTCTCGAGAATTCTTTTTCCGTTCTGAAAATATTATTTTGGGTACAATATTAAGAAATAAAAGCAAAATCAAACACTTAAATAATCTTTTATTAATCATGTAAAAATACAAAAATATATATTTAGTCTCTTTTGACAGGTTTTTGGTTCATTCGCATTTGGTTTATTTTTGCTTTTCAACTCGAACTTTATTTTATTTTTATTTTCAGCTTCCCCATTTTTATGTTTTGTTTTTGTTTAATTTTGTCGCAGCTTTCTTGTTTTTCGACTGAAATAACGGAGAGCAAAAAATATTGAACATTACATTCGTATTTTTAGGTTACATTTAGGTTATCTTCTCTTTTTACTTTTCTTTTCATGTTTATTGCATGAAAATACAAATAAAAAATATATTTGACGATCTTGGAGTTATTACTAAAAGAATAAAGGTAAGTTTATTCAGGAACTTACAGTTTTTGTTTGAATAAATCCGATTCACACGATCTGTCACACGTTAACTGTGTCGATGTTTTGATGGGTTTAATGACGCCATCTTGGAGAATTCGAGTGTTCAATAATTGGAACACACTGCATTTTCTATGTCCCAATGATCGAACACCGTATTTTTTGATAAATAATTAATTAAATTTTTTTTTAAATTGTTATTTGTAAGAAATTTTCTGAGGAACCTGAAACGCCTTAACTTTTTGAGATGCGACAGTTTTTTAATTTTTTATGCCCTTACGCATGAAGTGGCGCGTCTTAGCAAAAACAATAAGCTGCAGTTACCACGAGACATCAAATCGGGTCACCATTGTTGATTGAATAATTTTTTTTCTCTATTAATTGAAGCTTTTTTTGCACAAGGAAGGTAACATTTTGATGACTAAAAGCTCCACACATGTAATGAAATTTTTATAAATAAGTAAACGCACGCAGGTGAATGAGAAGTAATAAAAATACACGATAGTGTTCAATATTTGGGACATTTTCCTTATTCCCCGTTAGATAAAAAATCAAATACATTTCGGGGCTTCCCAACAATCATGCCAAAATTCACGGCTTCATACGTTCACACAATTCATCTATTCACCGTATTCATCTATAAATATAAACGTATACATATATCTATTTGTATAAGCGAAACAGTGGAAACTAGACGCAAGGGAGTGATGTATTCACGTCGACGAATTGAAATGCCAGCGGTGGCGTTACGCTCTCCCTACCTCGATCGTTCGTCTCTGGCACGCTGCGGAACAACGGAGAGTTGACATTAATTAGCGAAACGTTCGTTGCTATTATAGTTGAAATGCCGCTTACTATATACCCATCGAACGCTCACTGACAAAGAAGCCTAACTAAAAATCACTTTGACGATTGAATTGGGCGAATTGCGCCCTTTATCGTTCTTGACAATCGATGTACGGTAAAAGCGAGGATTGCGTTCGACGAATACGGAATCGTGAACCGAATCGCAGATATCTCAATGCACATCGATGAAACACAGAATAATATATATATATATATGTATTTAGATATACACAGCTGTCCAAAAGTTTGGAAACACTCGCCCCGATTCAGCGCCGCACAAAAAGTTTCACTGCTCTTTTAAAAATGCAGATATTTTAATTCAACAAGCGGCGTTTCAAAGGGGACATATTCAGCTTTATTTCGCGTTTGTCAAAATTTTTTTTCGATTTTTCTAAAATTTGATACGCTCTTCAAAACATGGTCGCTTTTGAGTTTTTTTTTTGCGTTGAAATTTTGGTGCACGATCCATGAAATTTTTTTTGTAACTCTTCTTCTTATGAAAAACTTGTGGAGAGAGTATAAGCTTTAATTTCGTTTTTTTTTAAGTTTCGAATGATTTTTTTCGCATAGATATTCATTTTTTCGTAAAAAACTACCATATTTAATGGAATCGGGACCAGCGTTTCCAAACTTTGGGACCGCAGTGTACATCGCAAGTTCTCCTATGTGAGTAAAGCTCTGGAAAATCCAGCACGCGTTTATACATCTCTCTCTCTCTCTCTCTCTCTCGTTCAAAAGCAAATGGAAACCCGCGCGTGATCCCCAAATCCTACCTTCTCTCTATTTCCTATATCCTACGCGCAATTTCTCTCAACCCTCCGCTTGTTAGGGATGTATGTGTTATATCAGATGATTCATCGTGTCGTGATTCTCCGTGATGCTCGTGTGGTTTGCGTTCGATGCCCAGAGAAGATTTTCCCATTCGAAATTCACGACAAACTGCCGCATTACGGAGGCAAATGAGGAAGATGGATTTGGCTGTCTCGAAGTCTCACTTGATGGTAAAACGGACGTTCGGGACAGAAGTCATCGGAAAAACGTACACGCTTGACGAAATTATTATTAACCATACCATACATTGCATTCCACGTAATTGGAGGCGTCGCTAGCAATTGAAGAGCTAGTTTAAAAAATAAAAGGAGCGCATGAATCGATAGATTCGCATGCAACTCGATTAATTGATATTTGCGATCGATTTTGAAACTGCCGCAAAAGGACCACAACGTTGGAAACACTAATTGTGCACTCACTATTAATTTTCGTGGAATATTTTCGTTCATTATCGTGACGCGTATCGATCGGAATATTTATGTAATGAATCAACGAGAAATTCACGTTTTCACATTTCGTCATCGCCCTTTCGTTCACGTTTTTTTTCCCCCTGCAAATTTGCGTCGATCGTGCAAATATCAAATTCCCTCTCTCGTTAACGGCATGTGCAAATGAGTCTCCTCGATTTGCCTGTACGCGTTTGGATAATTGTGATTTTTCCCCTCAGACGCATACATGCGCGTCTATATATATAAATTATTCTTCACGCTCCAGTGCACTTTTTCGTCATACATGTTTGCCTTTAATTGATCAATTAGAACGTACCGCGTGAATTTATATATGCCAGACAACATGTGTGCGGGTCACGAAAATTTCTCTCGGGTTTAGCATTTTGCTGGTTTACTTCATTCATAGAACAGTGAGCATGAAAGAAGATAAAAAAATCGACCCAGATTTTTTGGTTTCCTGCAGCATACACGAAAAAACGAGATTCATGAATTGTATATCACAAATCAAGTTCATGTCATTTATAATGTCATGTCATTGGTGTATATAAGATGCATGATAAAGTTGCCACTCCGAGTATTGTACTATACCATTTTAAGAATTATTGATTTCCAATCCTTTTCCAGTAGTAGGGGAGAGTGGGGCACACAAGTCCGCTTAGTCCCCACAGTTTGCCCCATCAATATTAGCACGTTATGCCTCAACAGGGCTTTGAATATTCGAAAGATTATATTTATTCTGTTTCCCAACTGAATTTCATTAAAGCAGTGTTCTGGTCTAGAAGTTTGAAAAAATCATTTTTTTTGCATATTCTTAAAGTTTAGACCTTTAAGAATATAGCCTCGAAAAGAAATTTTTTAATTCCACTAATTTACGGAGTCATAGCTATTTTAGTGACGCAGCAACTACGCCCGTCACGTCTGACCAAATCGGACTAGTACTACTGCTTTTCTTAACGCGGCTGACATGACATCTCATGCAAGTTCTACTCAACCGATTTACTTGAAATTTTTCACCAATCTTCAATGTATAACTCTCTATGGCCCGCACCACCATCGTGTCAAAAATATTATTTTTACTATTGTAAAAAAATTAAAAACTATGAACAAAGGGTCGAAAAACGCTTTCTTTATTCAGAGAGCCACCATTTTGTGATTTTTTTTTCATTTTCCGTGTGGACTAAGCGGACACAGGTCTGCTTAGCCCGTACAGTTTGCCTCATAAAAATTAGCACATTATGCCTTAACGGGACTTTGTACATTCAAAAGATTATATTTATTTTGTTTCCCAACTGAATATCGTTAAGACAGTATTCTGGTCTAGAAATTTGAAAAAATTAATTTTTTTCGCATATTCTTAAAGTTTAGACCTTTAAGAATATAGCCTCGAAAAGAAATTTTTCAATTCCAATAATTTACGGAGTCATAGCTATTTTAGTGACGCAGCAACTATGCCCTTCACGTCTGACCAAATCAGACTACTACTACTGCTTTTCTCAACACGGCTGAAATGATATCTCAAGTTCTACTCAACCGATTTACTTGAAATTTTTCATCAATCTTCAAGGAATAACTCTCTATCGCCTGCCCCACTATCGTGTCAAAATTATTATTTTTACTATTGTAAAAAAACTAAAAACTATGAAAAAAGGGTTGAAAAACGCTTTTTTTGTTCGAGCGCCGCCGTTTTGTGAATTTTTTTTCTTTCCTCGGAGAGACACGCTATAACGACATTCTTACTAATTAAAAATCTTTTTTCAGTTTTGGATCGGATGACTAGAAAGGTTGCAATCGTGTCAGCCAGCACACCACTTTTTTTACCCCCAAGTTTACCAGCTTGTGACTTATTGAATTTTCGATTTTTTAAAAGTTTTTGTGGATATTTTCAAAACATTACGAAATAGATTGTAAAAAAAAGAATGGTATATTATTTTCCGTTTTTTTTTATCGAACTCGAAAAAACGCTTAAAATGTATGTCTCTAAATCAGAATACTGCCTTGATAAGATTTCAAATTTTTTCCAAAAAAAAACAGAAAATTGTAGAAATTGAACCGATCTTTTAATATATATTGAGCCAGGAGACGCCCCAATCGATCAAATATCAAATTTTTTCACGTCATAACGTTTCGTTCGGATTCATGAAAAGATTGCTGACGATTTTTTTCGGGATTTTTTACACGCATGATGCTGACGCTAAGTCGCTCCTGACAAAGGAGCGACCAAAATGGCGTTATTTCGATATCATTGTACCGTTCAGAAATATGAATTTCTCTAAACTGCTAGAAATTAAAAATGGATCAAGAATTTAATATCAAATATTGCGATCAAAATCAAAATTATAAAGTCAGAAGATGAAATCTGAAAAAAGAGATACAATAAGAGAAGAAGAGATAACATCAGCCGAAATGCATCGGAATTTAAAAAAAAAACGAAAAACTACCGGCGATTAAGGAAAAAGTGTTCAACTCTCATGGAATTAGCCTTCACCAAAATCTTTCTTCGGCCTCGTTTCACTTGTCTGGCTTCTCTTCGGCGTCTCTATGATCCTCACGGATCTACAATTATTTCAAACGACTTAACTCGTGGTTCTGAACGAGAGAAAGAGACAGAGAGTGTCATGAAGGCGAAATCGAAACTGTATACATGTAGATGTAGAAGACCTATACAGAGAGGCTTAGCTCCTCCTCTAATTGTTAATTGGAAAGTAACGTGGACCACCTTTATTAAGCGCAGCGGTGAGTATTTGACTGTATAGAATTCCTCTGGTTCTCTGATTCGCCTGCACTAATATATATATATGTTTAAAATCGTAATCGCCGGGGCATATTCAACCGAATTCCCATTTTCACCGTGTAGGATAAAATTGGAATAACCAGAGCTTTGAACATATATGTATATTATATATATATGGGTCACTCCACGTCAAATCGCCCACTTTTAACCCCGACCCTTTTCGATTTGGCTGAAACTTTTTTTATCTTTTTCTACTCTATCAAAAATATTTTTAAATTTTTTTTCAAATTTGTTTACCCAACCGATAAAAAGTTATGATTTTTCAAAAAAAAATTGGCTTTTCATGTGGCAAATATCTATAACTTTTTCAAAAATTGATTTATCGGAATGCCCCATATACATTTAGCGTTAGGAATATCGGTTCGTCTCACCCTCTAGAAAGTGAGAAAATGGAAAGTGCAGCCGAGTATGTACACGAGCACAGCCGGCAAACTCTGTTCCTTGCAAGCTCTCTACGTCTCTCTCATCCTTTGTTTCCCTCGGTCTTGCTTTTCCCAAGGAATGAAATATCTTTTTGCTCTTTTCTTTTTCACTGAGATTTTCCTCTACGATGGCTAAAATTTCTTGAGAAACACAGGTGTGTATGTACTCTGGCAACGGCTTGGGTCCCAAGGAAACCCAACGCAATGCATACCCCATACACTTATTACTATTATCAACGAAATATATATATATAGATATTAGGGTGGTCCTTATTTAGAGCTCAGACGAATTTTTTTAGGACGCCCCCCAAATCGACTCCAAATACTTGAAAAACAATACACTAATTTTTTCAGATTTTTATCTAGACTCTAACCCCTCCTGAAAAGAGGGTAGATTCCCCATTTGAAATACACGTCTTTCGGCCATATTCTCAGGATATATTTTATTCTAAGTGTAATAATTTTTTTGAAAATCTGTAACTGCAAGATTTTAGTGTTCATTGGTGCTACTATTTAAGAAAAAATTTACACTATGGTACGGGTCAATCTTAGAGTTAGAGTCTGGATAAGAATCTGAAAAAATTAAGGGATTGTTTCTGAAATACTTGGAGTCGATTTGGGGGCCGTCTGATAAAAAATTCATCCGAGCTCCAAATAAGGACCACCCTAAAATATATATAAAGATAGGTAGAATATTATAGTACCATCTCTAAAAACAGAAGATACAGCCGACTCCGTATATACCAAATAATATATCGTATGATTTTTATACATGCACACATATACTTGCGTATGTATAATATATTTAGGAACATAGAAAAATGTGCTGCACACTTTTGGACACCAGCTTGTGAAATACAAAAGCATAAAATTTCATTGACCAACAATTTTTCGAGCAAATGGAAATGATAAAAACTAAAGAAACATCAATAGTGAACTGGAAATCCTTAGAATAATGTTTATTAAAGATTAAGACAATATGTTCAATACGAGCTTTGAAAAATGTAATTGTCCTAACTTTCAAAATCAATTGAGACTAAAATTGTATGAAAAAAGTTTTGTATAAATTTAATCCCCGAATTTCGTAGAACTGGGTTAATCTTTTTACAATAATTATTATTTCAATTCAAATTTCTCGATAGAGCGTTTCAGGTGTTATATTTCTTATCTTTCATCTTATTTCTATTCTCATACCTTTTTCTGGTACTGTATGCACTTTTCAGAGTATTTTGGGAGTTCACATTTTCAAAAAATTTGTCCTGGAAAAAGCGAAATTTATAATTAAATATAAACAAATGTAGTAAATAACAAAATGCAGATAAGCGAAATTTTTCGGGAGAAATATTCTCGCTGTCTGAAATGTATCTGAGACGAATGGACTCTCGTGCACGTTTCTCTCCGTTGCAATGAAAATTTATGTTACCGTGTAACCAATATTCAACTGAGCGCGAAATAGAGAAGAGCGAGATAGGAATTGAACGGATTTCAAACCCATCGGAGACCGAATCATTCTCCCACAGACGCTTTTATTTTGCTCAAAATCGAAGAGACCCCTTCTTTTCAACAAGACTCCTTACTTAACCTCTCGCTCGAGTGGACTTGCATCAACAGAGATCCGTTTCTACGAAATTTCCTTTTTTGTAAAACTTCAAAGCGGACTGGTGTGAGTATTTCTTTGGTTGGCGTAACGAAACTCCAGCCAAAAGGGTCTAGTTGCCCATTTAGTTTTTTCCTCAAGACACAGAAATAACAAATATCTCGACGTACAAACTTTTATGCAACACAGAATATTTTTGTAGGGTTGATTTTGATTTCGGTTGATTGCAAGAAATGTTATTGTATTCGGAGAAGTCTCACCTTGAAAGTAGTACGAAATGTATCGGTCAGACAGATCTTATTCTTATCGAGGACGCTATTTTCTTCCCATATCGAATGAAAATATGTTTTTCTTCAAAATTGCATAGTCCGAAAAACTAAAAAAATAAAAAATAAAACTAAAAATAAAATATTCACTTGTATACGCAGTCAGGATTTTCAAAAAATCGATTTTTTTTAAATTTTATTTCCCTAATGTACATATATTTAAGTTACACAGAAAATTTCATGTCAATTCAACAAATATTATCGAAGTTAAATTTGTAAACCCGTAATTACGAGATAAAGTGCTTCTGAAACTGTGAAAGCGTTTTTCTGAAAACTGTGTGTTTCTAAAGTCGGTGAGCAAGATTTCTCAGAAACAGCATAACCGAACAGTCTCAAATTTTGAGGCAAGCTTTATAAATATATTTTTTAGTAATTAATCGAAGGTTTTTTTTACCGGTAAATATTTTCCATTTTATAAACAATTCAAGACAAAAATTTTCATCAAAAATCCAAATTTTTTTGAGAAGCCGCCATTTTGTCAAAAATTGATATTGTGTTTTTTTTTTGTTTTGGATGACTCGAAGCAGAGATATTCTGCTCACCGCAAGACGCCTTATTTTAGAGAACCCATTGAACATACACATTGTAGCTATTCTTCTCGGTGTAGAAAATATAACCAGAATAGCATGGAGCAAAGTCTAAGCCATTGCAAACATGGTTCACCAGCTGATATTGAACAGAAGGTTGAAATATCATGCGAATATAAGGCCAGCGGCGAGTCCATCTCTCTATTTCTTTCCATTCTTTCCTAGAAACGTATGTGAAAACACACACACACACACACACACACACATGACATCTATATCTACATACGTAAATGTGGTAAGAAAAACTTGAACCCGCCGTGTCAGCGTATTCAGGTCTCTGAACGATGTGGCACGAGGAAGAAAAAAGTACAAGAAGAAAAAGGGAGAAAAACTGAGTAGGGAGAGAATCCTAAGGAGCTTCTCGTCGTTCTACACCAAGAGTTTGTGTCTGTGTGTGTATTTGTGTGAATGTGTGTGTCTTTATAGTATACATGTTCCACCGCGAAAGTCGAGAAACCGACAAGGATTTTGCGGATTGCTGGCTCTGTGGTTTGCGCTGTGTCTGAAATCGTGAGTAAGAATATATATTCTTCGCTGAGAGAGGTAGAGTCCAGCCCCAGAATCCGTGTACGAACGTGAGTGTTTGTGTCCAGTATTCTGCAATGTACGTCGAGGATTCGTAAGTCAGACGGGTAGAATCAGTATTAGGGGATGCAACGACAATAGAAGAATCTCAGAAGAGGAAGAAGAAGAAGAAGAAGAAGAAGAAGAAGAAGCGGGGATAGTCGAACTGATGGATTTTATACTTCAAGATAAATTTCGCTATGGTCGACGATTCCATTCAAAAATCGTTGATTCGAACATTGGGTACAATCGCTGGTAAAGGTAGGAATCGCCTTGGTATAGCGTAAGATCAGTTCAGAACAGAAAGACAAGAATGGGAACGGAAAGATGAGCGATTCTCGATGTTTCGAGGTAGGAGCCCTCTTCTGGGATATGTTGTTCAAGTATTTGGTTTCCAGGTATTCCCAGAGACGAAAACGCGGTTGTTCGTGAATTGCTCGTGAAATCTGTGAGTCTAGAAGTCGGGAATCGTTCGAAGAAAAGGATATCCCAGGCGAAGGAGCGAGGCTAAGGGCAAAATACGAAAGTAAAGAAGAGTCTCGGGGCATTGAGAAGGGAGGATTAGAAGAGTAATGGGTAAGAGACGTGGAGAAGGAAAGGGTATATATATATATAATCAGCGAAGTGAAGCAAAAAAGCACAGAAAGAGAGAGGAAGAAGGAGAGCTGATGCAGAAAGGGGCTGAAAGTAGGAAAAAGAGGAAAAGGGTTGGGTGGCCTAGTACTGTTTTCCCTTGGTCCATGTTCTATAGGCCTGAACCTACGATCCTTCATACCTATAGATAATGTGTGCATCCCCTCAACCGAGTGATGAGAAGGAAAACGGCGCAACCCACCGAACTTTTGCATGATGAATTGTCTTGGTTACGACCTTTTGTTCGTTGGACACTTGTATATATGCATCCGGATATAGGAGAGTATTTGGCGAGGATCCAGCTCCGGTCAATCGCCAGTAGATAACCTCCACCAAAAGGATTCGTCGTCGTCGTCGTTCACTGCGAGTGAAAAGCTCACTCTTTCGTGGTACCCACAAGCGATGGTCTCAACTCTCTCGCCTTCGCCAAAATAGAGAGAAAAAAGAGAGATGAGAGAGAGAGAGAGAGAGAGAGAGAGAGAGAGAGAGAGAGAGAGAAGGTAGTGATGAAGACAAAAAAAAGATGGAAAAACGAATAAACGAATAGGGTATTTGAGAGTGAAAGAAAGAAAAGAACGAATGAGAAGGAAAAACATATGGATCTGGCTCTGGCTTGAGGTTGATCGTTTCGTGCTGAAAATTCAATTTTATCAATGTTCGCCGATATTGGTTTGGCAGTGGCAATCTGTATCCATAAATTTCATGGATATTACACATTTATCGAATATTTCAGTGGTCATATTGATCGGTCTGAGACTTTGGATCGTTTGAAAGTTAAACTATGTGAAATGTGTTATTAATTAAATAATATATTTTACTGAATTGTACACTACCGGCGAAAAGTTTTCGGACAATACTTCAAAAAAGGTCTGGAACGTTTATTTATGATGCTATTTCACCGGAAGTTAACGTAGACTAATTTAACAAGCGGCATTTCAAAGGGGAAGAATTTGGCTTCGTTTCCTGATTTTTCAATTATCTTTACAAATTGTTTTTACATTTGGACTCTATTTTAAAAACAGCTGTCTTTCGCCTATTTTCCCTCGCTTCAGGTGCACCCATCTTCTAAAGAATTTTTTTTCTATACATTTTTACGATTGGATTCATAAAGGGGGAACTTTGAGCTTCAATTTCCTTTTTTTTTTAACTTTGAACGATTTTTTTTCTAATATTATTCTGTCTTTTGTGAAAAAAGAAGAATTTTGAAAAATCCCGTATAACACGAAAACAAAGAGGATTCATAAAAAACTTCAAAATAGAAAAAAGTTGCGTCTGTTTTTGTTGAAATCAGAGGAATTTTATCAGATTTTTTTTCCAAAATCTTGTTTTCACATGTTGAAACTGGAAAAAAAATTAGGAAAAAAATATGAAAAAATGCAATGTGTTGAAAATGGTAAAGCAACATATTTTTCCCTCTTAAAATTTTATCAATAATCTCATAGTTCTCGAGTTGAATTGTAATTGAATTATCTGAGCTCCGACCCAGAAAAAGAGAAAAAGAAAATTTGCGAAAAAAAAATCTGAAAAAATTCCTCTACACTCAACAAAAACAGACGCAACTTTTTGTTATTTTGAAGTTTTCATGATTCCCTTTTGGTTTCATGTTATACGGAATTTTTCAAATTCTCTCTTTTTTCACAAGAAACAGAATAACTTTGGGAAAAAAAATCACTCAAAGTTAAAAAAAAAGGAAATTGAAGCTCAAACTTTCCTCTTTATGAAACCAATCATAAAAATGTATCTAAAAAATTCTTCTAGAAGATGGGTGCACCTCAAGAGAGGGGAAAAGAAGGCGAAAAACGGCTCTTTTCAAAATAGAGTCCAAATCTAAAAACGAACTAAAAATAATTGACCTTTTTCAAAATTTTGTCCACATCTCCATTGATATAGGAATGAAAAAATGAACATCTCCCAGTTCCTAATAGATGCTAAAATTTTGCCTATTATTCTTAATAATCAGACCAACTTTTCTGAAGAGAAACTTTTTACGTTGTAAATGGCTCGCAGTTAAAAATAATGCACGATGATGCATTATTCGTGATGACCAAGACAGCGTAAGAGAACGTTCTTTGAAAAGCCTTAAAACTCCTCTCCACATTGCCATGAAGGAAAAACTTGAGGTAATTTACAAAAAATGTCCCATCTTTCTAAGACTTGCGATATAATTCGGTGAGCACGAAGACGAGGAAAACTTCGTTTATGATAAAAAAGAGCATCGCAAAGTTTGCCTCTTCTTTTATTCTTCAATCATTTCATCTCGTTACAATGTCTCAAGGATATAAATGTATACCACTGAGATCTAGCAGTTCCTCACCTCTTCTATGAGCGAGACTTCCAAAGTGCAGTCCTTTTTGACTCGAAGTGACATCAGCGATAGAGAGTGCTCGAAAGTGTGCTCATTCGAAAAACGGACTGGACGAGCCCGTCCTCGTCTTCGCAATTGCAACGCGGAGAAGGCAAAACGACGAATCGTAAAGAGATGGATTGCCCACGCTGGTTCAAGCCTTCCGTACTCGTCCGGACGAGTAATTACTTATCAGCCGGATACTCCGACGCTGAACAAGACAGAGAGAGATGAAACTAGCTCTCAGGCTGTTACAATTCCTCATGCGAAACTTTCCTGTACAATTCTTCATCTCGTTTTCCTGCTCTCTCTCTCTCTCTCTCTCTCTCTCTCTCTCTCTCTCCTCTCTCTCTCTCTCTCTCTCTCTCTCTCTCTCTCTCTCTCTCTCTCTCTCTCTCCTTCTATTTTTGAAAGTCGTCTCTGCGACGGAAGTCGTCCACAAACGTAGGACGTAAATAACTATAATAACGGAGTCAAGGCAGGTTTCCTCCTTGTGCTATCTCAGAAGAAAAGAATAAAAAGACTAACTCGAAGTACAAAAATGGGTGTCCTATCACTATACATGTCTGTTAGTCAGATATTTATTAATTTGACAGAGCTTCCGAGCTGGAAATCCTCATGACAATTACAAAAAGCGATTACTGGTATTCTCGCAGTTATTATTTATCTACTTGCTAGCGCGTAATCAAGGATAAAAATCAGCAGAGTATTTGATGTACTTTTCATCCTGTAATTTTTCAGTCGTGGATTTTCTAATTTTATTTTTTAATTCATTTAAATTTAATAAATCTCTGAATGGTTCAATCATTAAACTGGCTTTTTACGCAAAGCGAAATAATTAATGAAACATGGTTCATAATTCCCCGAACATTCGTGCATTTATAACAAAGGAGTCTCGATTTAATTGATAAATGCGCGCGAAGAGCGCACCCGAGAATGGAAAATTTTATTTCGCTGTAATATATATTTTACGCTCCTGATTCTCGATAATAATTTTATCCTGGAACCCATTGTTCATTAGTTGCTGTTCGCAACTGTCTACGATTTTCATCGCCCACGCAAAAACCAGATATTGCCTCCCATATTAATTGGCAAATTGATTTGAGAGTATAGACACTGAATAAAGAGCCTCGGAGCTAAAATTTACTCTGTTTAATAGCCATATATTGTCGTTGCATATTTATCTGAAAAGCTCAAACTGCATCCATTGCGTATATGTAACGCAATATATCAAACTGTAATTTATTCGTATAATTTATTCGTGTTGCGTGAGGAATAAATTTATTTCTAATATTTATTATCTGTGAGAACGACAGATGTGGGCATATTAATATTATGCTCATGGATAAAGAGAAATTAAATTACATTCTGTCGATTAGTCAAGTACTCGTTTAGCTGCATGAGATTGAAATTAAAAATATTATTGATAAAAAAATATGGCTCAGGGTGGTATTTTTTGTTTCAAAAATCAAAAGATACTGAAGATTCCAGGATCTTTAAAGATCACCCCAAGGTATTATATAAAAAAAATTTAACAAATTTAATGTTGATCATGGATTTACACGATTTTTAAAAATTCAAAAATTCATATTTTTGAAAAAACAGAAACACCTTTCTGAAAATTTCAGGATCTTTCAAAATCAGTACAAGGTATTATAAAAAAAAAATTTAATCAAAAATTTAATGTTGATCGTAGATTTGCACGATTTTTAAAAATTCAAAATTCTCCAAATTCATGATTTCTCAAAAAAAATTGGGAATATTTTTTTCGTAGCCACAAGTATACTCTTCAAGACGAACCCAGAACGATTTTTTCGTAGTTATAATAGTTTTCGAAATATTGAAAAAATAATCTTGATTTTGGAGTGTTATTTTTTGTGGTTATAGCCAAACCCTGACGTGCTGGGGTTAAACCAACCTCGGATTCGGATTTAGCGACCCCAAAAACGTACAGTGTACATAGTCAGACCCCCAGGCCGAAATTTTTTTAAAGTTTTGTGTGTGTTAATATTGCTTAAAAGTGATTAATAAATTGTTTAAACAATTAATTAAGCAATGATGAGAATGATCAATAATTATTATTGATAATTGTTGTTTACAGCATGCCAAATGTTGCTGAATTTTTTCAGATTTTTATTATATCAATAATTATTATTGGCAATTTCAATCAGATACAATTTTTCGCTCCAACGTCATCATCAGAGTTTCAAGCGAAAATAGTAAAAAAAAAAAAAAAAATCATAGGAAAATTCTGAAATAATTCTGGGCCATTTCGTGTGTACGTACGCTACTTTTTTTATACCTGAAATTTTCTTTTAAGCTCCATAGTTTTTGAGTTACGTTGCATCTTTCAAAATTTGTCTTTTTTTGCCAAAAGTGAAATAACTTTGCGAGAAAAAATCGTAAAAAAATTTCAAGAAAACCAAAATGGAGCATCTGCTAGCCCTTTCAAATGTATCGTAGTTTAAAAATACGGAAAAAAAATGTCCTTAAGTTATGCGCCCAATTCGCGATGGTCGAAAAAAGGCCGAAAAACGGTCACGTACAAAAATGCGTACCGGATCGAAAAAAAATCATAAAAAATATTTTCAAAAAAAGCAAAATAAAGCTGAATACCTTTCCGTCAAAACGCTTTTTTCAAAATTCGATTATCTTTTTTTTTGACGAAGTTCTGCAACTTCTAGTGCGGCAAACTTTTGAGCGGGAGTGTAGCTATCTGCGGAAACGCGTGAATCCGACGGAAACCTGATGAAATATATATGAAAGGCACACGTGATATTGAGAAGTCAAGAGAGCAACGAAAGATTCGTCGATAGAAAAATAAGAGGTAAAAAAAATTAGAATGATTCGAGAAATAAAGAAAGAACGAACGAGGAGAAAGACCGAACGAAAGGGTGTCACCTGCGGGACGATAAAGATGTCCCAAAGCTGGAGAATTCAATTTTTCCGAACGTCCGACCGAAAAGTACGTATATATATATAGGGAGATAGCACGAATAAAGGAGGACTTGAATAACGAGAGGGAAAAAGCCAAGAGATATGGAGATAGAGGGAGAATGAGAAAGATAGTAAGGAAAATAAGTGAGGAAAATCTCGGGGGTAATAGCCCGACCAGCCGGCGGAAAGGACTCTACTGGTGCTGCTGGTGAAGCAGCGCGTGGAGAGTGGATAAATTTGAACGAAGATACAGAAAAGAGATCTCGCGGGTTCAGGGAAAGGAGGAAGAGGTACAAGCGGAAATTTCCGGTGCAGCAGAAGTGGTTAGACGTGGATTTTTCGGTACATTAAGGGTACCCTCAGGCTAGGAAGCGTCGCTTCGCTGGACGTCGAAGACCCGAGCGCAAAGAGCGACGAGAACGAGAAATCCATAGACGTTGGCTCGCCTAATAATCCGGATGGTCGCGATATGCCCGACGGGGTAATGTCGCGATTTCTATGATAACGTCGGAAGCTTTTCTCTCTCTCTCTCTCTCCCCCCCTCTCTCTCTCTATCTCTATTCTGCATGCACATTTTACCTCGTTTTCAATCGTCACTGCTAGAGGGAGAAATATAGAGAGAGACAAAGAAAGAGAGAACCAAAATAATCCTCGTTACAATGTGTATATGGGTGATTCTCCCAAAATACTCATTTTTGCTGTTACCTAGTTGATTTTCAATAATCCCTCTGATTTCTTAGATTTTTTTATCGGAATATATTAGATCATAATGTTCTGAAACAGGGTGGTGCAACAGATTTTTAAAAAATCATTTAAATCGTTTTTTTCTCGTGTTCGACCCCTTCAAATCATTCCTATCGATGTAACTACGACCTAAAAACCATCAAAATTGGCATTCCTCTGGCATCGTTCCTCTGGCTCTTTCCTCTGGATCTGATCCAGAATCTGACAGAGGAATCACTCAAAAAGGGTTTGAGTGACGAATAAAAATGGGTTTGAATAAAACTAATTCCTCCAACTTATTGCCATGCCATTGCACAGCGTTGTAACAAAATGTTGCGTCATTTGATGTATTTGTGCAAGAAAGTAAGATAGTCAGTTTGTATTTGCGTTTTATTTTTTATTATAAGCGCCTATAAGTTCCAATATTAAATATTCTAATGTTCCAATATTAAATACTGAAATAAGGTAAAGGGCCCAGTTAGTGAAACTTTTAGAGCCGCGGTGTCGGATTTCTGCTATTTATTCATGCGTGATATAGCCAAACCGAAAACTAAAGGTTTCAACATATGCATTGAAGGCTCCCGAACGAGATTCACCTATTGTAAAAGTGAAAAAATCAAAATTTATTAATAAAATCATTGTTTTATTATAGCGCTGTTCTGCTGCCGGGGTTTCTGACACTGAAGCCACGCCCATGTCCTAGTTTCTGACCCCTGCATTGTACCGATTACTATTCACTGGTCCATTTCCATTCTAAATATTTAATTTAATAAAAGGTGTATCTCTCCAATAATTGAAAGTTAAAAATTCTCTTTAATTAGCCGGTAATTGGATTATTATTCGACAAAAACTGTATGTATGGCAATCAAAATTGAGCCGTCGGTGTCACAATCAGGGACAGTGTCAGTAAGTGGGCTGTTTACCTTAAACCAATACAAAACTTTCTAGCAAAAGGTTTGCATCATTTCTCTGCCTTCGCATTTACTCCACTGGCACTACAATTTCCTTAAAGTACGATAAATCCCGCAAAATAGAAAGATCAGCTTCTGCAAATGGTAACGATGTTTAAGGAGGTTCATCTGGTATCGAGTGAGTCAAAAGAAAAATGTCAATGCTTAACCTCAAAATAAGCGATGACTAGCGTAGTCATTGACAATGCTTAACCTCAAAATAATCAGCATTTTCGAGACTAATTAATTTATTATGAATCTCACAAGTACCTAATCAATTTTATGAAGCTCTAAAAATGTTCCTTAGATACTTTTTCATTAATTCTTAAATTTTCGTCAAAATCTGTATTGTAATGATTGTGCATTTAATATTTATAGACGGTATTCCATAAGAGCCCATGTTATTTAGGATTTACATTTTTATTTATTTCTTACGAACAACTTACTCTCAGGTCTTGAAAATTCAACAGATGACCTTTTAGATATTAATAACTATATTCTGATTTTTTTATCAATATCTGTATTGTAAATCGTGTACCAGATGAACCTCCTTGAATATCTTATACTAAGGTCATCAACACTCTAAGAAACCCAAAATGATTATTAAAAAAAAAAATGTTGTACCCTCAAAAATGAGAACTTTGGGAGAATCATCCATATAGTATATGGGTATAGTATATGGGTCATTCCATGTCAAACCGACCAATAGTTGGAATCGACGCCCCAATTGGTTTACTCTTTTATCTTTTATAATTTTTTCTATTTAGCTGTTTCTGTTTTTTTGGAAAATGGAATAATGGACGGCTCTTTACCATTCATTCACTATTTTTCACGATCCTTTTGTTCGCGATTTGTCTTCCGCTATAGGCTAGCTTTCCGAAAAAATTTGTGGAATTCTGGTAGCGGGCTTAGAAATCGAATTAACCTACGAGCCATTGGATCGACTGACCTGATTCAATTATTCTCCGTAGCTAGACCCATATAATTCCACGGCTGAATCGCACTCTGGAATCGCACTACTAGACACATTATACGTATACATATATGGCTTTTTTGTTCGTTATTTCGATTCTCTTATGGGCGTTCCTTCGTTGTGCACATACCGTATGTATTGTAGGATTTAAGGTAATATTTGTACTTCGTTTAGATCTTGAATTAGGCACGTAGGCGCTTCTCTCTACATTCATCGCTACGAATACGTAATTCTTCGTAGATTCACGTTTCGTGTGAGAAAATCGAGTTAGCCACTACCTCTTTCCTCTCTTTTCATTTTCGTGGAGCCGATGGTGAAATAAAAAAATTATCAGTGTGAATTTCCAGCGAGCTAATTAAAAAAAAAAAATTACCCATGAAGAAAGAAGACGAGCACATGCTATTAGGCAAATAGTTTTTTTTTATCAACAAAAGTTAATGCTCAAACTTTCTGCAATTATTCTCCACAATTGTATGTTCATATATTTTTAAGAGGTATCTTTTGGTTCAAGTTATTTCAATCATCACACGAAAATAACAAAGTTTTAAGATGAAGAAAATTACATACTAACATGTCTGACCACTCGCTGACCATTTCCACTGTAAGTTTCTGAGTTCCGATTATCCGATGTGTTTTGACGATCGTAGAAAAAGTAAATTTCGCTTCAAAGTCCATACGATTTCAGAAGTGCATGCTTTTATTAAATACAGCAAGTTTTTGAGAAATAGAAATCCTCTTGGAAATTTTCCTAGTCCGATGTGAATGAATTTCACATGCTGGTAAAAGCTTTTCAAACAAATCTCTGATTCGTCGTTTTTTAAACGATTTTTCTTCGGTAAAATAATATTAAGAACACGGGTTTTCGCCGTTTCGTGTTTGAATAAATCCACTCTTCGAAATGCTAACTTCACTTCCATCATAAGGTCTTTCAGTCTCGGGAAATGGTTCGTATAATTTGCACAAAAAATTCTTTACCCAGCGTAAAATCATAATAACAAATTTATATCCGGGCAGGAGGTTGGTAAAACGCTTATGCATACATGCTCCAGGAAAATGAACGATTTAACGTCGAAGCTAAAATCTCACGAATCCTTTTTACGTGCTAGGGAATCACTAGCGTATGTATCTCTCGATGAAGATACTTCACTTTAGCTCTGTGTTTCCATGCAGCGTAAACCGTTGAATTTGTACAATTCCATCTGCATCCGTGTATGCATGTTAATGCGTACATACTCATATAGTATATATACACATATGTGTACATTGTATATTCGTCAATTTGGGAAAAAGACAAGATATATATAATATATGTCATTCCATTTTAAATCGACAAATAGTTGGAATCGGCTCCTCCAATTTCTATGAAATTTGGTCAGAAGTTTTGTTTTATCATAAAACAATGTTCTACCAGAGGAAAAAAATTAAACAATTTTTTTTCGAAAGTTATGCAAAATTCAAAATTTCACAATTTTTTTCAATTTTTCAAGTTGATTTTTTTAATGTCTCGAAAACTACTTAGTCACGAAAAAATCGTTCTGGGTTCGTCGTAAAGAGTATACTTGGGGTTGCGAAAAAAAAAAAATCCGAAAAAATGTTTTGAAAAATGATGAATTTGGAGAATTTTGAATTTTTTACGATCGTGAAAATCCACGATCAACATTAAGTTTTTGGTTCAACTTTTTTTTCAATACCTTGTACTGATCTTGAAAGATCCAGAAGTTTTCAGAATTGCGTTTTCTTTGTCAAAAATATGAATTTTTGAACTTTGGTAAAAAAAAATTATTTTTTACCGCTAAGTTAAGTAAAATTAAACAATCATGTAATTTTTATTGCTTAAAATTACAACATACGAAGAGTAAAATCATGTCAATTTTTGTCATAATAGTAGAAAAATCGCTTCGCTACAAAATAATGTTTTTAAAGGAAGATGCGATAATTAAAAATAGATTTTAGTTTTAAAAAAGAAGAACACATTTTTTTCCATTAACATTGACATTTTTTTTATTTTTCAGAATTTTTTAAGATTTTTTCGTCGCCTCTTGGTACTTAAAAACTCAAAAAATCGAAAAAAAACACTTTTTTAGCATGAAGACCCTTCGGCATCGATTTAGAAAGCTGCTATTTTGCACAAAATTGTTTTCACAGGTTAGGAACTTTGGAAAAAATCGCTTTTCTTGTTCGTGAATTTTTGCATAAACGGTGAAAGAAGTGCTGGAAAAACAGCCAATGAGAAATGTTCATAATCTGATCTGATCAAAAAAATCAATCATGCTAATATTGCAACCCGGTTTTTTTCGCATGGAAATCTAGTCCGCGTCTAGCAATACTTTAGCTGCTCATTCAATTTCAGAGATACCCAATTTCGTTTGAGAAACATTTTTTTAGCTGGCAGGTCTTATCGCCAACTGTGATAGTGGAACCATTGATACGACATATTTTTCTTACATACGCGATTTTCACCCTCCCCCCCCCCCCCCCCCCCCCCTCTATACAGAGGATCAATGCGGCAAGAATATATACGATGCAGTCACGAACCAATTTCTTCTCGATAACGTCGCGCGTTTCTGCAATACATCACCTCACACCGTGCATATATGCGTGTATGTCACGTGTACATACTGTACATATATATAGATATATACGTACGTATCAGGATATATAACGTAGAAATCCAGTTCTCACGTTCGAGGGCTCTCTTTTAGCCAAGGCACAGTGAAAATTGAACGAAGCAGCCCTGTTCTCCTTCCTCCATCTCTTTCTCTCGTCCTCGTGCCCGCCCTCGATAAAAAGATTAACGCAGTGATTAATGTTCCGGCCTTTTCACCCCCCCCCCCCTTCCCCCGCCTCTCTGCTGCTCCCCCTTCGCCTTCTGTACTACTAGAGAGACCGCTTCGCCAGATCCGGGCTCGCATTTGTCTTGCAAATTTCCGCAACGTTAAAGTATTTCCATTTTCCGGGGTTCAAGAGGGCCGAGAGAGGAAGAGCGCTAAGACGGTGAAGAAGCAGAGCTTGGAAGACTGAGAATATATGAACTTGCCGCGAGAGGGCCAAAGGCCAAGCAACTAGGAATGGGAAAGCAAAAGAGAGAGAGAGAGAGAGAGAGAGAGAGAGAGAGAGAGAGAGAGAGAGGGTGGGAGGGAGGGGGAAGTGAAAAAGACAGCGATAAGGGAGAGGGGGAGGAAAACGCTGCGAGAGGAAGATGAGATGGAGAGATGAGAAAGGGATACATAGAGAAGAGAAAAAGAAAGGGAAGGAGAGAGAGAGAGAGAGAGAGAGAGAGAGAGAGAGAGAGAGAGAGAGAGAGAGAGAGAGAGAGTACACGTACTTTTGAGTGTAGTAAATATTCATGAGCCTATAAATATTCATGCACGACGCTCAAAGAAAATGGTGTAAAGGAAAAACTGAGAGAAATGACGTCAGGCTTCTTCCGGAAAAATAACCCGTTCTTATTTCGGCAAGTGTGCAGCGGGAGGGACAAGAAAGTGTAAGGCGCCATTTTATTTTTTATTTTTTTCGATAAAATGAAATACAACAGCGTTGGATAATCTGTATTTCAGCCGACCATCGAGTGACCATCCGGATATAATTCACATTGATAAAGATTCAATCAATCCGCAGAGTCTGACAATACTTGTGTTGTATACAAAACGACCGGCCTATTGCGCAAGGTTGACTCAACTAATTGTAAGGGATAGCTAAAATGTTTGCACATCAAAAAATACGACGAGGAAATGGCTACTCCATGCTCAAAATGGCCGCTGAAGCATCGCGTGAATCACCACGCGTCAAAAATTTGTTGACGTTTACATACACTGCCGTCCAAAAGTTTGGAAACACTCGCCCCGATTCCACGCAACACAAAAAGTTTTACTGCTCTCTTAAAAATGAATATATTTCAATTCAACAAGCGGCGTTCTAAAGGGGACATATTCAGCTTTATTTTGCTTTTTTCAAAAAACAAATTCGATTTTTTTTGAACCCGGTACGCCCTTTGAGACATGGTCGTTACTTTTTTTTTGGCGTTGAAATTTTGGGGCATGACGTATGAAATTGTTTAAAAACTGTTTTTTCGCATGAAAAAATTGTGGGGGAGAGTATAAGCTTCAATTTCGTTTTTCATTAAGTTTCGTACGGTTTTGTTTCCCAATCATATTCAATTTTTCGTAAAAAACGACCATATATTTATAAAATGTAGCGTAACTCTGAAAGTACTGCGTTTTCGTGAAATTACTAAGATGGTAAAAAGTTGCATACAATCATTTTGGATTTAATGAAATTTTTTCAAAATTTTTTTCGAATTTTTTTGTTATAACATTTTTCTGCCAACGAGAATTTTTTTTATCGTTAAACAATCAGGGCAATCTTAACAATCTTACCATATCTTACCTCATCACGGATTTTTCGAAAAGCCGTGTAGATGAGGTTTTTCGAGGATAAAGCCTTGTAGACGAGCCCCGATTGTTTAGAATAACAAAATATCTCCTTGACGGAAAAAAATGAAAAAAAAAATTTGAAAAAAAATTCTGAAAAAATTTCATTTAATCCAGAATAGTTATTTTCAACTTTTTACCCTATTCGTAATTTCACTAAAACCCAGTAGTTTTAGAGTTACGATACATTATATAAATATGGTCGTTTTTTGCGAAAAATTGAATATTTTCGCGAAAAAAATCGTACGAAACTTAAAAAAAAAACTAAATTGAAGCTCATACTCCCCCTACGAGATTTTCATGCAAAAAATAGTTTTAAAAAATTTGCATGATTCGTGCGCCAAAATTCAACGCCAAAAAAAAGCCGAAAAATGGCCATGTTTCAAAGATTGTAGCGGGTAAAAGAAAAATCGAACAAATATTTTGAAAAAAGCGAAATGAAGCTAAATATTTCCCCTTTGAAACGCTGCTTGTCGAATTGAAATATCTTCATTTTTAGAAGATCAGTGAAACTTTTTGTGCGGCGTGGAATCGGGGCGAGTGTTTCCAAACTTTTGGACGGCCTTGTCTATACTGCTCAATCAAACTTTATTTGTTGATAATGTTGTGCGAATATCGTTCTCATAAAGCGCATCTACACGGGTTTAATAAACGTGGCCGAGAATTGCCCGCTTGTAGGGATTATACGACTGCAGCCCAATAATTCGTATCCTCGTATTATACTTCGCGCTCTAATAAATTTTCGATTGGTCGTTTCATTGATTTAAAGTCGTATTGAGAGAAAGAAGGGTAGAGAAGGGAGAGAAGAGGACGGCTCGATTGATCGAAACGAGTGCAGTCTCAAATTAAATAGATGAGAGGAGAGAGAACACCGTTAAAAACGTACACGGACACGCACACTGCACCTACACTTAGATATATATGGGGCATTCCATACCAAGTCGACCTGAGTGTGACCCTCGACCTCGCTGATTTCGTTTAAGATTTTTTATATAATTCTTCAAACTCAAAATAGCATCCAGAATTTTTTTCAGATTTTTAAAACCAAATTTGAATACGTCATGATTCTTTGAACATTTTTTTCGAAAAACTCGAAGGCCGTAATTTAAATATCTGAAAAAATTCTCAAAAATCCGGTGTCAAAAATGAAAACTTTTTACGTAAAATTCATGATGTCCAGAATTTCCCTTCCGCCTCGATTTTAGGTTTTTATGAAGAAAACGTAAAAAAAAATAGATGCAGAAATTGATCTACCGTGAAAAGTGGTTAAATATTATTATCGTTAAACAACAATTTCCAAAAATAGTTGGTTAATTTCTGCATCTATTTTTTTTTTACGTTTTCTTCATAAAAACCTAAAATCGGATTTTTGAGAATTTTTTCAGATTTTTAAATTACGGCCCTCGCGGTTTTCGAAAAAAATGTTCAAAAAATCACAACTCACTCAAATTTGGTTTTAAAAATCTGAAAAAAATTCTAAATGCTATTTTGAGTTGGAAGAATCATATGAAAAATCGTAAACGAAATCAGCGAGGTTGAGGGTCACACTCAGGTGAACTGGGTATGGAATGCCTCATATATATATATAAATATATGATGTATGTAATTGAATCGCACGAGATTGGGAAGAGGATGGAGGTGGATGAGAATAATACTCGCGGCCCTCTCGTTGAGTACACGCTTAAACGCACACCGTAAATTTCAACCTATGAAATCATTTCAGCAACGAGGAATAAAAGGGGTGCCGTGCGTGTGTGTGTGTGTGTGTGTCGATCGAAAGAGGAAACGATTGAACAGAAAAGGGGGATGAGAATGAATATACATAGGTTCCCGGAACGTTTACGCAACGTGTTATCGACTCCTCTCTCTCTCTCTCTCTCTCTCTCTCTCTCTCTCTCTCTCTCTCTCTCGCTCTCTCTCGCTATTCTATTTCTCTTTCTCTTTACGCAACGTGTTATCGACTCCTCTCTCTCTCTCTCTCTCTCTCTCTCTCTCTCTCTCTCTCTCTCTCTCTCTCTCTCTCTCTCTCTCTCTCTCTCTCTCTCTCTCTCTCTCTCTCTCTCTCTCTCTCTCTCTCTCTCGCTCTCTCTCGCTATTCTATTTCTCTTTCTCTCGTTCTCTTCTCATAATCCTTCTTCCACATCCTTTCGCTTTATTTCCTCTCTAGCGCTTTATAACACCTCGTAATATACCGTAACCCATCAGGGGAGGTGAAAAAGGGAGGATCGTATGCGATATACGACGTGTTCACTTATCGCTCGTAGTGCTTGTATATACCGTGGACGCGCCCCGGACGAAATTGTTCCATCACTTCTGATATTAAAATCCGTCTATAGACTATAATGAAAAAAGTCGTCCATTACGCACCAATAAAAAACATCACGCTCGAGTGAATGAAAATAATTCGGCAATATATATATGAGGCGATCCATGTCACTTCAGCCAGTAAAAAGAAAAAATTCCATAAATAATTTTGAAAAATCGAATTACTTTATTGAAAAATATTCACCGAGTGTCGAAATTAAACAAAAAAAATTCTCTTTTCTTTCATTGATTACCATTTTCTAACATTTTTCCATTCAAATGTCTGTATCTTTGGCAGGATTTGACGTATTTACATTAGTAAAAAACCAAAATCTGCGTCTTTTTATGGCCGTACAGAAAAAAAAAAATAATTTAGATTTTATTGAGCAAATCTAACGACCGTTTCAGGGCAAAATCTGCAAAAATATTTTTTTTCTCAAGGAAAGACACTCGTTATTTTATTTTTTTAAATTTCCCTGAATTGTGAATACGAAAAACGAATTTTTGGTATTTTTTATATTATGGGATTCCTAAACACCGTGAAGTAACGGCTATTTTTTTTTATTAATATATTAATAAAAATAAAAAAAACAGCTGTTACTTCACGGTGTTTATGTGTTTAGGTGTTTTTTGGTATTTTTTATATTATGGATTCCTAAACACCGTGAATTAGTAGCTATTTTTTTTAAATTAATACATTAATAAAAAAAATAGCTGTTACTTCACGGTGTTAAAGAATCCCGGAATATAAAAAATACCAAAAATTCGTTTTTCGTATTCACAACTCGGAGAAATTAAAAAAAATAAAATAACGAGTGTCTACCCTTGAGAAAAAAAATATTTTTGCATATTTTGGCTGAAACGGACGTTCGACTTGCTCGATAAAATCTAAATTAATTTTTTTCTGTAAGGCCATAAAAAGACGCAGATTTTCGTTTTTTATAAATGTAAATACGTCAAATCCTGCCAAAGATACAGCCATTTGAATGGGAAAATGTTAAAAAATGTTAGTCAACGAGGAAAAACGACATACATTTTTTTTTAATTTCGACACTCGGTGAATATTTTTCAATAAAGTAACTCGATTCTTCAAAATTATTTGTGGAATTTTTTTTTTTTTACTGGCTGAAGTCGTGACATGGATCGCCTCATATATATTCAATGGCGAACATCGGACAAACCTTATCGCACCATCGCGTACCCTCAATGGCGATTTTCCAGTGAATAAATCAATTTTTTTTATGTAATTTAATTTAGCGCGGTTTATTCCGAACGAAAGGCAAATAATTTATCTTTGAACTAAAATCAAATTCTGCTGAATTTTACGATTTTATCCAATTCAAACGACTTTTTTCTTTTCTATGGATATAATACCAATCAAAATTAAATACTTTTGTGTATATTTTTTATCTATAAGCTCGATCATTTTAAATATTCAATGGATTTGAGAGGGTTTGCTCTCCTTTGTTATACCTGACGAGAATCTCTTTTAGCATCTCATCAATATTGATGCCGTATACAAAGTTTGCTGTACAATATCCATCGCGTATTATCCCTGATATTTGGCTTCGTGAGCTTAAAATTTGAGAGCCACGATGCTTGCATTCGAGAGAGAATATCGTATAGAATCGCGAATCGCTTGGAATGTCCAACAAATTATTTCGATTTTTTTTTACCCGAGCTCTTTGAAATATGGTCATTTTTCGATTTTTGTTTTTGGCGTTAAACTTTCGTCGCACGACCCATGAAATTTTGTTTACTGTTTTTAGCATGAAAAACTTGTAAGGGGAAGTGTAAGCTTTAATTTCCTTTTTTAAAAAGTTTCGTACAATTTTTTTTCGTAAAAATATTTAGATTTTTGTCAAAAACGACCATATTAATAAATTGATGCGTAACTTAAAAACTACTGGGTTTTCGTGAAATAACTATGAAGGTAAAAATTTGCATACAATTATTCTGGATTCAATGAAATTTTTTCAGAATTTTTTTCAAATTTTTTTTCTATTAACCAGATATTTTTTTATCTTAAACAATCAGGTCTCTTACATCATCTACACGGCTTCTTCGATTAAAAACCTGAAACCTAGTGAAAAATTTGGATTTTTTACTAAAATCGTACGACGGGAAACATCAATTCCCGGCCTTAACAAAAAAATACGTGTCTTTTCTTGTTCAGAATACTTTTCGGAAAAAAATTTCATAATTATTCAAGAGAAAATTTCAGCGGAAATACCCCATATATATGCTGCTTTCTCAAGGATGGGAGGTGGGAATATGCGTTGCACTAATGACACAGCAAAAAAGAGAACGATGAAAGGGTGAACGAGATAACTCCGAATAAGAGAACAAACTCAAAACGCTTGGACGTTTGATTGAGAGTTGGCCGGCATAAATTAGCCAGTCCGAAGGGGTCGTGACGGAACAGTCGGACGAAAGGGGTGGATGAAAATTCAGAACGGTGAAGAGCGAGCGTGCAAAATGAGCTGGATATATATCCTCGGTGTATACTCTCGAAAATGCTCTCGAAGCCCTATATCGAATGTCTCTCATAATATCCGACGTGCCAATTAGCGCCATTAGGGACAAAGTGGAGGCTCGTACACTCAACTTTCCCATACGCACAGCGGCTGATAAACCTAATGATCGATCAGTCCAATTCACTGCCTACCCTTACACACGCCCTAATTTACCATGTTCGTAAAATCGGCATAATGACAGTGCACGAGAAATTCCATTATGATTATTTCTTCAAGATGAAATTCGCGAAAAATCGACTTCGTTCATTATCTTGCGAAAACAATTTTAAGATCGTAAGAGGCCTGTAGTAAAAAACTCAATTGAATCGCCAATGGCAACCAATGGACCTCATACGACTCCATTGGACAATGAATGGGGACCCATGGAGATTTCCGCATTTGTCAATGGCACATAGGAATGACCATTGATCAGTGAATGGATATCCATTGACAAGCGGACAACAAATGCGGATAAACCGAATGATCACCATTACTCAATTATGCCCATTGGAATTCAATGGCGAATGTGTCCTTGGGCAATTCGCCATTCATTTCCATTGGTTATTTTGGCAATAGGGAATGAATGGCGATTTTTCAATGGCGACGAATGGATTTTTGTTACAGTATGAAAGAATCCCCATTGATGATCGCCGTTCATTCCTCATGGCCCACAAAAACCAATGGAGATGAATGCCGAATTGCCTAAGGGGATTTTCTTTATTGAATCCCCATTGAATCCTCATTCCGTTTCAAATGGGGAAGTCAATCCTCATTGGAAAATCCCCATTCGATTTCAAAAGGGGAATTCAATGACGAAAATCCCCTTGGGCAATTCGGCATTCATCTCCATTGGATATTTTGGCAATGGGGAATGAATGGGGATTTTTCAATGGCGACGAATGGAGTTTTTTACTACGGGGACAGAAGCTCGATGAAAAATCTCATTAAAAATTCATTTCTTTCTCGACGTACAAACTGTAATCTTTATGTATGTGTGTCGACTTTGTATTCATATGATGTATACATATAAATACATATATCCACGTAACATTTTACCGAAGCTGGCTCACCAAGCCCGTCTCCAAAACTCACCAGCCCATGTACCAGTCACTTTGTACATACATATGGCTACCCCAGTCTGTTATGAATGGATTTATGAACCATCGTATATATTTTTTCCTTTTTAGATATACTTTCATGTTGATCTACTGCTTCATCTGCCCTAATTTGTGATATCATTATCAATAATTTAAACCATACACTGAGAAAAAAAATGGTTGAATATGCAAAATCGTTAGTTGAATACGGGCAACTAAATATTTATTTGGTCTAACTAAATAATTAATTTCTGGAATAATTCCGCGATTCGGTTGACCAAAATATTGTTCAGGCAACAAAAATTTGGATTGTATAACTAAATATTTAGTTGCACGTATTCAACTAAACGATTTTGCATATTCAACCATTTTTTTTTCTCAGTGGTACAAAAGTACAAAATATCATTTCTATAACTAATGATTCAAATACGAGAATTAGGTAGAATTAAAATTTTACGCCCAATTTTAATCAAAATATTTAAGGATGTTGGGTCCCTATGAAATCTTATAATGTTGATTGTTCAATAAATAGCTTCTTATAGCTCAAAAGTTTGGATACACGTCGATATTTCTTGCCGCATCAGAAGTTGCATAACTCCGTCAAAAAAAAAGTGAAGACGAGAAAATTCTGAAAAAATTTATATGCGTTCAGAAAAATTAACACAGTCGATTTGCTTAAGAAAAAAAAAAGAACTTGGTGGAAAATTGTTGAATAAGTATTTGTTTAAACAATTTATTAATCACTTCTGAGCAATACTATTATTAATAATTGTGGTTTATAGCATGTCAAATGTTACTGAATTTTTTTAGGTTCTTGTTGTATCACGAAATACGGTAATTTCAATCAGATACCATTTTTTACTGTGACGTAATCATCAGAGTTTCGAGGGAAAATAGTTTTAAAAAAATTTCAAAGGAAAATTCTGAAATAATTCCAGGCAATTCCGTGTATAAGTATGCTACTTTTTTCATACTTGATATTTTCTTTAAAACTCTATAGTTTTCGAGTTACGTCGCATATTTCAAAATTTGTCTTTTTTAGCCAAAAATTAAATAACTTTGCGAGAAAAAATCATACACAAATTTTTGCAAAATAAAAATGGAGCGTCTGCTAACCCTTTCAAATATACGGTAGATAAAAAAGACAAAGAAAAATGTTCTTAAGTTATATGCGCCCAATTCGCGATGATCGAAAAAAGGCCGAAAAACGGTCGCGTACAAAAATGCGTACCGGATCGAAAAATAATCATAAAAAATATTTTAAAATAGCAAAATGAAGCTGAATTCCTTCCCGTCAAAATGCTTTTTTAAAAATCTGATTATATTTTTTTTTGACGGAGTTATGCAACTTCTAGTGCGGAAAGAAATCTTAACTGGTGTTTTCAAACTTTTGAGCGGGAGTGTATATAAATTTGCATCGGTTTTTTATTCAAAGCAAACAACATTTCTCCAGCACGATGAAATTACGTTTCAGCCCTTCCAGACCGAGCTCCTGAAATTACGGGACTTGCATCTCACTACGCCGTCGGTGAGAACGTGACAGCAAACTGCTCGGCGTGGCCCTCAGTGCCCAAAGCTCGTCTCTATTGGACAATCAACGGAAAATTGGTTAGTAAAACCCACGTACAAATGTATAATGATCGAGCATGGTTCTCAGTAATGTTTTATCAACTCGTTGAAGGAAATGAATAAATGATGATACTCGAATCCGAAATAAGAGAATGGATTTCATAATTGAAAGAGGTTGAGACATTTCACACTATAGTCAAATCACTGCTAAATTTTGGAAATCGTTTCTACAAATATTAATGAATCAATCGGGGACAGCTCTTTAATGATATCGTCTGTTTTACGATACGCCCAGAAAAAAAATCTAGTACATTTAACTAAATCCTAGTCCAGCCAAATAATTTTTTTTCGTTGTAGGCCGGGCCTAATACAACTCTATTCATGTCAACGAATTTTTTTTTTTTTAATGACCTACTAGGAAAATATATTCCGATCTAATAAATTTTTATTTAATATTAATAAATATTATTTTTAACTGAACAAATATGTATTTAAAATGAAATAATTTTTGTTAATTTTTACAGAATATATATTTTTAAACATTTCAATCTTTGAATGTATGCTACACATAGGAAGTCTACAATTTCGTAGAGCTTCGTCTTTTCTTTAAAAGAAGCGCAAAGAAAAAATACCCTTTTTTATGGGAATCCTTTTCGGGGATTCGACCATTTTGTAGTGATGGGTGATACAGTATCGATATTTGGAATATCGATACTCTTCGACCCAAATATCGATATTTTGTATCGGTTCTTGGCGTTACGATATTTTCAAGTATCGATACGCAATACATAAATATCGAAATTTCGATACAACTGATTTTTATTGAGTTTATGTTACTGACTGTGGCAAAAAATTACCGGTTTTGTTATCGACTGAGGTACAAACGACAGTTTTTTGTTACCAACTGAGGTATAAAACTACTGTTTTTATTTCGAACTGAGGTTTGTTTGCATTTTTATTTGAGTATCGATATCGGTGATATCGATATCGCATTCCCGATATTACACCTGTATCGATACTCAGACCACCAATACGTATCGATACCAAATATCGATACATTCATCAAATATTGCCATCACTACCATTTTGCGTTTTGCCGCAATGTTCAATGTATTAAATGTCCATACTGAAAAATAAGGATATCAAACATAGACGAGCTTGGAAAAGATATAGGCGTCGATAGGCAGGTTCGCTTGTGCGAGAGGTAGCCACCTGGCGGATTTTTTGGGTACTGACAAATCTACAGATATGATTGGACAAGATTACGGGTGAATAGGTATTTAGTAATAACGAATAGAATTTTTCTTCAACGCCTGTTTCTCGATGACAGGAAATTAAAATAAATAAATATAGTGGAAGTAAATATCGCCCAAAATTGGATGGAAAGAAAATTTTCTTTAAAGTAACTAAAAAATAATCAAATAAACGATTATAGTACCTACGACTAGATCTTTTTTCTGGGTGTAAATTCCAACGAGTAATATTTTTTCTTTGGTTCCTTTCATTTTATCCGAGAATGATCCGCAATTTTTGACCGATTTTGATGATCATTCATTGAAAAGTTCTCTAATACTCATTTCGTAGGTTCGATCGGTAATTGTCAATGTAAAACTACAATCATTTGATTACCCGGAGTAAAAATTGAAAGGTTATAATTTTTTTACGATAATTCTTAAAAATAATCTGAATGGTTCGTTCATGAAGAATCTTTCAATTAAGAAATTCAACTTGAAGTCATCGACATGAGACAAAAACGCGGAATTCTTGGGAAAAAAACTGAAATTAATCATTACAAATTTTTTCTGGATCAAGGACCCTTATTACAGGACATAATGTGTTTAATTACTGGCGATGTAAGAACAGATGTTTAAGTACACGATTTTAAAAACTAAGAACTGATCTGACTAGAGCGCAGCGCTGTAACCTTCCGAATTATTATCTGTAATAAAAAAAGGTAGAATAACAAAATTTTTTTACTTCACTGACTCTCGAGATTTGTCCATTTATTCATTATATTTATATTATTTTCGATGTATATACCGTGTAAAAAATGATATTTTATATAACTCTTATAGATCTTCCTATTTACAAACTGAAAGATATGTAAAAACCCTGCAAATTGAAATTTGCACATTGCTTCCTCATCTTTATCCACAGTTCACATAGCTTCCTTTGACACACGGTATGGTGATCAAATTTGGCTTCCTCATAAAGGAAGCTTTGTTAACTATTGAAAAATATTAGTAATCAATGTACAAATTCGATCAATTTTCGCTAAATTTGATAGCGAACAAACATTGATCGCTGTACAAGTTCTGCACAAAGTTTCAGTGAAATATATTGGAAATTGTGCAAGTTAGAGCGCTTGCGCTATTTTTTAAAAAATTCAAAATTTTATAAAATTTTAATCCCTCGATGGATTTCTGCCAAATTTAATAACGAACAACCTCAATAGCTATATAAGCTCTGTGCAAAATTTCAGTACAATATCTTAAAAATTGCACAAGTCAGAGCATTTAGGCTATTTTTCAAAAAATTCAAAATTTCATAAAATTTTAATCCCTCGATGGATTTTCGCCAAATTCAATACCAAACAACCTTAATAGCTATACCTATTCTGTACAAAGTTTGAGTGCAATATCTTGAAAATTGCAGAGGTTAGAGCGTTTACGCCATTCTTGCAAAAACGAAAAAAGTCGATAAAATCTGAACACCCGTTATAATTAAAACAAAATTTTGTTCATAATGAAGATCAATTCGTGCTCGACAAGGGTGCCAAATTTTAGCTTGATATCTCGAAGCGTTTTCGAGTTATTAATTATTTACATCTGAAACTCAGGATGCACACATACACACACACACACACACCCATCCGGACATTTTTTCTAAATATGATTTCTCGATGTTTTAGGACATTTTGAACATATTGTCATAAAAATCGCGAAAAAATTTTTTTTCACGAAAACAAAGCTTCCTTTGTGAGGAAACAAAAATAGTAGAAACGGAAGGAAATATGAAAAAAAAATTCTTTTATGCTTACAACGTGGAGCAAAAATAACGGTTGTATGGATTCCGATCATGAATAATAGGGACCGCGTAACGATGGTGAATACATATAGAAGTATACGGTTGAGAAATTTAAAGCGAGCGACAAGTCTATGCACATATTATACCATGTATTTATACAAGAAAAGAATGTCTGGTCTTTGTGTACGTGGAAAAAGAAATTCAAGCTGTGGCATTCATTAAAAATCGCGTTCTCATTATTCTGTCTCTTGATTCACCGCTCCGAACACCCCGAGGGTATAATATATAGGAACACCGCTTTGGGTGAAGTTTTCGCAAGCTAAAACGACAAAAATTACATTTTAATATATGAACAAAGTCTCCATGTAATATAAAAATATGTTGGAGTGCATTAAAAAAAAAAAATATTGCAAACTCGCTAAATCGAGCCAGCAAAATCGTCCTCTGTAACTTTTGTAACTTAAGTTTGTTATCTAGACCACCGAGACTCGTTAAACAGGAGCCTTGCAGCACTTTTGATCATTTAAATTCACTGTAGAAACGGTAAACTATTTTGTCCAAAAGGTGGATTCCAGACTAAGAAAAAAGTACCTCAAAGTACCTCAAAACATCGATACTAGCAGTGTTACAAAGACGTCCCTACTTGGAAACAAAAAAATTTGAAAAATCGAAAATATTCAGCAATGAAAATCTCCGCGACGAGGCCTCCTAAAATCTGAGAATTATTTTTCAGATTTTAAATTTGAGAAGAAAAATTGACAAATGAAATTTGAGAATTAATTTTCAGAAGAGAAAAAAAAATTTTGCGAAGAAAAATGGGAATTGAAATTGAAAATGACATTGAACAAAAAAAGTGAATGCGTTGGTCCTAAAAAAAATGTTGTCACACACAAATATATAAATTTGTATAAGGATAAAAAAATATGCGTAAAAAACGTTCACGTGCATATTTTAAGGGAAAACATTATGGTACTGAAATGAGGATGAAAAGGGAATACCGGTGAAAGCGCGAAGAGAGCTGGACTTTGTCGAGCGAGCTTCACATCACTGCCCACTCAAAAGCTCTTCAATCCGAGAGGGAGTGCTCGTCGTCGCCTACTTTGAAACCTCTCCTCCGCATATATTGAAAGCTGAAAAAAATGATATATCCATGAAATTCTCTATTTTTTCCTATCCGCAAAGGCTGCTCAGGTAACATAATTTCTTTGCGCCAAGGAAGTTCTTTGAAAGAATTTTTTCATTAGAAAAATAGAATTTTTACAGATTGCGTAACTAACAAGACAGAAGTGTTTTCAAGACAGATCCAGTATTTCTTTGTCTCGGTACATGGAAAAACCAAATAACAGAAAATTTATTTGGGATTAAAATTATTGGCAGACGGATATTTCAATTTGCAAATATTATAAATAATGAGTTCATCAAAACCGAAATTTTTTATTTGCTTCAAGGGATTTTGAAAAAATATGTCCGGTATAGTTAATTCAAAAAGCTATTGATTTCAGTGCTGGACAAAGTACCGGAAAGTACTTCAAGTACAAAGTACCGTAAGTACTTGTTGAGTATCAAGTACCGGTAGTACTTGAAGTATGACGTACTTATTACTTGGAGTACTTAAGATTTAAAGTACTGGAAGTACAAGTACTTGAAAAATCAAGTACTTTTCAAGTTTTCGGATATATCTCGTAAGTTATAGAGTATCAACATTTGATTTCCTCATTCTCATTTGAGTTTTATTCGAGTACTTTTTGTATCAAAACATATTTTCACCTTGTGCAATACACTGAGTACTTCAAAAGTACTTAAAGTACTTTTTCAAGTACTTGAAGTACTTTTTACGTGCTTCAAGTACATATAGGGAAATGGAATAATGATTTTTCATCACATTTTCAAATAATAAATCAATCAGAGCTGGGCAGTACTTGAAGTACTTAAAAAGTACTTCATTATCATTATTCCATTTCCGTATATGTACTTGAAGTACTTAAAAAGTACTTCAAGTACTTAAAAAGTACTTCAAGTACTTGAAAAAGTACTTCAAGTACTTGAAAAAGTACTTCAAGTACTTGAAAAAGTACTTCAAATACTTGGAAAAGTACTTCGAGTACTTTAAAAAGTACTTCAAGTACTGCCGAGCTCTGATTGATTTATTATTTTAAAATGTGATGAAAAATCATTATTTGAAAATGTGATGAAAAATCATTATTCCATTTCCCTTTATGTACCGCGACGATATTCGCAGATGCATATAAAAAGTTTTTCAATATTCTAGCGTCAAAAGTCTGTTGTGATATTTTCTCTGAAACGTCGTTAACCGAACCGTCGTTCGGGCAATATCGTTATTTTATAATTGCGTCAGTGCGGATATACTAGAAGAACAATTTGCTACCATCATGCATCGTAGAAGCTTCTCAATTAATTTCTCTTTGTTATCCCGTCGTTCTCGGAAAATTCTGAAAATTCATTGTTTTTGAAGGGTCACGTAAATTTCACACAAGTTTAAATACATTGAAATGTCGATTTTTGTGCATAATTTTTTATTGCAATTGGTGTCTACTTGAGAGCAGGAAAATTCATGAAAATATTACAGATCAACGACAAAGGCTTATCAGAACCAGATGCCACAAAGCTCTAATTACGTTTGTCATGATTAAAATTCAAATTATTCGCTAGCATTGGAATATGATGAATATACTATACTATAACATTTTAGAGATAGAGCATTGAGGTAGAGAGAGCTCTTGATTAAGCAAACTATCGCAGTAATCAAGGGCAAATTACGTTTCGTCGATCACTGAAAAGCCGGCCATCAATGTCCGCAGTAGAGAAGCACAATCTCTCGAGTCTCTCTATCCCTCTCTCTTTGCTTGTAATCGATTCGGCATATCGATTACGCGGTTCACCGGCCATCGCAAATGAGATTCTACGGTTTGCATCGATGTCGACGCTGTCGTAATTATAGCCAGATATAACTAGATTTATTAAAAGAAATTATGAATATTATTTTTTGCTTTTATTTTGAAAAAATACCCGACAAAAAAAAAGATACGAAAAAAATGCAAAGATAATTGACGCAAATCATAATTAATTTTTTCTTTAACATTGAGTTTTTTATTCATTTTTGACTGGATATTAAATTAATCACGTTGACCAAATTTAAGTATAGAGTAATTCTTTGTAGAAATTTTTCTGTTTTCTGATCTGCCCCAACTCTTCTAGCCATAAGTTTCTTCCAAAATCAACTCATGAATCGAATCCTGGAAAAATATATATGAGCCTATCGCCAAATAGAGAGATAATTTTTATTACTCATCTCCAGAAATTAAGTTTGTTCAAGCCTAACATGAAAATCCTTATAAATCGTATTTGAAACAAAAAAATACTTATACTTCGCTTAAAGCGATTGAAATTTGAAATTTCAGAATTTGATTTTTCAGAAATTTGAAATTATTAGAATTTATTTCAAACTGAAAATTGTTCGGGAAGAAAATTATATAATTTAAAATTTGTGCAAGAAGTTGTTTTAAAGAAAAAGGAAACAGAGTTTGAAGAGTATCTCGATATGCAAATTTTGTAAATACTAGATTTTAAGAAAATCAACAGTTCCGATTGCTACAAGGGATCAATGTATTTTTTTAAATTACATAATATAGTTTTTAGACCTGCAAACATCATTCTTCAGTAAAAGAGAAATATCAGAAGATTGATTGAATTTGCAATATACTTATATATATTTGACTGATTAAAAAACGCGACTATTTTTGTTTTTCGTAAATAACATAAATCCGTGTGAAAATAACATATTAAATACTTTGGGGCGGGTGAAAAAAGATGCCTGTTGAAAGCAGAGCTCTTAATATAAATATTAATAATAATAATAATAATAATAATAATAATAATAATAATATAAATATTTGCTCATCGAAAATTTCTCTTTCCCATTTAAATAACACGGGAAAAAATTTACAAATTTTGAAATTTGATATCTCGGTTTCAAGTCAATGTACCAAAATGAACGATACATACTCTTGTTGGCAATTGAATGCTCTACAAAAAAGATCTTTCATGATTTTTCGATAAACTCACTCCTTCAAAAGTTATTCAAGATTAAAGTCAAATTTAGAGTAAATTTCACTTTTTTTTTAGTTTCCGGAAAAATGTTGAAACCTATTACTAAATATCGTAAAATCTTTACTGAAACAAAAGTTTATAGACAGTTATTGACAGTTATTGACAGTTATTGACAGCTATTGACAGTCTAATATACATATATATTAGACCGTGAATAACTTTTGAAGGAGTGAGTTTATCGAAAAATCATAAGAAACCTTTTTTGTAGAGCGTTCAATTCCCTACAAGAATACGTATCGTTCGATACGGTACATTGACTTGAAGCCGTGGTATAAAATTTCAAAGTATGAACAATTTTTTTCCTGTGTTATTTAAATGGGAAATAGAAATTTGCGATGAGACATATCTAAATATTTATATTAAGAGCTTTGCTTTTAACGGGCATCTTTTTTCACCTCCACGAAAGGATTTAACAAGTTATTTCGAAAAACAAAAAATTGTCGCTTTTCTTGAATCAGTCTAATATATATCTAATATATATATATAACACGTGCATATGGATATGTATATATCCATATACATGTGTGCGTGTCCATTATCGACTAATTCGATAAGCAGCGTTAATACAGATTAAGGAGCTGAAAGGGAAGGAGATGGCTGAAACCTCGTTAGATTCACTCAATATCGTTGAAGCGCTAGACCGTAGTACTTTCTCCGTCTCTGTCTCGTGTAGTCATGATATCACTATATCACAATCTACAACCTCCGGAGGATGTTTTAGGGTCGTGGCTCTGTATGGGCACGAAGCCTCGAGGCTTCCTGCGGACCCGGTATATAATCCCGAAATCGTGACGTACATACGCGTTTATTATACAAACGGTGAGCTGAAAGCTTCCAGTGGTTATGTCCGGTGTGTGCTCAGACATGCGGCTCTCTCCTTCGTTTATTCGTCATCGGCTCAAAATGGATCGACCGATGTGTTAATCCCAAATATGTATTTACTAATGGATCGAAACCGGACTGGTAAAAATCTTAATCTAAATACACATTTTTGAAAATAATCCTCCATAAATTTATATCCGTACATTTCTCCCTCGATATTTTACAACACTCATCCAACATTGCAAAATCTGTGTAGAAACCATTGACCACGTTCAGGTTTGCAGGTGATTTTTACACACCGAAAAAAAGGTTTAGTGGTATCAACTATCCAGCTGCGATCACGGAAAATTCGTTTGAATCAATCGTCACATATTTGATTTGATTACCCCTTTGTTGAAATAATAAAACTAGTGTCGTTGTTTCGAATGTGTACCGCATTCACCGCAATTACAACATTGGATCAAAATGATTTCAAACGAGATTGATTCAACAACTTGTTTTCTCATTCAACCGAATATTTAGTCATTTACTGGAAGTAAATAAAATTGTTTTAACTGTATATTTCGTCTCATCAACAAAATCTAGTTTTAATTTGAGCTATTCATCCAGTTAAAAAGAATAGTAAATGCTTTCAAGTCGATCAAATTGTTTGATAAATTTGACTAAGTATTTAAATGCGGCCACAACACATTTAGTCGATAGTACGTATAGTAAGTACCACGATCTCGGCACTTCGCCCGAGATCCGTAAGGTGGCGACGATCGGCGCGCGCTCTCGCGCCAGCGAGACAGCCACTGAGCACCGATAAGTACCAGTGTATTACCAGCATCGGAGTCCTCGATTAACTTCAAATTGATGGAACATTATTCGCGCTCTGTGATCGCGCAGTTCTATGGACTAAAGACTACATATTTGAATGAGATCACCATTTCACTTTGGTGGCGCTCGTGCTCTTTATGGGCGCAAGAATAAATAAGTTAAATTTTCACTCGACTGTTTAATCTCACGGTTAATTAGTTAAGTAAAAGCCCTCGTAGCTTGAACAAATACTGCATATCATCAAATGTTTTGTTAATTCAATTGAAATTTTCTAGCTTTACATTGAATGAATTTTTTTCCAGTCAACATCTGAATTGCATAGAAAATATAAACTGTTCATTCAACTAAACCATTTGGTTATGCAATCGCATATTGAGTGCATTTTACCAAATATAGAATCAAAACAATGTAATTTTCAATTGAACGGATTCTCTGCTCTGTTGGGTCAAGGATATATGTATTTATGGGAATGCAATTTTTGTTTCCATTTTAATACACGTTTTGAGTTAACTGAATTACACATTTTGTTCGCCACCCCTAACCACCGGGTTAGGTTAATTCAAGCCCAATTTTTTTCACTTTACCAAACCTTTTTCTCGGTGCAGTTATGGAAACGAATTTTTCCACGTCAAACAGTATTATATTCTTTTATTGTTTCCACTTTTTTATTTTTTTTGCATTATAGTCGATTTAGGTAAAAAAAAAAAACTTGCACTACATCTTGAAAATTGCACGAGCTATTGTCGTGACAGGATTTTTTTTAATTCAAAATTTCATGCAATCTGAACTTTTTTTGATGAACAAAAAGCTTTCCCGATGAATTAACAGAAACTACACTGTATTGATTCGGCTCGTTAATGGGCTTAATTAGAGCACTGTGGTTAATTATTCACGAATAGAACCGAAAACTGTTGATAATAATTAATACGTTCCATATTCATATATTCCGTGTAATATATGCTGTAGTTAACATTGGTTAATTCATTCACATTATATAATTAATTAATAATAACAAGAGAAAAACCTGTTTCGTAATGAGTAATTTTTTTTTAGAGAACATAAAAAAATAATTACTTTTTAATGATAGATCGTAAATATTTTGCAAGAAAAGAATAAAGACATCTAACGAAATTTTCTCGCCACGATTTTCACATCGATGGATAAACAAAAATTGAACCAGTATATAGTTAGACTAAACCAAAAATCGGTTACTTCTTAATATCCTGATTTTTTTAGTAAACATAAAAAAATAATTACTTTTTAATGACATATCGGAGATCCTTTGCAATATAAAAATAAACGACGGAGGAAAATTTTCGCGCCACGATTTTCACATCAATTGATAAACTCTCGCGAAAACTGTGCGGGAAGACAATATCTTCGTGTATTTTCCTTTATAGCCAATCGTTTTCCGATACTCTCCTCTCGTTCCTCCCATCCGCTTTTCCCCCGACTTCTCTGTGTCTTCCACTTTTCGGAATGATGAGGCTGGGGACAGGCTAAAAAAAATATACACGCAACAGAGTCGGTGGAAAATCCCAAGATCCAACGTGGGGTAAATGCGCATCGTAAACTTTTTCCAAGTATTTTCACGGCCTGCTTTTCCTCTTATCGGCCTAAAATGTGTGTGTGTGTGTGTATATGTGGGTATCAACTCATGAATTTTTCTGGGTTCACCAAAGAGATAAAAAGCGACCGTATATACAGCATGACATTGGCATACTTGAATTTTCAGGCCTCTTCGTACTTTGCCGAATTTTTCAATTAAAAACAAAAAAAGAAATAAGTACACTACGAGTACTCATTAAATAAAAATTGATGTGAAATCATCTTTACCGTGAGAGAATTTTAATATCATTGTTTTAATATTGAATTTCAATAAGTGGTAACTAGAATATAACACATAATTTTTATATTCCAAATAATATACAATTTTTTGGCCTCAATTTTGGTTTCTCATAACGGAAGCTCGTGTCAGTTAGTTAAAAATGTCCCAAAATGTACAAATAGACGAGCTATCTTCCTTTACTCATTACATTCTTTTCCAAAATTGCAAAACAATTGTAAATTTGGCGGGAATTTTAGTTTTTTGAAAATTGTTTGTTGGTACTCGAACTTTGCTGATTTTCCGGTTACTTCGCTAAATTTTTCTTGTATGAATAGATTCAATCTCAAGGAAAACAGAATTTAATTTTGAAATTTTTTTTTCGATGAGCCGTAACGCTTTTTGAGGATACTTTTCAATTATTCACAAATTTATTCGAAGGGCTGTAACGCTTTTTGTGGACACTTTAAAATTATTTACAATTTTTTTCGAAGGGTCGTAACGCTTTTTGAGGACACTTTTCAATTAAAAGTCTCGCTAAAGATGTTTTTACATTTAAAAAAACCACTATTTCTATTATCGATTACTCTTATCGATTATTAAATATTTTATCGTATAACAGTTCGAAGAGATTATGGTTTTAATCCTCATACATGAATAATGTAATTATTCACGCAAATTTCAAAAAATGGGTAATTAACTTCGATTTCCCAAATCATTGAATATGCAAAAGTCAAAACGTAACTGAAATTGGGATTAAAAGCCTCTTTAGGTTATAGATAAATAAAGAAAAAATTGCAGATAAAAAAATAATGCTCTGCGTTATTTTTAGCTTCTCAGAAGAAGTGCCCTTTTTGGCATTTTTGGAAAATCTGAACTTGAAAAAAAAAATTCCGATGGAAGCGAGCAAATGGCAATTTTTTTCCGGCTTCCCGGATGCGTAAAAACTAAACGTGCCGATGAAGGGAGAGAGAAAACGGCAAAGGGAAAAAAATTACGTGATGAAAAAAGCGACCGGGCATGACGGAGAGAAAACTGTAGGAAGCTCGGAATTGAGGGGCGAAAAATTTTCACGGTCCTCACGAAGGGTACGCTATATATATATTAGGGTGGTCTTTATTTAGGGCTCGGACGAATTTTTTATCAGACGCCCCCCAAATCGATTCCAAATAATAAAAAAAATACCCTCATTTTTTCAGATTGTTATCTAGACTCTAACTCCTCCCGAAAAGAGGGTAGATTTGTCCATTTGAAATACACGTATTTCGGCCATATCCTCAGGATATATTTTATTGTAAGAGTAATAATTTTTTTAAAAATCTGTAACTGCAAGATTTTAGTGTTCATTGGTGCTACTATTTGAGGAAAAATTCACATTATCACGATCTAGATTAACCCGTATTAGAATTTTAGACGGAATCTACCCTCTTTTCGGGAGGGGTTAGAGTCTAGATAACAATCTGAAAAAATTAGGGTAAGGTAAATGTCCCAATTATTGAACAGGTCCCAATTTTTGAACACTATCTTGTATTTTTATTATTTCTCATTCACCTGCATGCATTTACTCATTTATAAAAATTTCATTACATATATGGAACTTTTAGCTATTGAAATGTTACCTTACTTGTGCAAAAAAAGCTTTAATTACTAGAGAAAAAAATTATTTAATCAACAACGGTAATCCGATTTGACGTCTCGTGGTAACTGCTTATCGTTTTTGCTAAGACGCGCCGCTTCATGCGAAAGGGCATAAAAAATTCAAAAATTGTCGCATCTCAAAAACTAAAGGCGTTGCAGGTTCTTCAGAAAATTTCTTACAAATAACAATTTTTAACAAATTTTTTAAATTAAATATTTTTTTAAAAATACGGTGTTCGATCATTGGGACATAGAAAATGCAGTGTGTCCCAATTATTAAACACTCGAATTCTCCAAGATGGCGTCATTAAACCCATCAAAACATCGAGACAGTTAACGTGTGACGGATCGTGTGAATCGGATTTATTCAAACAAAAGCTGTAAGTTCCTGAATAAACTTACCTTTATATTCTTTTGATAATAACTCTAAGATCGCCAAATATATTTTTTATTTGTATTTTCGTGCAATAAACATAAAAAGAAAAGTAAAAAGAGAATATAACCTAAAAATACGAATGTAATGTTCAACATTTTTTGCTCTCCGATATTTCAGTCGAAAAAGAAGAAAGCTGCGACAAAATCAAACAAAAACAGAACATAAAAACGAGGAAGCTGAAAATAAAAATAAAATAAAGTTCGAGTCGAAAAGCAAAAATAAACCAAATGCGAATGAATTAAAAACTTGTCAAAAGGGACTAAATATATATTTTTGTATTTTTACGTGATTAATAAAAGATTATTTAAGTGTTTGATTTTGCTTTTATTATTTCTTAATATTGTACCCAAAATAATATTTTCAGAACGGAAAATGAATTCTCGAGAGTATTCAATAACTGGGACATGCCTGTTCAATATTAGGGACATAGGCACTTCCAGTGTTCAATAATTGGGACATTTGCATGCTTCACATTGTTATTCTTTTTTTTCATTTGAAATCATTTAAAAATAATTTAAAGGGTTATTTTTCGAAAGTAAAAATATCAAAGTATCATTTGAACATGGAAGCGATGGTTTTTTCTTGATTTTATATTTTTTTCTCACCGAATTCAATCCCCAGATCCTTAGCTGTTCAGTAATTGGGACCTTATTATTTTTGAATTATTTGGAGTCGATTTCGGCCTGTCTGTTAAAAAATTCGTCCAAGTTCTAAATAAGGACAACCCTAATATATATAGTTGTATCTGTACATACATATATACACAAATGAACATATAAGGGTATATACCAGCAGTTTATGAGATTCCTACGAGCCTCATGGAATTCGACCCTCCATCGCTCCGCGCTTCGTGATCCGAGGGTTTGGACTTTTCTTTTTTTTTTACTGGCATACTTCACTAAAGACGTCTTTTTCTCTCTCACGCTCCATTTTTCCGCAATTCGTAGGTACATAATACAGCGCTCGTTGGAAAGAAAAACCTCGACCCGACTAGACCGACGAAGATATCCGATCGCCGGTCCAAACAAAAACGGCAGTGACACGGTTATATTCGAGATGTAGCTTAATGATGAATAAAATCGGGAATGATCGTTAAAAAGGAAAATAAACGAATGGAAATGAATCCGAGAATCAAGGCACTGGGTGGAAACACAATTAACGACCGAGGAAAAACCTACGTAGAGAATGTCTGAGAATTCGTTCGAAAAAGAACCCTATAAGCTGATATCCAGAAACAGAATGAAATGACAATAACAGAAGCTTGGGGTAAAAAAAGGCCCATAAAAAAAAAAAGCCCAGACTCGATATTATACAGTATAATATTCGATACAGTCACGGAAGAGAGAAGAGAAGAAAAAAAATCTGACGAAGGGTTCAAATTATTTGAGCGATTTTTCATCCCCGTCATCCCGTCTCGCAATCTGCGAGGGTGGCGATGCATCGCTGTTTTACGGCTGAGCTCATTGCAAAAACGAAATTCTTCATCGGTTTTTCTTTCCAAGGTGCATCAGGGATCCCGGAGGATGAGGCTGTTGTAAAAAAGAGCCACCGCATAAATTAGGGAGGAATAAAGCGGCGTCTGTCCTCCCCGCTGCCCTCCCGATACTTCATAAAGGCGTGGCAATATGATGGCCAGGAAAAATAATAAGCCACGCGTTTATTAGACATAGGAAGATCATATATCTGAAGACAGCATAGTTTGGTTTTTTACCACTGAGAACAAAAAGAATTCCGTCTTTTTGTCCAAAGAAAGAGGAAAGCTCTTCTTACGATTGTCAGGTGACAAATTTCACTTCAGAATAAAAAATAGTGATGCTCGTTTGTACTTCAATCAGCCAAGTAAGAGCGCAATCAGCTTTACTCACAGCCACTAAAAGGTATGGCCCAAAATCTTTTGAGAGTCGATAAAAACGACTCTTATCCTGGAAACACTGTCAAAAGAGGTTACTTGATTGAATTATCTAGATATCTGAAGCAAGGATTTTTTAAACAAGGACAATTCGCAATTTTTCCTCGATCGCGATGATTCGGACTTCATTTTTTTCTCATGTACTAGAAATTCGGAACTTTCAGTTGAAAGAAATATCAGAAAAAAAGTATTTACTTAATGAAAAAATCGAAGAGCTTACAAATAGTTGATAAATAATCATTTTTAAAATTCAACGATATTTCAATAATTATTTCCAAAATATTAACAAAGTCCCAAAATTGTTCTTTAAAGGAATTAATTTGGCAATCTTTCGTTCATCTGAACGTTCGGAACTTCAAGTCCATTTGTTCGCTCAAAGATTCTCCGTGAAATGAAATCACTGTCAATTACGACCATTTTTTTAAATCAGCGAAAAAAGTCGATAATTATGAACAATAATTTAAATCATCAGCAGATATAAAATGATTCAAAAATAAATTCTTGACAATAATGTAACAAAAATAACACATCGTCAGACATTGACTTGAAATAATTAACATTGTAGCAAATGAAATGCTGCAAGATTTCTTATGTATTATTTTTTTTATAATAATTTATAATTTTTGTAGAATGCCTACAAATATGATGTATCGTCCACCATTTGAGGTACCAAAGGAATAATTTTTTGGGACTAGTTAGAACCCTTAAGGTGCATATTTTTTCTGAAAATCCTAGTTTTGAGTTTTTACAACATCTACGTCTCTTTTTCTTCGTAACGCTTTTTCCCACGGATTGAACGTGGTACATTTTGATTAAAGTCAAAATTGTGACCAGGTCATGCCTGGAAAGTTCCAAATAGGCTAACAATTTGAAAACAGGCCTGCAACTCTGAAATAAAGAGCTAAAAAAAAATGTGCCACGTTTATCCTATGAGAAGAAGTATCACGAAGAAAATGAGACGTCGTAGAGTAAAATCCGCCGAGCAGTTTATTTTGATTCCCGTGCAGAGTGCAAAAACTCAAAACTAGGTTTTTCAGGAAACCGGTGCACGGTTCTAACTAGTCTCAAAAAATTGTTCATTTTGTACCTCAAATCGAGGACGATACATCAGATTTGTAGGCAATCTATAAAAATTATAAATTATTATTAAAAATGGCCGTTTTGACGCTGACTCGACCGCCTTAAGGAAGTTGGTTAAGTGAACTCACGTTTTATTATCGGCAATATGTAAATAGGATTTAAAATAACTACTTTATCTAATGTTAAATCTAATATTTATCTTTTGAAGACACTTAGATTCACTACAGCAGAATCATTCGATAAATTCTAAAAGAACCTAAAAGGTGAGAACTACTGAAGGACCTGAAAGTGTGGACTCTTGATAACTTATGATTTGCACGAAACCGAATGATTACGCTCAGAAAAACGATCTAGTCGTAGGTACTATAATAGTTTATTTGATTATTTTTTAGTTACTTTAAAGAAAATTTTCTTTCCATCCAATTTGGGGCGATATTTACTTCCACTATATTTATTTATTTGAATTCCCTGTCATCGAGAAACAGGCGTTGAAGAAAAATTTTATTCGTCGTTACTAAATACCTATTCACCCGTAATCTCATCCGATCATATCTGCACATTTGTCAGTACCCCAAAAATCCGCCAGGTGGCTACCTCTCGCACAAGCGAACCTGACTCTCGACGCCTATATCCTTTCCAAGCTCGTCTATGTTTGATATCTTTATTTTTCCGTATGGATATTTAATACATTGAACATTGCGGCAAAACGCAGGATGGTCGAATCCCCGAAAAGGATTCCCATAAAAAAGGGTATTTTTCTCTTCCCTTCTGTTAAAGAAAAGACGAAGCTTTACGAAATTGTAGACTTCATATGTGTAGCTATACATTCAAAGATTGAAATGTTTAAAAATAAATATTGTGTAAATATTTTTAAAAAAAATTATTTCATTTAAATACATATTTGTTCAGTTTGAAATAATATTTATTAATATTAAATAAAAATTTATTAGATCGCAATATATTTTCCTAGTAGGTCGTTCAAAAAAAACATTTTGCTGACATGAATAGAGTTGTATTAGGCCGGCCTACAACTAAAAAAATTCATTTGGCTTGACTAGGACTTAGTTAAATGTACTAGATCTTTTATGTACTATGGATATAGTTACACCACTTTGTTTTCGACCAAATGGATATATGCAGTTCGATGTTTCGAGGGAACTTTGCGATAATGAGCTATTTCATAACCCACAAACTGAGCTACGTTCTATATAGTAAAGACAAAAGCTCTGTCGAATCAGATACGTCTCCCTGTCTTGCTGCTCTCTAATTCTCAAACGACCGAGAGACAGTACACGAAAGAGCTTTTCATGGAATCGTGTGATCGCTCATTAGCCAACCGAATCTCAAGATATCATCTCGTGAGTCCCGTATAAACTTGATTGTGGAACAAACCGCAGAGAGATGGCAGAGAGAGGAGTGTGAAGCATAAATACTCGAAAACGAGCTTCTTGAAGTTCCTCTTTCGAAACATCGACGTATACCAAAACCATGAAACTGTTAAAGGAAGAAACTACAGTGCTATTTTCAAGAGGATATTTTGGATCGATTGATTCCGTTTCAACATAATTAACGAATAAAACCTCTTTGATCAAAATCATTTGCACTCGGTGCCAATAATTGTTAGCAATGTTACGAACAAATATGTCATCGTTCACCTCAGTTGCAAATGTTATCTGACACGATTAAAATTCATTGAAGCAAATCCGTTTTTTTTTTAATTTCACTTTAACGCCAATTGGTTGAGGTTTCAGGGTTCCGTATTACGTTCTATGTGCACACACTTTCTCTCACAGAAAGTAAAACCTTTGAAATCCACAGAGCTTTCAAAAGCTCGATCTTCAGCTCACGAAGACGTTTGACTAAAACCCGCAAGATTCCAGAGACTCGTGTGGTTTTGTAGTAGATCTCATCGGTCTTGCTAGCAGAACGTCAGCGTGGTCGTGGAATAAACAAACTTGAGTGTGTAAATAAAAGTAAAAAAACATGTGGGGAAAAAGCTCACGAGAACGTGAATAAACAGGCCACAGAGAGAGAGAGAGAGAGAGAGAGAGAGAGAGAGAGAGAGGGAGGGAGAAAGAGAGAGAGAGAGAGATGCATGAAGAAGCAGAGTCTACGACGCGGATTTAGGGAAAGCTAAAGGCAAAGTCTCTTTGTGCTTTACTTTTCTACTGTGAAATTAGTATTAGAAACAACGATTGATGAACGGCGATGAAAAAAAAGCTTGTGTCCGCAACGAAATCGCGCATCGTCGACACGTTCCTAAGTTCCAGACGCATCGAGATCTTTGCTGAACAAAAGGACGAATCTCACCAATGCGCAGCCATCGAATACGAAATGTTACGCCCTTTTTGGAATTTGATTCACACATATATTGAGCAAGCTTGATCGCCGTTTTCGCTCGTTAGTCGACCGTATCTCAAATACCATCATCTCGTGCCAAAAACGCGTTTTCTATCTCTCTCTCTCTCTCTCTCTCTCTCTCTCTCTCTCTCTCCCGTATCTCTCATTTTATACGTGCACTACGTATACCCGAAAGAGGAACGAACACGAGATATCTCTTGCTAACACGATTAGAAACCAGCCACACACGATTCGCATCTTGAAATGGCGCAAGAAAACGATACAAAAACGTTGAATCACGTCGACGTCCCCGGGATTTGATTGGAACAAGAAATCTATACGAGAAAAAGTGATCATACATACAAACATATGAGAAAATGTCTGGAGCATTTTAGAAAATGTTCTAAATAAACATTGCTCGGTATAGAAAAACTTTAAATTCTCCACATAAATGATTATTTTCTCTGGGGCGCACAAAATTTATCCAAGTGAAAACACTTTAATGTAATTTTTCTCTGCCAAACAAATTTATAACAAGTACCACAATCACCTGAAATTGTTCAAAATGGTTCCCTGGTCATACGAAGAAAAATATCCAGCTGACAATATAAGAAATTATACAAATGCTGCGAAAAATTTATTAAACTCGAAATTCATGCTTCTTTAAAAAAAAAATTGAATACTTTTTTACACGTATCTAAAAGTATTTCGAACAATCATTCTCTAAGATTTTATGATACGATCATTTTTAGCAAGTTGAAAAAAGCTCGAAAGCGGCGCCGCGCACAAAATTTCACTGCTCTTTTGAAAATGAAAATATTTCAATTCAACAATCGGCGTTTTAGAGGGGACATATTCAGCTTCATTTCGCTTTTTCCAAAAATTTTGTTCGATTTTTTATTTACCCGGTATGCCCTTTGAATATAGTATAAGCTCCAATTTTATTTTTTCAAAAGTGTCCTACCATTTTTTTTTCGCAAAAAACGACCATGTGTATAAAATGTAGCTTAACTCTAAAACTTCTGGGTTTTTGTGAAATCACTAAGAGGGTAAAAAGTTGCATACAATTATTTTGGATTTAATGAAATATTTTCAGCATTTTTTTCAAATTTTTTTTTCGAGATTTTTTCCCGTCAACAAGATACTTTTTATCTTAAACAATCGGGTCTCTTACGTCATCTATACGGCTTATTCTTCGAAGAACCTTATCTACATGGCTTTTTTATCGGAAAATCTATGTAGATGAGGTAAGAGATCCGATTGCTTAAGATAAAAAAAATATCTCGTTAACCGGAAAAACTTTGGAAAAAAAATGTTGAAAAAAATTCTGAAAAAATGTCATTGAATCCAGAATAATTGTATGCAATTTTTTACCTTCCCAGTGATTTCACAAAAACTCAGCAGTTTTAGAGTTACGCTTCATATTATAAATATGATCGTTTTTTGCGAAAATCTAAATATTTTGGCGAAAAAAAATCGTACGAAACTTATTAAAAAACGAAATCGAAGCTTATACTCCCCCCACAAGTTTGTCATACGAAAAACAGGTTAAAACAATTTTTATCAGCCGTGCGCAAAAATTTTAACTCCAAAAAAAAAGCCAAAATACACCCATGTTTCAAAGGACGTACCAGGTTAAAAAAAATCAAAAATTTTTTTGGAAAAAGCGAAATGAAGTTGAATATATCCTCTTTGAAACGTCGCTTGTTGAATCGAAATGTCTTCATTTCTAAAAGAGAAGTGAAATAACTTTTGGACGGAATTTGTATACCGAGAATTGGAAACGCAGTCACAGTCGCACCGTTGTAAATCAGACTTCCCAAAGTACATTCGTCAATTAGCGCGTGCGTGTAGTAAATTTATCAACGGGAATAAACGTTCCACAGTTGGACTAACATGAAGTACAGTTGTTGGCGTATTGCCGCGCAAACTCGTCAATACAATACGAATATTTGTATGACACGTTCAACAATGATAAATTAACAAAATGGCGCGCAAAATCGACGATTCGAAGCTTTTAGTTATGCGAGTGATGCCCTTTTGTCGATCAGCTATTGATATGAATATTTTCACACATTCCAAAAGGCGAGAGAGAGAGAGAGAGGGAGAGAGAGAGAGAGAGAGAGAGGGAGAGAGAGAGAGAGAGAGAGAGAGAGAGAGAGAGAGAGAGAGAGAGAGAGGTGAGAGAGTCCAATGAGAGAAACTTGAAACGACGAGCGGAAAGATCTATATATATATTTATATATGCATTTAGTGTGTGTGTGTGTTCGTGTGTGTATTTTGGTAAATTCGAGCCCCTTCGAGTGGCTAACGAGTAATCAAATGAAACACACAGACCACAACTGTGGCCTGGACGACACTACATATTTAACGAATAATTCAATTGTGTAATTAACGTTCCCATTGTTTCAACTCGGCTCAAACTTCTCCGTATGCATCTGCATGTTTAACCGGTTCATCGGTAAAATGCACGTGCGATGCATTGAGTAGCACACCGTGTGCGAAATCATTAAGCAATAATTAGCTATCCGACTGACCGATACCCAAATCCGTTAATAAACGCCTGTTTACTCAGCTGAATCGATGATTTATCATCATCCCCACCAGCTCTCCCTCCAGATCCTACCGTAGCAACCCTTCATCATCGGTTACTAGTTCCAATTTATCGAGCGTGGCTTATTATCGCCTTTGAAACACCGAATTACAAGTAATTCGAGAGAGAGAGCTTTGAGAATGCGGTTCACGAGCGGCCGAAATGTTGAAGAGCGATCTCGGTATCGATGGATTATCGAAAATATCGGGAAATAATTAATTTGAAACATTTTTCCAATCATCAAAATGTAATGAAGTCGTGTTTGTCATCAAAGATAATTAGAGTCGTTACTTGTCTTGAATTTTGCCGATTATTAAAAAAAATAAGTAAATATCTGTTTTTTTCTCTCCGTTTAATTGACGAAACTTTTTTTCTGTTAAATAAACATTTACAAAAATTTCTAATTTTCTCCCCCTTCTGTTCATGATCATTTTTGTGGAAGTTCAACTAATCGTTCAAATTTTATCGAATTTGCATTTTTTTAATGTCTGTTTTGGAATTTTTGAGATATCGTAGCAATTTTTTCAAAATAAATAGATTATAACCAAAAGATGTTTGCTATTTAATTTGGTGGGAATAGATCAAAGGGTTAAAAATGCATAAAATTTGTAATTTTTTCAAAATATCGATTAACAGTATGATTCAAACAATTACCGAGATATCGTGCTATCGTTTCTTCTATGTATCAGTGATCGGCAGCATCGATTCTTTAGTCAACGATATTGATTGTATTTAATCATTTTTTCGAAAAATTAATAATTAGTCAAAAAATATTACTAATTTTTTATAAAAATTGGTAATTAGCGGAAACATATTAGTACTTTTTATATAAAATTAGTAGTTAGTAATAAAATATTTCTAATTTTTCAAAAAAAATAGTAATTAGCGAAAAAATATTACCAAGTTTTTTCTAAATGTAGTAATTGGTATGGAAGATATAACTAATTAATTTTTAAAAAACAGTACTTTGTAGAAAAGTATTGTGTGTATTTACAAACTTGCGTATACGGATTGAGTCATGGTTTATAAGCTCAAACAACTCTATTCAAAAAGTTGTTCTATTTTTTATAATAACTAGATCCTTTGAATATTTCACACACTACTATTTATTCTATCGAATGTCATACGATATCACATAAGTTATTATTAATACAAATATTTCTTCAGTACCTATTAAAAAATGTATTAGTAATTTTTTATTTATTACTTTTTGCAAAATTAAAATGAAAATTATTGATTTTTTTGGTTATTTAGCAATATCTTTCTCGCTAATTACTAATTCTTGGCAAAAATTAGTAATATTTACTTATTTATTAGTACTTACTTATTTATTACTTATTTATTAGGGAACTTAGTAATATTTTGTCACTGATTACTAATTTTTTAGAAAAATTAGTAATATGTCCCCGCTAATTACTAATGTTTAAAAAAAATTACTAATATTTTTTTGCTAATTATTAATTTTTCGAAAAAATTGGATAATAAAAATAGATAGTTTTTTTTGCCGATCACTGCTGTGTATAGCTTATCACTGGAATATTATATTTATTTTTTGACTTCCTCTGTAAAAAAAAGTCAAAAACTGAGCAAAAATAATACAAAAAAACGATTTCATACGAAAGCTTGAAGTGAGTGTCAATGCATCCTAAGAAAGCAATGTGCAAGTTTCAATTCGACCAATTTATCTAAACCTAATACGATATTCAGTCTCCGGAAGTGGTCCATTTTATAACAAATATATTTTTAATTCATAATTTTTGAATTAATTACATCTGTTCTCGCTGATTTTCCAATCGCTGAAGCTGAAAATAATAAACTCTGTTTACCGAACGTATTATCAATTTCATAAAAGAATTAAAATTTGTTTTTAATTCTTGAAATAAAGCAAAATTGTGAATTCCAAATGTCTGAATACTGCACGAACCGAAAAATTCTCGCAGTAACTTATTTAATAGCGAACATATTTAATATTATTGGATTTCAATCGATTATTCAAAGGCGTCTCGATCAATGTAGATTGTTAAACAGAGCACAGTAAGTATAGAGGTGGCATTAATCACCATCTGGACAATAGTTTTACATGACCTTAAGTCCAATTGTACGGTATCATCATTCATTTTCCAGCGATTTAACGCGAAGCACTATCAAGCCCACCAACGTTTCACGAGGACCAAAACCCACAAACGTTTAGTTGTGCTGAAACTGCCTGCTACTCCCCATATCCACTGTAATACGGTAATAATCTGGGCTATTCGGTCAAAGCGTTGAATTGAACGTTCGTGCTGTATATGGGACATTCCATATGAAACCGACCAATCCGTAGCCACGACGATTTTTGATTTTTTTGAAAATTTTCTATTCTTTTTTACGTACTGAAAGCAGTCTTTCAGATTTTTTTCAAATTTTTGTCTCAACCCTTCCAACCACAATAAATTTTCCAAAATTTCACACCATTTTTTTTCAAATCCGCATAACTTTTAAAAAAACGGTGATATCAAAATAAAACAGAAGATCATTTTTTTCGTCTTGAGTTGTAGTTTTATAAAAAAAAAAATACAAAATAAATATCATTATTCATTTTCATATGTTTTTTTCCATTTGAAATCCAAAATATATTTTTTTTAACTTTGACCATTTTGATTTTTTTTTAAATTCACCACTTTTTGAGAGACATTTTTCCAAGTACTTACTGAAAAATTCGCAGCTTGTGATATTCATAACTTTGTATTTATTATCTACTTTTCAAGTTATGCGTAACATTAAAAAAGTAAGACAAAATTCATCCCAACTGATGTAAGCATTAATTGGGTTGAAACTAGGAGACTATCGTGTTTATATTTTTTTGCAATCATGTTCACGCCCGAGTCGAAATTTTTGACCTCCTTTCAACACCCGAGGCTTCGTCACAAGATTAGGGGAATATCGGGCATCGAAGCGAGGGTACAGCGTATAGAAGAGGGATATGTCAGGGCCTCGGTAAAGCCTCAAAAAGTCTCGAAAGTAGACTTTTTCCCCAAAGGAGGCCCATGAGGGTACGAATAGAACCTCCGAAACCTCGCTTGGGCCTATTTTAGCCCTGCCGCAAGGCCTCCGGAACCTCGCTTGAGCCTCTTCCAGCTCTCCCTCAAAACCTCCTAGGCCTCCTTTAGGCCTATTCCAGCTCTCACCCAAAACCTCCTGGGCCTCCTTTAGGCCTATTGGAGCTCTCTCGCAAATCCTCCTAGCCCTCCTTTCGGCCTGCTGCGAATGTACCGTAGACCCTCCAGGGCCTCAGACCCTCTGACCAATGGTACACGGAGTAGGAATAAGTAACGGGAATATATATATGAATGTTTCACATATGTACGGATAGTATCATTTATTTATATTATATCACGTTGAACATTATTACAAATTAAACTTACTGAAAATGAACAGAAAGAAAACCAAATTTTTTTTTTCGTATCAACTATAATTAATGCGATAAGGCTTACTAGGAATTTCAATTTATAATATCTCTTAAATATATATTTGAACGTAACAACATATTAATTTTTTTTTAAATAGATTTTTTCTTTTCTACCTCGCCAGGTGTACACTTGCCTCCTCTTCTCGCACTAGTGTCGAACGGTTGTTGAACGGGGAAGTATGCATCAGAAAATTGCACGTCTTCCCATACCCGACGATCCTTTGAAGTTTCCTCTGCAAGTACCATCCACGCAGCAATACAAGCCACTTTTTCGGCTTTTTGCACACCTTCCATATTTTTTTTCATTGATGATTGCAGTGGTGAAAATTTTCGATTGCGGACCCGCTATCTCGCCCGTAGACGCATTGGCGGGAGATATTTTTCACAGCTCGTCACGATTATCTGAAATATATAATCCACCACGTGTTCACAAGGGTTCAGTTTGCTAGATTTACTTAAGTTGACTACCGGCGTTTCGACTTTTTTCTTACCAATTATTGAACAATGACGTAGTAGCAGGAACGCTTGTTCGTCTACGAGTCCACCCACGTGATTCTCGTTCGATCACAGACAACGCAATGATTTTTCGGAATTTGAATAAGTTCCAAAGCGTCATACAAGTTTTCGAGTCTCGACCACCTTTTTTCTTTGGATCTTTTTCTGGGTTTTGATAAACCACAAGGGCGCACAAGTCTCTTCACTTTCGTGCTCATCGTCGAATTGTTATTTCTTATTATCAACGATTAATTATCCTCAACTATAAAATATCCAATCGAACATGAAAAAATATGAAAAACTATACGTGCGCTCGAGACAAGAGACTACACGAGACTGGTGCCAGGATGGCGGGAAGTCGTAACGTGCTCAAGCAAGCAGAGACGCGCACTCACACAGAAAGAAAAGGGCACAGGCACATACACACAGACACAGAATTCGCACGCTAGTGAACGACGCACAACATCACTTTGTCGCCTTTGCGGCAATGCCACAAAAACACTACGAGCATCAACACACAATGGGTTACCGATGAGGCCTCTGAGGGTGAACCGAGGGTTTTGGGCCAAAAAACGATGGAGACAACGACTTGGAATCGAAAGGAGGTTACGGAGGCCTGTATCACTGATACGTTAGATCGAAAAGAGGCCTAGGAGGCCTACCCGAGGTTGAGTGGAATCGAACGGAGGCCTCTCGGAGGCACCGGATTCGACAAATGGGGTTCCGTAGGTCCAACGGAGACCGGCGGCTTGTGCATTACAAAGGAAATGAGACCTACGGGCATTCAAGGGAGGCTAAAAATTTCGACTCGGGCGTATCTCCAAAAAAGATAGAAAATTTTCAACAAAATCAAAAATGGTCGGGGCGTATGGAATGCCCCATACACATACTGTTCCATCTGCGATAAACTTTGTAAAACGAGCGTAAGCGTCTTATAGTAGCTGTATAAATGTCGTATGGCTGTAATTTGGAATACTCGAACATTTTGACGATAAATGAACATTCGATAATTTCCAATACAGAAAGGATTTATAAGAGAACATTAATTTTTTTCTGACTAAAATTGGTTCTGATGACATGGAGTTATTTCCTAACAATCAAATTCCAAGAGTTCCGCCATTTTGCTATAAAATTGATGTACAACAAAATGATAAAATCAACGAATTCATGAAGGCAATTTCTACGAGCATGAAAACAGAAAAGAGAGGTGATATCAACCGTCGGATAGAAACGGATACGGATCGACAATAAAGCTCTACGCAGAATAAAAACCTTCGGGAATGTCAAGAAATATACGATTGAACGTAAAGCTCGATCCATTTCTGCGTCACTTGAGCCGCGCTAGAAGGGAAGTCCCACTTTTCGCAGGATAGTATCCGACAAATGTCTCATATGAGAGAGACTCTCAAAGTGCCAAGTGTCAAGATGGTCGCTCCACTATACCACGTTTGTAGAAGAAAATGGGGCAAAATGAGATACGCGAGAAAAATATGCCCTTAAAAAATCCCATTTCTGCCGAAATAATATTTCGTTTTGGGATGATCAACGTTCACGAGAAAGACAAGACTAAGAAAAATTGAAAAGTAATAGAAAACCCGGAAATTGGATAAAATTTTTGAAGAAACGAGGTCAAATCCAAAAATCGCAGCTAAATCAAATCTAAACCGCGATTTGACATCGTTTCTAAAAAATAAAAGATAAAAAAGTTACTCCCTAACAATGACAACACTCAGAAATTGACTTTTCTCAATAATCTGCTGCCTCAAATCTGATCTTGGACCGTCTGTAAATGACGAATTTCAAAATCTTCCATTATGATTTTTGGACAGTCCATTTTACCCACAGTTTTTCTAATAAATAAATACTACAGAAACTACCTGTGTGCTACAACGTGCTTGAAATAGCGTGTGCTGTGTCGATGAAATTCTCTCGGCTCTTCACTGAGAAGAGGGATTTTCTTCAAGATCGTTGGGGCAAAAAACACGTATAGCCTGAGGCTCTGGCGGATGAGAGCGTATCGAAAGCTATAAAAAAAATAAAGAGACACGATGGGGGTAGGGATAAAGAGTTTAGTGGTTGAATGAACAAGGGGAGCAGGAAAATTTCAGTAGGGCTACACGCAACATCCGATCGTATAATTGAGAAATAGAATTTTTATGGGTCCTCAAATATCGAGGCAATGACATGCAGTAATGGGGAAAGAATAATGATAAGATTAGTGAGATTGTTAGATATAAAAAAAAACAGTATGGTACGATGAAAGTTTAATGAAAATCATCGGTATTGCATTTAGGAGGAAGTCTAAGGGAAAGTTGAACTCTTATTTGACACACTTCTGCAGAATAATTTACTTGACACACTGGGGTCGTTTGTACCCCAGCGATAAAAGTTCTTATAAAAAATATACCATTTAATATTTCAACTTGCAAATTTTTTTAAAACTTCTTAAGAAATGACTTCCCAAAGTTATACAGGATTTATAGTAGAATATCAAAGTTAAATAGGATAAAAAAATTTTAAATATCCAAAAAAATTGAAAAAATGACAACTTTTACGAAAGAAATCATAACTTTTTTATTTTTCGACAAAAATGGCTACAAATTTAATTGAGTTTGCTTAATATATAGCAGTGTAAGAAAAAAAAATGTAAGCCTTGTTTGGTGACTGACGATCATTTTGATTGTTAGTTGTAAAAATATTCAAATATTATTATTATTAAAATTATAGTATTGTTTATTGGCTCAAACAAATACGAAATTCCGAGATAACTTCGCAAAAGAAGAAGCTTCGACAATAGAAGCCTGGTGGGGTTTTAAAAATGGTATTTATTCTGGAAAATTATGGGAGAAATTTGACGAAAAAACAAAATTTTTTTTGGAGATATGTTGCAAATTTTTGAAGAACTTCTTGAGAGGTTACTTTCCAAAGTTACACAAGATTTATAGTAAAATATCAAAGTTAAATATGATGAAAAAATTTGAATATCCAAAAAAATTGGAAAAATGCCAAGTTTTACGAAAAAAACCATAACTTTTTTATTTTTCGACAAAAATGGCTAAAAATTTTACTGAATTTGCTTAATATATAGCACTATACGAAAAAAAAATAGTAGTCTGGTGGGCTTTAAAAAAAAAGTATTCATTCTGAAAAATTATGGGAGATATTTGAAGAAAAAACGAAGTTTTTTTTAAGTAGATATGTTGCAAATTTTTTTAGAACTTCTTAAGAAGTTATTTCCCAAAGTTATACAGGATTTATAGTAAAATATCAAAAGTTAAATATGATAACAAAAATTAAAAACCCAAAAAAAATTTAAAAATGACAACTTTTACGAAAAAAATCATACCTTTTTGGTTTTTTTAAAAAAAGGCTGAAAATTTAACTGAGTTTGCTTAATATATAGCACTATAAGAAAAAAAATAATAACTTGAAGGTCTTTTGAAAAAATGTATTGATTCTGGCAAATTAAGGGAGAAATTTGACGAAAAAACAATCTTTTTTTTTAAGTTTGTCAAATGAGGGTTAAAAACCAGCAGTCTAAACCGATTGATCATTTTCGGATATTTGCCCTTTAACGGCTGGTGGGACACATTCGTCCCACCTACTTTGAAAACCCAGAACTTCCATAAAAATAAACATATCGGCATTTTAAAGATGACAGATGCATCTAATCATAAGAAACCCGACAAATGCAAGGGTTGCACCCCTTCAGTCCCAGACCCTGTCAAAAAGTGCGAAAATTGCGAAAAAATGAGTATAACTGTCAGGCACAATTTTTTTTAGAGTCACAATCTCAAGTGTGTACTTTGAAATAACATCGAAAGTTCGTAGCAAGAATATCCAATTGGAAAACTACCCCTAATAGTAACGAAACATCGAAAACCACCCCTACAAATGGTGATACGCCCAAAAGTGAACTTCCATTGATGTTCAGTTCTGAAACACTCATATTTCGATTCAGATCAGGATAAAATAACAGAAAATGCGATAATAACATTTTATCCCGCGAGGGGTCAATTTCTCTCAATTGAGGGGTAGTTCATGAGAGTTGATTGATTCGTAAGTTCTTCAGAATCCTCCTACGTGTTCTGGAATGACTTTTCCTCAATTTCTGGCAGAAATGAACGATGGGAAATAAAATTAAGATGTTTCCAAGTGATCGGGGTGGTTTCTTATTTGGGGGTAGTTTCCGAGGGTAGAAAAATTCTCAAATCATTTTTTTTCTCACATTGGGTACCCATGAATTCAGATTCACCATGTACGAACTTTGCCAAATGCTCAAAAAAAAAAAACTCAGCTGTTAAAGGGTTAATTCCTCACATTTATTAATATGGAAGAGCAGCTTTGTGGGATTTTACTGGAGCTGGAAGATAGAGGAAAGAGGAAGAGTGTCTGTCTTCATAGTGAATGACAACGTCAATTTTCAAATCCGCTAATTGGCATTTTTTAATCAACGCGGTCACACATTTCTCTTCGTCGTTATTGTTTTGTTTTAATCGTGTATCATCGGCGTATTCTCGAGCATCCACCACGTTTCCCGCATTTATAGGACTCGCAAATGTAACATGAGATACCAGAAGCAAACGTTCCATTTAATGGTAAAACCCTTTTTATGCGTATCGGGTCGACGACGTCGGAAAAATATTACGGCTTTCACCGTCGCAATATCAAAAGTCCAACGTTATCGTAACGTGATTAAGGGGTCTCCTTTGCGAGCCCGAACGAACGATATGCGAGAAGTGGGAGGAGCAGTTTTATAAATCTCGAATGATAAATGGACGTGGAATTTTCATCGGTGAAGAAAATTAATCGATTCGAACTTTAATCGATACGGGAGCGCGAATACCGGAAGCGGAAAATAAAATGTCAGTCCCTTTAAGCTCTTCGATTTTGAGAGATAAAAAAAAATGGAGGCAAAAATTACAACGATTAAGGGGAATATTGGAGGACAGAGGAGGAGGAAGAAGACTCAACCCAGATGGTGCTTGTGAGAGGTGTCGATACTTTGAACATTATATATAGCTTAAAGAGTATGGCGTACTTCATTTTTCTTTTCCTCACTCTCTCCCTTCTTCTTTTATCATTGTCGTGATTTTTTTTTTCGCTCTTGCTCGAGATTTCCCATCGGGGAATTCTCGCTGCACCTCGTGGAAGCCTTAAGGCAGGTCGACGCACAGTATAAGAGGCTCGAAGGTGGGATAAAGAGGATTGTGAGAGTACTAAAAAAAAGTTGAGAGAGAAAGAGAGGCGTTGAAGTCAATAACGTGTAAGTTCGCGCCTCTCGCGTGTCGTCTTCGTGTCACCGAGACGCATACGACAGCCACTTAATCTCGTCGTCGGTGAGAATAAAATCGTTCTCGAGGGGAAAAAAAAAATAACACTCCAGAAACCAGTGTGGAAAATGGTAAGATAAGAGTGGAGAATGAATAAGAGTATAAGACCCTCGAGAAAAGACGCAAAGTGAAGAAAATAAAGGAAAAGAACGTGAAAACGGAGTGTATAAGTAAGTGAACAAATCAACAAGAGGAACGTCGACTCTTGTCTCCCACTGAGGAATATTCCCTCGATTATTCGTTTTCACGGGACCAAAAGAACAACGATGCAGAACGAAATGAAAATGAAAATTCCCCTTTATTCTCCTTTTTCCTCTTCTTCATTCGACTTCCTCTTTTCTAAGGTAAAAAAAATCTGTTATCACAGCAGCTTCCGTCTCGCTGCTCTTTTAATACTTGAGAAAACCAATCGAAGAATTTCATAATATTTCCAAGGATCTCTGCTGATAAAAAATGGTTCCAGATAATTATTTTTCACTTGTCGAGATTTTATTTCGCGGGAATGTGAATATCAATTCGGTCTTGGTATGGGCGGTCTTAGAATTTCCGGACGAGCATTCAATCGAATTGAAAATTGTGGCAGAAGAGAGAGGAAAAGAGTGAAACAAACGGAGGACTGAGAAAACAGTTTATTTATAGTAAAGAAATATATTTAGTTGGCACTTTTATTTAAATATTCCTTAACTGTTACGAAATTTGTTATTCGTTAAGAAATATTCGTGTTCTGAGGGACATAAACATGACCCTTTAATTTTTTTCAAAAATTTGATTGCTTGAAAAAAAAACCGTTCGATAGATCAAATTGAAACTTTACAGGGTTTTTGTGGGTATATTGAGCTGTAAAAGTCACGCTCGACTTAGTCGTTTTATCAATATTTTTAATTTAGCCGTTGATTTTCTAAAAAACTATGAATAGCCCTTTTTCTCCTGTTTTTTCAAATTCATGGTAAAGATGGAATTTTTTTTTCTTCAAATAACCAGTCAATCCTTGTAAAGCATTAATTCAAGTTTTTGAAACCCCCCTTTTCTTTTCTGTTCGATCATTGTTTGCTGAGATACCAATGGTCAAATACAAAAGAATCCTTTTTTATTAAAAGTCCGAGGTCTCAGCAAAAAATGGTCGCATCGAGGGCTCAAAAAAAGCAAATTGAAGCTTAATAAACAAGCTACCCGGTACATGCAATGGTTTAGCTGACAAATTTTTTTCCATGTAACTGCAGCCAAAAAAAAGTAATACAAATTTGCCAATTTTTTTTGTTTTTCTCAAGATTGCGTGAAACCTGTAGCTTCGAATTTTTCTTTGCTGAAAGATCTCAAGACTAGAAACTTGAAGCCTCAAAATGCTTCATTCTAGACCTTGATACGACCATTTTTCACTGAGAAACCGCATTGTTAGAAACCACTAAAAATTTAGGAAATTTTTTTGATCCCTTAATTTTTTCCAGTAGTGTGTACAGAAATTAAATATATATATATGAGGAGTTCTTTTTCAACCGAGCCACTTTTTTTTCACCCTCTCCAATTTTTTTCAAAATCTGCCAGTTTAAAATATTAGTCGAAAGGAACGTCTGTGATTTTTTTTATATTTTTTTAGGCGTCCGTTTGAGATTTTCAATTTTTCAATACTGTAACGCAAAAAATGTTCATCAAACAAAAAAAACATGAGAATAAAAACTTATTTATTTTTTCCACTTTATCGAAAAATATCATAATTTTTCTGCATTGAGAAAATGGAAATTTAGCAAAAAAATGAAAATAAAATTTTTTTAAACCTCATAACACACTTTCGATTTCGGTACAAATTTTACAGGATGTCTGTCATTGGGTAAAGAGTCTGCGAAAAAAATTTCAGAATGACACCTGCAATGGTTACGATCAAGAAAAATAAAAACCCTGCGAAATCTCATAACCGCATATATATTTCGCAAGGGTTTTTATTTTTTTTTCATCGTAACCATTGCAGGTGCCATTCTGAATTTTTTTTCGGAGACTCTTTACCCAATGACAGACATCCTGTAAAATTTGTACTGAAATCGAAAGTGTGTTATTAAAAAAGGTTTAAAAAAATTTTATTCTCATTTTTTTGCCAAATTTCCATTTTTTCAATGCAGAAAAATTATGATTTTAATTTTTTTCGATAAAGTAAAAAAAATAAAAAAGTTTTTTTCTTATGTTTTTTTTTGTTTCATGGATATTTTTTGAGATACAGTGTTCGTGATGAAAAATTGAAAATCCTGAACGGACGCCTAAAAAAATCTTTAAAAAATCACAGACTCTCCTTTTGACTAATATTTCAAACTGGCAGATTTTGAAAAAAATTGGAGAGGGTGAAAAAAAGTGGCCCAGTTGAAAAAGAACTCATATATAAAATATATTGTTTTCTCAGTGAGGTCACGGAACGAGAAGCTCGGACTATTAAATTGGGGTGCGGTCCTAGGTGGGAAAATGGGGGTGAAAATTAAATCCAGATATCTACACGCATATGCACAGTGCACACGCGTGCGCGTGTGGTATATAAAAGCTCACGTGGTTTAATATAGAACCGCGAACTCTTGCCTGACTTCCACTCTGGCAATCGTTCTCTCTCTCTCTCTCTCTCTCTCTCTCTCTCTCTCTCTCTCTCTCTCTCTCTCTCTCTCTCTCTCTTTCTCTTCCATTTCTCTCTCTCTCTCTCTCTCTCTTTCTCTTCCATTTCTCTCGTCCATTGTTCTTGCACCTTGTGCCTTGTTAAACGGGAAACGCCCTATTTTCTGTACTACCCTTTTCCTCTACATAAACTCATTGCTCGACATCTATGAAATGAAATTCACATGAACGATCTGTTATAAAAAAAAAAAATTATTAATTGGTGATAAGTCACACTGATGAAAAAAAAGTATCTGGTCTGACTGGAGAAACCCTGAAATTGCATGAAAATTAAAAATAATCGACCTCTAATTGACGTATTAAAAAAAATTCGTGCCAATTTGGAATTTGCGTGAGGCTTCCTATCAAATGAATGGTGCCAAGTTTCAATTTGCCAAGTTTCAAAAGAAATATCGTTTGATATTGGAAAACAGGGTCTTTTATCCAGTCTTTCACCTCATCTACACGGGTTTCTCGACGAAAAAACCATGTAAATGAGGTAAGAGACCCGTTCGTTTAAGATTAAAAAAATATCTTGTTGGCGGCAAAAATAAATAAAAAAAATTGTAAAAAAAAATCGCTGTAAGTTTTGTGATGCTGCAACTATCGATATAATTTTTTTTTGCGCAAGTGCATTAAGCGACAGGAGTAATTAGACATTGGAACGAACCAGGTCAGGAGTTCAGGTGTTATAAAATGTCTAAAATTTCAAAGACCGATGATAAAATCGTGCAAGGTGGAAATTCACGCACATAGTTCCTTGATTTATTTCCGTCGTTCGTTAAGCTTCTTTTATGAGGGAGTCATAACTTAACTGAGCCCTACTGATCATAGAGAAGCTGAAAGAAATGCATATATAATATAGGCTCTGCCAACTATGGAAAAAATGATGAAGCTGTCAGCAAATGTCCATTTTTTACGATTTTTTTCGCTGACTTTGAATAGAAAAAATTGAACGATCAAAAACGGGACTTATAATGGTATCAGCAGTCATCTGCCAACATTTATTATAAATTCCCTTTCATATACAAAAACATTTTTGGACGTTTCAGTAACTTATCCAGTTACGTGTAGACTGAACGCTTTTGCAACAATCGCTGGAATCAAGGGACATCGTATACCTAAACATATATATATATATATATATATATATATATATATATATATATATATATATATATATAATGGATCTATATATGGGGCATTCCATCCCAAATCGGACAGTTTGAAAAACTTTTTTTTTATTTCCTCAATTTTTTTATATTCTTGAGTACCCATCAAAAGACCCTTCCTGTTAAATTTCGAGATTTTTTTGATTACCCGTTCAAAAGATATAAAATTAACAAAAAAACCGCTCTTTTTTTGGTATTTTGGTCATAACTTCTTTAATAATGGTCCAAATTGAACGTTTTTTTTCAAAATTTTTGTTTTTTTATCTCCTTTTCAGAAAAAAATACAAAAAAAATATTCAACTTGTTTTTGAATGAGTTTTTTGAGTTTTAACTGTTAAATCGCGTTTTTAAAAGTGAATGTCATTTTTTATTTTTTTTTATTTTATTTTTTGTTTCAAACATCTATCTATTCAACAATTTTTGAGACTAGTCCAATCGTGGGATCTCAATAACTACTGTTTTTTCTCGATTTTTGAAAATTAAAATTTTTTTTTTTTTAATAAATTATTATGAATACCAATTTTTGTTACTGTATAGAATTTTTTTCAATATTTAGAATTTATTTTGACACTTTTTTATTGTTAACAGGTTCTTAAAATTAATAATTAATCGTTAAGTCTGTTTATGAACAATAATAACAACAGTTTTTATTTATTCACGTATTTTTTTGAAAACCTTACATATACGATTATTTCCTGAATTAGAATATTCCTTTGTCAATACGTTTCCATTGCTCATTGGAATAATTGAATGAAATTTTTGTGTTCCCCTGTGATTGACTTCGCAGTATTTTATCGCAAGTAAAATCTTTCTTTTGCATCTGAATAATGTTTTTCATGTGAAAATTTGACAGCAATATTCGGTAGACTATCTAGGTTCGATGCCCACTCATACAATTCTTGAACTGTTGTTATTTGCTCATCGATTAATTATTAATTTTTAAAATCTGTTAACAATGAAAAAGTATCCAAATTTATTTAAAATGATTAATAAAAATACTATACAGTAACAAAAATTGGTATTCATAATAATTTATTTAAAAAAAATTTTTTTTAATTCTCAAAAATCGAAAAAAAATAGTAGTTATTGAGATCCCACGATCGGACTAGTCTTAAAAATTGTTAAATTGTTGAATTGTTGAAATCTCAAAATTTAACAGGAAGGGCCTTTTGATGGGTACTCAAAAATATTAAAAAAATGAGGAAATAAAAAAAAAGTTTTTCAAACTGTCCGATTTGGGATGGAATGCCCCATATATACGGGTGTGTGCAGCCAAAAACCGAGAGGGATTAAACGTAGCAATCGATTCATCGAATAACGATATCGTGGCTGCCCGCAGAACTCTCTCTCTCTCTCTCTCTCTCTCTCTCTCTTTCTCTCTCTCCCTTTACCTTGCTTTCTGCTTTGGTAGATTTAACTTCCGACTGCCAAACGTCGAGATTCCACAGGACGTATAGATTCCACGTGACCGCGAAACGATAACGGTTATAACGGTTCGACGCTTTCGACAGCCGATCTCTAACCACATAAAATAAAAACACCGCATAGTATGAGGGAGAATGGAATATTGCCCATCACCCAAAGGCAACCATCCAATATCTCAATTAGAATGTGACAAAAATCTCGAGTAAACTAAAGCTTCGATGAGTCCCATAAAGTATATCTATCCAACCATCAACGACTGAATATTGTCAATTTAGGAAGTCGAGTCAGGTAGACTAAAAAAAAAAAAGTATGAATGAACAAAATCTGCAGTCAAATACGTTCAACTAGATAATTTAGTTAGTTCAATTCAACATTTTTTTGCCTGAAAAATATTTTAGTCAACCGAAGCGCAGAATTGTTCAAAAAGCTAATCATTTAGTTGGACCAAATAAATATCTAGTTAAATGTATATGACTGCAGATTTTGTTCATTCACAGATTTTTTTTCAGTGCAAAATCGAAAAAAAATCGTTTTATTTATTATTTCAGTTTTACGTCCTTTGATTCCTTTTCAGTGAGCTTTAGGAATTTTAGAATGGGCTTAAAGAAAGCTCGAAGCTCTTATGAAAATATAACCAATGCAGTAGAATAACCAATAAATAGAAAAAGGTTTTGCGATTAATAAATTTGCATTTCTCAATTGACTCAATTGACTGGTTCTTTTAATGATTCTTCTTAAGATTAAACTTTCCATTGAACTTAAGTTGAAGCTTAAGATCGAACTTGAGTTCCAATTTAAGATGAATCTTAAGTTTGAACTTTAGTTTCATTATAAGTTCATACTTAAATTCAAACTGTAGTGCGAAGATCGTATCGATCTTAAGTTCAAACTTAAATTTGATTTGAACTTCAAACTTAAGATCTAGCTTGAGCTTAAACTTAAGTTCGATCGAACTTAATTATTTTGACAACTAATGTCAAAAAACTCGGTCGAGGGATGAAAGAAGTTTGATCGAACTTAAGTTCAAGCTCAAGATGGATCTTAAGATCAAACTTCAAACCAAGTTGAAGTTTGAACTTGATATCGATCTGAAATTCGCACTAAAATTTGAACTTAAGTGTAAACTTAAGACTCATCTTAAATTGGAACTTAATTTCGATCTTAAGCTTCAACTTAAGTTCAATGGAAAGTTACCTATACTTAAGTTAAAGTTATACTTAAGTTAAAACTTAAGATTCATCTTAAATTGGAACTTAGGTTCGATCTTAAGTTCCAACCTGATTTCAATGGAAATAAGTTTCATCATTTATTTAATCTCAAGTTCGATCTTAAGGACTTGAAATTCGGGTCTTAGAAAATAATAGAAGAAAACAACTCTTTTGTAAAAACGTGTTTAATCTTACGAAAAAATTCGGTCTCTCTCTTCAATTTGCAAGTATATGATATTGATCTACGAATATACGTTAATTTTTATTGTTTTAAACTTAAAACTTTTTATAAACTTTACGGATGCTCAACGTTGCATCAACGCTAGAGTTTATTAGCGAGATACTATTTTCTTTTCACGATTTTCATTGGATTGGTTCTTTTATGTGCGGGAATGGTACAAATCCGCTCACGATTCCAATATATCCGTATAGTCGCTCTGAGCGCGGAACAGTGACAAATTCACTGTGATTAAAGAACACATTCCGTTTCACAACATATACAGACGGAGACATTTGTATATATATATATATACTTATACATATATAGCGAAACAAAAGTGCATCGTCTATCATACTGCACTATAGCTTTATTTTCACAGTAGGTGGAGTCGTCTTTTCTCGCATCCCCGTTGAGAGAACAACGGGGGTGCGAGAAGGGTCCAAGCGTACGTGATCTGAAAGCCCAAAAAGATTGCAATAGGGTTGAAAAAGTAAAAAAAAAAAAAAAGAAAGAAAAGATAAGATTAGATCCGCTCTCACAGAGAGTGTATAAGTATGACTAGCGCAGAAGAGTCCGGAAGCGCGAGACCATGAATTACACTTCTCCTCACACTGGCCAATACCTCGAATTACGTCAGATGAGCTTTATGTGGTTTTCTTATTTCATTTTTTTTTGTTCTTCATTCTCCCGAGCTTCAGCGAGACGCCGATTTTTTTCGCACTGTCCTCTCTCCCTGTCTCCTGATTCCTCTTTTATCAGTCTTGAGAAATGTCGCTGGTAGCCGAGACACACAGCGATCATTTCTCATCCGTAACCTCACGTGACGTTCAACTTCGTACTCGTTTTTTTTTATTTTTTTGCTATTTTCCTTTTGTCCCGTTATCGTGTCGCGCGACGCACGTCCTGAGACTCAGGACTAGCGCTTTCTTCGCGGATTATCTATACATTATCCGTGAATGGGAAAAAAATATTAGAAAGACTTCTCCAAGCGTTTCAAGGTGGAACAATTATCTAGCATCATTTTCTATCCAACATCATTTGAAAACCATGACTGTACGAATAATAATAATAATAATAATAATAATAATAATAATAATAATAATAATAATAACAATAATATTGTAGGGAAGGGTGGGGCACAACGGCCCCTCTTAAAAATTTAGTCGAAAAAAAAAATTTTGGTTTCTCGTCAAATGAACATAAATTTGATGCATTGAATCATTTTTAGGCCGATCCACGATACTTGGAGCATAATGGACCAGCCTAAAAAATTAGGTCGGATCTTTTTTCTCTCCAAATTATGATTAATTGGATATATTCATCCATTTTAAGGCCAATGCACTACATCCGGGGTAAAATGTACCATCAAAGAAAATTTATTTTTAACTAAATTGACAAATTTTTGGCAATACAATAACTCTACTCTTTAATTCTCTATTCGTAAATATCTCTACTCTAAATGACTCCATTCCTAAATATCTCTCTTCCCAAATATCTCTACTCTAAAATTTATCTATTCGTAAGTATCTCTACTCTTAAATGTCTCTATTTAAATATCTCTGCTCTTAAATATCACTGTTCTTCTATCTACTTCTGTCGCTCCTGAATAACCAAATTTGTGACATTTCAAAATACGCTTATTCAGGAGTAACAGGAGTAGACAGAAGAATAGAGATATTTAAGAGTAGACTATTTACGAATAGAGACGTAAAGAGTAGAGTTATTGTATTGCCAAATTTTTTAAAGAAAACAAAATTGTCTAATATCTAAAAAATAAAAAAATATTGATTTTTTGGGTGAAAAAAAATAGTTGAAAAATATAGAAGTTATTTATTATTTAACGAATTTTTAATGAATCTATATATTTTTATGTTTAACAGATAAGCGATAACATTAATTATGATTTATGATAGTTGTTTAAAAACGCAACAAAAAAAATTTTTAGATGAACCATTAAATTGCGTGAAGAATGTAATAAATTACTTTTCACAATAATCACAAATTTATTCGTCGAAATAATCTTTGTTTATACCTGCACAGGAATCTTGAGACCATCCCTTGAAATTTTTACACTGAATCCATGATTCCTTAAATTCCGAGTGAAGTCGATTATAATAACGACAATGGCAATCATTATTTTCGACTTTTGAAAAAAACATTTTATAAATTCGATTAATTGTCGTCTATAATTATCTACATACATATTTTATCCCTAAACATAAAACTTAACAAATACACGATTTTCTTCTGAGCTTTTTTTGGGTTTCAATAATTCTTTGGAACACGTTAAAAATATATATAGAATATGTTTTGAGAAAATTAGAAAGAATTATACATCTCATTGGAGGAAATTGCTGTTTATTTGAAAGAATTAAATTAAATTTAATTTAACTCTTCTCAGAATTTATTATACTCCAATATGAAATTATTCAATCAATTTTGACGTGAATTTATCTTTTGGAATTGTGAATAGGAATTGTTTTAAAAAAATTAATAAAGCTACCCTTTACCCGCATTTGTCAGTTTTGTCTAACGCGTGGAAATGAAATTTTACGGCGTCAAAAATCCATACGGAAAAATCGACGGTGAATTATTTGCGTCTATTTATTTCTCATGGCACATGCGGCATTGCAAAAATCTCGGAGAATGTACGAGAAACGATTTTCACGCCCGGAAGCAATTACTCGCGAGCGGAACGGGAGAAAAAAAACAGAGAAAACGGAAGAAAGAAAATGAAGGTTTCCCGACCTCCGTGTCCCTCAGCTGTTGTACAGAGGAAGCGAGAATCTTGGCCACGACGTCGGAGGGGTGCGACATCGTGCCGCGCTGGATTTTTCAGCCCGACAAAAGAGAGTGAGTGAGAGAGTGAGAGAGAGAGAGAGAGAGAGAGAGAAATAAGAAAAAGCGAGAAAAGAGTGTACAGAGAAGCGCGGCCGAGGGAAAAATCTCGTGGTGCGTCTCTGTGCTTTCGCGGGGCGTCGCGTGCTACGACGTGTGGCTTCGTGCCAGACTGGTGACCGTAATTTCGTCGTGGCTTGCCGTGTGCTAAAAAAAAAAAATGCACGCGCGAGAAATATTCCTTACGACAGAGTCCTTCCCGGAGTACTGTTCCTGCAGTCTCTGCTGAGCCCACACAGACACAAACACACCCAAACGCAAAACCCTTATTCCGCCTTAAACCACTGCGCTTGGGCTTTGATACAGAATGAATACAAAATGGAAGTATAGTGCAAAAAATAATTTTTCCAACTCTCGTATGAATCCGCTCGAAAAATAATTCGACTATGGCGGCACGATAGAAAAAACTTTGGAGCTCAAGTTGGTCGTTCGCACGGTGCGCAAAAATAAAATTCATCATAAAATCGATGATTATGCAGTATTGGAACTTTCTTATATACACTCGTTCAAAAGTTTGGAAACACTAGTCCCGATTTCGCGCCGCACAAAAAGTTTCACTGTTCTTTCAAAAATAAAGATATTTCAATTCAACAAGCGGCGTTTCGAAGGGGACGTATTCAGCTTCATTTAGCTTTTTCAAAAAAAAAATCCGATTTTTTTTTAACCTGTTTTTTCTACTTTTTTTGGGCGTTGAAATTTTGACGCACGATCCATGAAAATTGGTTTAACCGTTTTTTGCATGAGAAACTTATGAGGGCGAGGGGGGGGAGTATAAACTTCAATTTCGTTTTTTAAAAACTTTCGTACGATTTTTTTTTCGCAAAAATGTTCAGATTTTTGCAAACAACGACTATATTTATCAAATGAAGCGTAACTCTAAAACTAATGGGTTTTCGTGATATCACTGAGAAGGTAAAGTTGCATGTAATTATTCTGGATTCAATGAAATTTTTTTCAGAATTTTTTTCAAAATTTTTTTTCAAAAATTTGTCCTGTTACCGAGATCTTTTTTTAACTTAAACAATCGGGTCTCTTACCTCATCTACACGGGTTTCCCAAAAAAAAAAAAGCCATGTAGATAAGGTTTTTCGATGAAAAAGATGTAGATGAGGTAAGAGACGCGATTGTTTAACATAAAAAAATATCTCGTTGACTGGAAAAAATCTAGAAAAAAAGTTTCGAAAAAAACTTCTGAAAAAATTTCATCGAATCTAGAATAATTGTATACAACTTTTTACTCTCTTAGTGATTTTACAAAAATCCAGTAGTTTTAAAGTTACGCTACATTTTATAAATATGGTCGTTTTTTGCAAAAAATTGAATATTTTTGCAAAAAAAATCGTACAAAACCTTTTAATAAACGAAATTGAAGCTTATGCTCCCCTTGCAAGTTTTTTACATTAAAAATAGATTTAAAAAAATTGCATGGGTCGTGCGCCAAAATTTCAACGCTAAAGAAAAGCCGATATATAGCCATGTTTCAAAGAGCGTACCGGGTTTTTAAAAAAACGATATTTTTTGTTGGAAAAAGCGAAATGAAGCTGAATATGTCCCCATTGAAACGCCGCTTTTTAAATTAAAATATCTTCATTTTTTAAAGAGCAGTGAAACTTTTTCAGAAAAATTAAGTGATTCTATAGTTTTCGTTCAGGGTTCAAGGATTAAGGGGTTGAACGAAGCTTTTTTGTGAATTGTTTGTAATTTTATTCCATATGTATTAAGGTATGCAAAACTATTTTTTATTCATATTTTTATTATAAAGTGACGTCGATGCAGTAGGTAAATTAAACACATGTTTTTTCTAATGAGGAAAACCTTACCTTACTGTACCGTACCTTACTGACTCTGTCATGGAACCCAAAAGCGGCAGGTAACACGAATACAACAGCGGTGGTAGCTCTTAAGGCTCGCGAGCACTTCCTACGATTTCACGCCCTCCACATGGGGAAGGTGCAAGTTTGCGATGCGTGAGACCATGAAACATGTGAATTCGCAAATTCCATGGAGTCGTGGAATGCGTCTAGGCATGGAATTGAGTGGGTTGATCGGAGGTTTGCGTGAAATTTATCCTTAGTGAGTTGCATGAGTCGGATCCGTGCAAGCTATTCCACGCATCTTACCCCATTACATGGGCAAACCCACATATGGGTTCGTCCATGTACATGGGCTTAATATATCTATATATGGAGGCCACTATAAGTTTACCCACTATATCTATAACTCAGACTCACTGAAAAACGAAGCTTTTTTGGGAATTTCTTTTTGATTATGAAAAAATGCATCCAAATAGAGTTTCAAAATTTTATTCCACATGCATTAAGACGTACAAAAATATTTTTTATTTATATTGTAGGTATAAAGTCACGTCTCAGAGGCGTCTCGAAAAATGAGCTATACAAATAATTTACAAGCTTGTCTCCTCAACAAAGCATTCAAATATGATTTTTGAATAGTTTATCCATTATTTGAGCCAATAAAAAGAATGAAAAAAAAAATCCTGAGCAGTATAAGCCCTTAACTAAAATGTGTTTCAGTGTGGTAAAATTAATTCCACTGAATTCATATATACGAGCAAAAATGACGTTAAATAAAAAAAAAACAAATGTTACTCTGTGATTTCAGATTCCCAAAGAAAATGTGATCGTACATCCGGAATTGGCACCCGTATCAACATCCGGTATACCAAACAGTCTCGGTCTGCGAATGGACGTGGAAACCCGGCACTTTGAGGGTGGTGATGGTTCGGTTTCAATCCGCTGCGTATCTTACGTTGGTACGAGGCTCTTCGAGACGGCAAGGACCGTGCACATGACCCACGTCAACAATCAACGACTGAGCGCCGGTGATCATCTTCGCGGTGATGGAACTTCCGTCAAGATATTCGCGAGTCATCGACAACATTTTTTCGTCATTGCACTTATTGTATTTGGCTATTGCCTTTCCACGTGATTGGCAGCGATGTTGTCCCATTGAGAAGCGTGTTTGATGATGACGTTCGCGATAATTAAGAAATTTTCATTAGGTTCATCGAGACAAATGAGGCAACGATTGATCGAGAGATTCTCAGCCACCATTTCGCGTCCTTTATATCGTATGCGCTGTCGTCGTCGTCGTCATCGTCGTCGTCGTCGTTATCGTTGTCGTCTCCGTCGTAGTGGTAGTCAACGCGAAATCTTGTAACCGTGATATTAATCCCAATGTGTCGCGGTTGAATGTCGGTTGTTCTCCGTTTACCTTCTGATAGGGGTTTCAACAACAGTGGTTCAAAGCTGCAGCACGGAAAAAACGACTTGGTTAGTCCAAAGAACTTATTGTTAGTGCCCTGAGCGCCAGAAGAAGAATTGGTTGGATCAACTCGATAGTTGGTTGGAGCGACTAGTTATTTAGTTGACTTAGTTGTGGTAACCAACTATCTAGTTGATCCAACTAACTATCTATAGTTGATTCAACTAACTATCTAGTTGATCCAACCAACTATCTAGTTGATCCAACCAACTATCTAGTTGATTCAACTAACTATCTAGTTGATCTAACTAACTATCTAGTTGATCCCACTAACTATCTAGTTGATCCCACTAACTATCTGGTTGATCCAACTAACTATCTAGTTGATCCAACCAATTTCTCTTCTGGCAGAGCACTAATTGTAAGTTTTTTGTTGGACCAACTAATTTGTTTTTTCCGTGAAGGGTAGTTCGACGCCCCTGTCTCTCACCGATCCATTTCCTGTCTCGCCCCTTTAACAACCAGAGATCCGTGAAGGTTTTCCGGATATTCTCGATCCTCAACGCATCCCCGATAAATACCTATATCCACATGGATGTGTAGGTATGTCAACGAAACATCTACAAAGAGGAGCAACAACGAGAACGATGTTAAACGATGATAGAAAGTAAAAAATCTTGCGAGAATTACGAGAACTCCGAAATACACATACACAGACACACATGCACGCACAAACGAAAAATCGCTTTAAATTTATCATCAGTTGCTGTTTTTCGAAAAAACTCGAAAAGACCGAAGATATTTGCGATTAAATTTACTTTTTACATGTCATTCCTTTGTTTCTTATACTCTGTTAAGATTGGTTCACGAACATCCATAAAGTAATTAGAAATATTGAACCGAGAGGAGAAGAAGCTTTTTTTTTTATTTCTGTTGGAATAACGATATTTCTGTCAATTTGTATTTGCCAAATTTTGTAAATATAATGTAATACCATAGCTGAGAATTTGCCTCGTAATCATGAAATTTCACTTTCTCTCAGAAAATTTCACGATTATTTCGTAATTACCGAATTTTTAGAATCATTAGTATCGAATTTCCATGACATTTTGCTATATGTTTATACACTGCCGTTGAAAAGTTTGGAAACACGCCCCATTCCATGCCGCTCAAAAAGTTTCACTGCTCTTTTAAAAATGGAGATATTTCAATTCAATAAGCGGCTTTTCAAAGGGGACAGATTCAGTTTCATTTCGCTTTTTTCAAAAAAAAAATTTCGATTTTTTTAAACCCGGTACGCCCTTTGAAACATGGTCGTTTTTTGGCTTTTTTTTTAGCGTTGAAATTTTGACGCACGGTCCATGACATTTTTTAAAAACCATTTTTCGCATGAAAAACTTGTGGAAGAGAGTATAAGCTTTATTATCGTTTTTTAAAAACTTTCGTACAATTTTTTTTTCTCAAAAATATTAGGATTTTTGCGAAAAACGATCATATTTACAAAATGGAGCGTAACTCTAAAACTACTGGTTTTTTGTGATATCACTAAGAAGGTAAAAAGTTGCATACAGTTATTCTGGATTCATTTAAATTTTTTCAGGTTTTATTTATTTTTTTTTCAATCGGGTCTCTTATCTCACCTACACGGATTTTCCGATAAAAAAACCATGTAATTGAGGTTTTTCGATGAATAAGATGTGCAAATGAGGTAAGAGACCCGATTGTTTAAGATTAAAAAATATCTCGTTGACAGGAAAAAATCTCGAAATTTTTTTTTTCAAATTTAAAACGCCGCTTGTTGGATTGAAATATCTTTATTTTTGAAAGAGCAGTGAAACTTTTTGTGCGATGCGCAATCGGGGCGAGTGTTTCCAAACTTTTGGACTGCAGTGTATATCACGGGCGGATAATTAGAATTATTATTGAGTATTGATTCATAAAATCATCGTAAGAGATGAACGAAAATTTGCATTATTTTATACCCATCATATTAGGATGGTCAATGCTTCGTTAATTGCGGTAACGAGCCCCGTGCATTCGATAACGTCGATGCACGATTTCATGGCCCATGAAATAACATCCATTGACCATAGACACGTTGAATAAACTTCTAGATATTATCGCCCAAAAGAGGACAGATTTATCATTGAAAGAGCGTTTCATTCAGACCGGATTCCTCACTTTGAGCAGGAATAATCAGCAATTGCACATTACTGATTTGCGAATGAATAACAATTTATTTCCATTGAAATGAAATATTAATCATGAGTACACCGTCAAAGGAAAACCTACATATTACGCTGTAACATTTATAAAGCTTTGGTTAACCTAAAGTACCATTTTTAGATCGCTTCGATGTGGCAGAGTGCGTAAGAGAAAGTGAGAGAGAAAGAGAGAAAGAGGGAGGGAGAGAGAGAGAGAGAGAGAGAGAGAGAGAGAGAGAGAGAGAGAGAGAAAGGGCCGAGGTAACATCACGAACGATCCGTTCCAGACTGATTGGGAATTCCAATTTTACCTCTCTATGTATATTCGATTATGGCATTGGCCGACTCGATTTGCCGATTGCAGATTCGCCATAATTAACGAACAGCCGAATTTTCAGTTAAGCGGGAATGGTCAACAATGTATCCGTGTGCCTTGATCAAGCTTGATTCTCTACGAATGAAATTGGCAGTACAGTGATTGTCCTGATTGAACATCGAAACGTGAACAGGATCGTTCTCAAAAATTGAAGAACAACATCGAAAATTTTAGGGTGTCACGATCAACACCATTTTTAGAAAACGGCCGATCAAAGGTCATTTTCAAAAAATAATCCTTCATTGAAGAGTTGGCAGCTCCCTGTTTTGGGTCATTACGTGATGAATGTGATTACTTTCGTATTAATAGCCAGGTTGATAGATCCTAACCTCGAAATTTCGACGTACCGTGGACCAAAACAGCTGTTTACATCCGCATCCGCCATTGATGATCCATGAAATGGGATCAAGTCGCACCAACCTCCGGAGGAACGATTCTCATAAGTGCCAATCACTGTTAAAATTCTCGTTTATCCCTCGTTCAAACATTGTGTATATATATATATATATTATATATGTATAGAGAGAGAGAGAGAAAACGAACCGTATCTTGATTCGATACGTGCTTCCTGCGACTCTGCAGCGAGAGAATCTCTGAAAGCTATTGTCTATATTCTGCTGGCCTTTGGGCAACGCACGATCCTCCACTCGCACATATCCGAGCAACGTGCTCGACCGTGTATACCATGGAACCAAGCTAGTAATTGGCTAACCCCTATAAGTTTTGAACGCTCTCTACTCTAACTATCCAACCCTCCACCCCTGTACTCTCTCTCTCTCTCTCTCTCTCTCTCTCTCTCTCTTTCTCTCTCTGCCTCACTCTTTGGGTTTTCCATCGTTACTAACCTTTTCCCACGACCAATGCATTTTGATTCCATGATCAGACACCTTTAAATTGCCTATACGCTGAAAGAACCAAAATGTTTTTTAAGGTACTAGTCTACTTTAGGATAAATTTTTAAAGATTTTTTTCTCAGCTCCTTTTATCAGATATGACTATAAAACTGTTATTACAACATTGTTTTATCCTCCGAAAGTACAAAACCAAAATTTATTTTTTATTTTCATTCTTTGAATAATTTATAGAAGGCCCCAAAATCGAAAATGTCTTGTCCCATGGCCGAGAGTTAATCTCAGGATTGGTGGGCCCGAAACAAAAAAATAAAAAAGCATTTTGAAGAGGAAGGTTTCTTACACAACAATTTACCATCATTAATGAAAAATCGATTAAAAAGAAAAAATGGCGAATGTTTGAAATAAATTGTTAAAAATTCATCGTTTCATTTTCATTTCAAACATCCGCCATTTTTTTAAATGATTTTTCATCAACGATGGTAAATTGCTGTGTAAGAAACCTTCCTCTTTAAAATGCTTTTTTATTTTTTTGTTTCAGACTTGTTACTCCTAAGATTAGGGATGTTCGATTCTTTGGAAAGAATCGATTCTCCAATCGATTATGAATCAAATCAAGAAAATCGATTTTCATGAAAAATTGAATCCAAAGAATCAATTTTGTAAAAAACGATTTTCCAAAATCGTAAAAAAAAATTAATTGCTAATTAAAGCTTACGTAAGTGTTTATTAAGTTTTTGCTATGGAAAGTAATTAAATTGGATTAATTTATTTGTAATACAAAATGATGAATACAAAATAACAAATATAAAGCAGCTCCCATTCTGGCTAAACAGTTTTATTCTTTTACACATTTGCACTTGTTAATATATTCTTAAAAATATCATGAATATATTTAACAAATCAGACTTTTTTCTATTACATAAATTTTTATTGTTTTACGATATTTTGTATATTTTTACTTTCGATTATATTTTTCGTTGGATCATGTTTACAATATTTTAATAACTTTTAATTTTTTTTACTCTTTTGATCACGTTTTAACATTTTCACATACTTTTTTTTTCTCTTAACCTTGACATTGATGTTTCATAGTCTTCTGTTAATCTTTATTTATGTGCCAATCGTTAATAGATAATGAATTTAATAAAAAATTCAATTTTCGATTTTTAAGGTCAAGAATCGATTCACCTAGAGATCGAAAAGAAAAGAATCGATTCAAAATATCGATTTTGTGAACAAACAATCGATCTTTTAAAGAACCGAATCGAAATCGAACATCCCTATCTGAGATTAACTGTCGGCCATGGAACAAGACATTTTCGACTTTGGTGCCTTCTATAAATTATTCAAAGAATCGAAATGTAAAATAAATTTTTGTTTCGTACTTTTTAAGGATGAAACAATGTTGTAATAACAGTTTTGCAGTCATATTTGATAAAGGAACTGAGAAAAAAACCTTAAAAGGTTGCTTTTTTTGGCCTTCTAACATAAAATAAACTATTGCCTTAAAAAAACCAACTTCCACAAATTTTCATCAATTTTCAGGTTATCCCATTTTGCCCCGGTCTTTTTCATGATTGATCAACCTTTTCACGGACTAGCGATTATGTGTGCATGTGTATGCAGTGTCTGTGTGTGTTGGTGGCGAACGTTGACGATTCGTTTCGGTGAAAAATAGGAGCACAAAGCGACGAGAATGATTGGATTTCGAAAGGCGACTCTTTAATGGTCTAATTGGAGCATCTGCCGTCGATACAACGATGAACATACGCGTACACATCGATATGAGCCATCAATTTGAAAAATCGCTGAGCTCGAGAATCGCGCGAAAGTATAGATAGACGAGAGAAAGATAAATTTAAAAAAATATATATATATACATAAATAAATATATGAAATTAATGTACGACGTGAAGGCAGCTAACATGAGTGTGGATCGATGAAAATGATGTCTAATGATAGATGAAAAAAGTGCGAATGATACAATTACATATTATAAACGACGCGACAAAAACGGTCGGGCGAAAATCATCGAGAGAAAAAAAAACGAAAAGAGTCCGTATTCGATGGATACGTAGGTATAAGATTTAATTTCTGATAATCGGAGCCAATCGATATTCGATCAAGTTGCGTCTGTGAGAATAAGGAACGGGCTACAAATTTGTTCTTTTCAGTGTGCCAGAATTAAGATTGAATATCGAGACGCACATTGATTAATTGTAGATAATTAAGGGACTCTACGCTGCGACTGGCCTCGCTGCACATATCATCCAGGTGACACGAACAGACACGCACACTTTGACGTCGTTGACGTGAGATATAATGATTTTCGAATGCGAAGGAAAACTGCGAAGAATTACTCGACCTTATAATCACGAATGTGATATCATGTTTCTCGAATATGAAATATCACGAATATGCATTAGTATTGGAAAACCATATACAGTGTGTCCCAGGGGTGAAGGTCAATACCGTGAGGGTAGATTCGTGACGTAATATCGAGTAGAAAAGTCCTTTGCCATTTTTTTGTATTTTGAACCCCTGAATTGTTGTTAATTTTTTTTAATCAGCCAATGATACGCGCTCATTTACTCATTATCTCATTGGCTGATTTGAAAAAATTAATAACAATTCAGGGGTTCAAAATACCAAAAAATGGTAAAGGACTTTTCTACTCGATATTACGTCACGAATCTACCCTCACTGCATTGACCTTCACCCCTGGGACACCCTGTGTATTAACTTTGGGACATTAAAAATGTTTGTAAAAAAACATGTTATACCTTAAATTTCTAACAGACGATAAGACACATTTCAGCATGCATGAATGCATATTCACCCCCTCACAAACATGCGCACACAAACACAGATAACCGTCGATCGACTAAAGTATTAATTTAATCAACGTGTTGAAGATTTATATTATCGCTGTATGTATATACATATATATACTTAAATAGTGATAAAACTGTGCAAAAATGAAGGACATTGATCAGTGATGACGACGACGTGTGTGCAACATTCGACGGTGATGAAGCGATGAAAGGACGAAAACGATGACGAACAAACCAAAGGAAAAAATTAACAAATAAAAGGATTCTATATCTATATCTAGCTATATCTAGTGATGCATTCGTGATGGATGGATCATCGAGAAAAAAGGACAAGATAAAAAGAAAAGAAGCCAAAGTAAAAAATGTATTCCATACGAATTAAATATCGGCGTTATGTTCAGAAAAAAAAACTGAATGCGACGAAATTTTTTTAAATTCAAAGTATAACGCAATTAATCAATCTAAATGACGAATATAGTTGGGTGTAAAATTATGGAAAATACATGAACGCGAAGCGATAATATCCGCAAGAGCGAATAAAAAAATAAGGATGAATAGAGAATTAAGGATAAAAAGGATATTCAGGAAAAATAAGACGAGAGTTATATTCTTGACGGTGTCGTGTGACTGGATAGATTGCATTCACACGATCGCATGTGTATTGTATTATAACATTATGTGGCATAACCTATAAAATGAAGTAACAAATGGAGGCGTAGAGAGAGAGAGAGAGGGAGAGAGAGAGAGAGAGAGAGAGAGAGAGAGAGAGAGAGAGAGAGAGAGAGAGAGAGAGAGAGAGAGAGAGAGAGAGAGAGAGAGAGAGAGAGAGAGAGAGAGAGAGAGAGAGAGAGACAGTATTCTAAATTCATTAAAAACATTCGCACACACGTTGTAAAAGTTTATTAAGTGGAAAACGAACCTCAATATAATAATATTCGTCGCGATAAAAAACACGAACTACACATTATAGATATGCTATATGATACACACACCACGTATATGTATATAGACATAAATTGAAGAATTATTATAAATATAAATATATATTATATATATATATAAATATGTATGTATACACATATATTATAAACATAATATATGCATACACATATATTTATTTATATTGCAATAATACCGATGGTAAAATTTCATGGTGCTTTGTGTTATTGTACGAGACTCGAGTTTTCTTTTTTAGACCATAAAACATTTTTTAAATGCCACTACTAAATCCAAGAAAACAAAACGTACGAAATAAACAATTTCTCAATTCGTGCGATCGCTCGGACTTTTTTCTTCCGATGGAACATACGAAACATTTGAATGTCCTGAAAAAAAAACAACGCCCACGTGTACAGCCTAACAAGTGATTGAATAAACGAAAAATAATGACAAAAAAAAGCACTCGAAAAATCGAAACGCCAACCCATGACTTCCTTTAAAATTCTCGCAGGAAAATTGATTATCCAATATGAATGATTGAACCTCTCATCGATTGTTGAATGGAATAAAAAATAATCGTTAACGTGAATTTTCTTTTTCAACTCTTTTTATCTTGCCTCTTAAGGGGGAATATACACTTGGATACAAAAAAAAAGTAATTTTCGAGAATTTTTTCCAGGGAAACTATGGGAATGATCAGAACAGGGTTTTTCCTAGTTAAAAATATACACTTTCAAGAATATTTTCAATTTTTGTTGTTTAAAAATGTTGCAAATTCATGGAGTACTTAAGTCCTCTATGCGGAGTGTTTTAAAAAAATCTGCCCAATGGTGTTTCGTCAAAAATCATGTGAAAGGGAAAACCAAAACAGGATACTCAAATAGATACTATTATCTTGTCTTTGTCATAGCCGATTAAAAAAATTTCGATTTTTGACAAAATGGCGTACGCTTGAACTCAACGTAGCTATTTTGAAGAAAAAATTCGTTCGTATTTTGACAAAAAAAACTAAAAATCAGGAATAATAAATCCTATGACAAGGAATAGACAATTATGTATACAATAACCACAGCAAAATTGAAGTTAATCGGTTCAGTGGTTTTCGAGATATTTTGGGTACCAGTTTGAAAAACGTTGTTTTGAAAAAAACGCATTACGGTGGTCATCTTCACGTACATGTATGCAACGAACGCATGTACTATTTCGGCTATAACTTTGTCATTTTTTGGAATTTTTATTTGAAATTTTTACCAGACGTTCTTAACGTGGGTCATGGAAACAAATTTTTTTTACCAAAATTCAAAAATTTATATTTTTTAAACACAAAAACACTATCCTGAAAATTTCAGGATCTTTTAAGGTCAGTACAAGGTATTATATTTAAAAAAATGTAACCAAAAATTTAAGGTTCATCGTGGATTTCCGCGATTTTCGAAAATTCAAAAATTCATATTTTTGAAAAAACAAAAAACACCTTTCTGAAAATTTCAGGGTCTTTTAAGATCATTACATGGTATTATATAAAAAAAATTAAACCAAAAATTTAATGTTGATCGTGGATTTGCATGATTTTAAAAAATTCAAAATTCTCCAAATTCATCATTTTTTTAAACAAATTTTCAGAATATTTTTTTTCTCGTAGCCACAACTATACTCTGCAAGACGAGCCCAAAACGATTTTTTCGTAACTATAACAGTTTTCGAGATATTAAAAAAAATAAACTTGAATGATTTAAAATACGGTGAAACTTGAATCTTGCATAACTGACGAAAAAAAAAACTTTAATTTTATTCCTTTGGTAGAACTTCGTTTTATTAAAAACGAAAACTTCTAGCCAAATTTCATCGAAATTGAAAAGGGTCGATTCCAACTCTTGGTCGATTTGACATGGACGACCCACGTATCAAACTTTGAGAAAATGTAAAAACTGAAAAATCGATTTTTCGGACCCTGCTAGGTGTATATTCCCCCTTAACTAAAATATGAAGCAGGGTAAAGTGAATTTCCATCATTTCCCGTCGTAATCTCGATTCCTCAATTCCTTTCGAGAATTCCCACGGTTCATATTATCGTCACCTATTCGCGTGGAAAATTTCGTCCATGATATTTTCCTTGACAGATTCTCTGCCCTCGATGAAAATACAGAGTTTAGGCACACGCGAAATATCCATCACTCTTACGTGGGTCAGAAGAGAAGGACGATGTTAAATATGCATAAATAAAAAAAGCAGGTGTTATAGTGGTCAGGTTTTTAGTGGCACTTTATAAAAGAGAGGACGGAGGATGGGAGAGCCTGGAGACATGAAAAAGCCCGCTCCCGTATGTCTAGCTTTCGATGGTACCATCAAGAGTGCTCTGGGTACGTAATACACACACACACACATACACACACACACACACAAAATATGAGGTATATGTCTATAAAATGCGAAAATGCTTGAACGCGGTTTTGAAACTGTCGGTGGAACGGCGAAAGGGGTTCGGGTATTCAAAGTCCGTGCGGACGGTTGAACGTGACGACGTTATATTCCGAAACGCGAGAGGGTAAAAAAAATGCCTTGGCTGCAAACAGTTGGCTTTTTTGCTGTGACAATCCGGCAAACGCGACGTGGTGGCAACTATATTACGCAAAATATATATAGGACACATGGCGAACAATCACAGAACAAGAGAGATAGGGCGAGAGAGAGAGAGAGAGAGAGAGAGAGAGAGAGAGAGAGAGAGAGAGAGAGAGAGAGAGAGAGAGAGAGAGAGAGAGATGGAGAAAAAAGGGGCTGAAGGGGAGGAAAAAAAGAAAATTTGCAGTCATACGTGACGCTCAGTCCACGAAACAAAGAAACGAAGAACGAGAGAAAAGCAAGGACGGAGGAAAGTCCTTGTCCTGGTGTTCTCCATCCACCTGCCTTTTCGCGTTCTTGTACTCGTCGTCGCTGGTCGTGCGCTTTCGGGGGAAGAAGAAAAGGAGACAGGACATCCCGATAAACCGGATTTCAAATCCGTGCATGAACGTGCACGGATTTTCCGAGAGAGAATGAGAGAGCGAGAGAGAGAGAGAGAGAGAGAAGGATCAGAAACTGGAACGCGAGAGAACTATATTTTCTTTGTCTTTCTGTCGTTGCACCCTTCCTTCACCCTCAACGTGCATTGTAAACTGAGACTTGTGTATATAAGGGTGTCCAAAAAAATCGGCCTTTTGATGACACTGCAAAGTTTTTGGCAGCGGAATTTTCAAGGATTTGGAATCATCACAAAAAATAATAATTTTGGGAATCCAAGCATCCACAAAAAGTTTGTCCTGGATTTAGTTACATAATGGATAAAGTTATTTGTAATGGAATAGGGTTGCTCGAGGTAGTCCACTGTGACGACCGAAATTTCGAGGTTTTTTCATTAATTTTTTTAAATAACAAAATAAAATGCAATCGTCTTGAAATTCTTACGAAAAATTGTATCTTGCGAAAAATCAAAAATTAAAAAAAAAATAAAAAAACGATTTTTTGAACTCTTCACAGTGGGCTACTACCTTAAGATGAATGAATATTGCATCTATTCGTCAACAATTACAATAACTTCATGCATTAATAATTCTTCTTTTATCCGCAGAAGTTCCCACAAACCCAAAATTTTGGAAACTTCGCAGCCGTCGCTCTGCCTCTTCGGCTTCCCAATCTTTTCTGCTCCGTTGCAATCCTGTTACGTTTACTCGGTTACCCATCGGGTAACCGAACCGGGTTGATGCACCGGGTGAAATGGAAAATGTATACTTTTTGGGACTTGAAAATTTCGTGGTCGTTCACCCTCAAAATCCACCAGCTCAATTCTCTCTCTCTCTCTCTCTCTCTCTCTCTCTCTCTCCCTCTCTATGTCTCTCTTGCTCTCTCTCCCTTTGTCCGTCCTTCGCCTTTGCATTCTTTATTTCACTCGATGAGCTACAAGGACCTTCTTTACAAGATGGATATATATCAAGGCTGAAGGCAAAGAAAGATTTTCCCTCGCAACAATCTAGCATTTGTGCCTTTAAGAAATGCGTACATGGAAGATCCAATTTGGATCTGGTGGAACATTTACGTTTGTCACTATAGCCAATAAGAGAATGGGATTTTTGTAGGCCAAAAGAGCGAGCAAAAAAGACCATAAAATCGATGCAACAACTTTTTTATTCATCGGATAAATTAATTTTGTTCGATCAGAAAGCCGATTGAAAATTTAAAACTAATTTTGTTCGATCAATGCCGATTAAAAATTTACCCGTAAAAATTGTAACAATGCACGGTCGGTAAAAAACGTAAAGCCTGCTTTTATAGTGCTTTTTTAAGAACTTTCGGATTCGTTAAAAGTTTTTATGCAACGCATTTATGAATACTAAATTTTGGCTTTCTGATGGTAAAAACTTCGTAAATGGCGTAAATGATGAATAGAATCTGCAAATTCTCATTTGCACGATTTTTCGTTTTCTATACAATTCCTTAAACTTTCCAAGTTTGGTTAGACTTCTCAAAATATTAGAACGGTAACTGTAAAGCTAAGAAAGTAAAGTAAAGTAAATCAAGGCTTTTTTGAGGCTCTTAACTTTCAAAGGCTGCATATTTTGGGAGATGGTTTTCAAATTAAATATCAGCCATCCTTGTCATTTTGTGTTCGTATACAAAATAAAGCTCGGAAGCTCGCTAAAAAATTAGGAATTCCATAGTTTGATGAAAACGGTTTACAAAATTTAAGAAAAATTCTTAAATGCAACTTTTTTGCGACAATTATTTCAAAAATACGACACCAACCAACCATTGATTTCAAGTATTTGTGCAAGAAATTTGAGTTTGGCAGTCGCAAAATTGACAAATTCAGCAAGACCACAAAAATTTTGCCGCACAAACCCAAACCGAAAATTTCGTGAAAAAACGATTTCTCAACGTTTTGAAATATTTTGAGCTCACATGAAAATCTAAAAAAATTTATTTCGTGAAAATTTCTTCTGCGAGGAAGCAAAATAGCTCCGTTTGTCTCGAAGGATATCTCGTAACGTTCGAGAAGTTTGTACAATTACCGGAGGAGTATGTCCTCTTGGCTACGAAAAACATTTTCATTAGTGGTACAAGGCGCACCTTCACAACCTCACGGGAATATCATATAAACTCGACAATAGTTGCAACTGTGTGCATGGTGTACAGTGTAATATTCACGGTTTAATATCTGTCTTCGTACTTACCAGGTTCAATCTCGACTCTCGCCCGAGCCCAAAATAGTAAAACACACAAAACCAACCTTCGCTCCCCTTGTTCGCCGGAGCGTGTATTTGCAATGCAATATATTTACGTCTCCAGACTTGTGCGTGAGTTTCCAAAAGCCCCATAGTGAGAATGGACGTGGCTGTATATATATATATATATATATATATGGGTCATTCCATGTCGAATCGACCAATAGTTGGAATCTACCCCTTTCAATTTCGATGAAATTTGGTCGGAAGTTTTCTTTTATCATAAAGTAATGTTCTACCAAAGAAAAAAAAATTAAATTTTTTTTTCAAACGTTATGCAGATATCAAAATTTCACCATTTTTTCAATTTTTCAAGTTCATTTTTTAAATATCTCGAAAGCTATTATAGTCACGAAAAAATCGTTCTGGGTTTGTCTTAAAGAGTGTACTTTGGGCTGCAAAAAAAAATATTCCGAAAAAAAATTTTGAAAAATTATGAATTTTTGCAGAATTTTGAATTTTTAAAAGTGGTGAAAATCCACGGTCGACATTAAATTTTTGGTTCAATTTTTTTTATATAATACCTTGCACTGATCTTAAAAGATCCTGAATTTTTCAGAATTGTATTTTTTGTTTTTCAAGAATATGAATTTTTGAATTTTGGGAATAAAGAATTTTTTTTACCTTGGCATTAAGTAAAGTTAAGCAATCATGTCATTTTTACTGCTCAAAATTACAAAATCACATGATTGCGCAACTGTACGTAACTTAGAGGTAAAAAAAAAATTCTTTACCAAAATTCAAAAATTCATATTTTTGAAAAATAAAAAAACACAATGCTGACAATTTCAGGATCTTTGAAAATCAGTACATGGTATTATATTTAAAAAATTGAATCGAAAATTTAATGTTGATCGTGGAATTTTACGATTTTTGAAAAAGCAAAATTCTTAAAATTCATCAGTATTCAAAAATTTTTTTCGGAATATTTTTTTTTCACCGCCTCAAGACGAACCCAGAACGATTTTTCCATGGCTATAATAATTTGCGAGATATTTAAAAAATAAACTTGAAAAATGGAAAAAATTGTGAAATTTCGAATTCTGCATAACTCTCGAAAAAATAAATTTTAATTTTTTTCCTTTGGTACCGTTTTATGATAAAAGAAAACTTCCGATCAAATTTCATCGAAATTGAAAGGGGTCGATTCCAGCTATTGGTCGATTTTAACATGGAATCACCCATACATAGATACAGTATATTTATTTACGCGTATACATAAACACGTGGCGGAGTAATAAAAATTCTACGAGGGGATAAACTACCACCTTCCTCATCGCGGCGCTCCCTTGTCCATGCGAAGCGGCATATTTTTTCCCCCAACCTCTGAACCACACACAAAAACCACACACGACATATTGTGAGCATAACTCTCCCCCTCTCGTCCCTATACATATATTTTTTTGATGGAGCTCAGTACAAAGCCACGATCCTCTATTCCTCCTGCTCCATCAGGTAAGATACAATATATACCGTATAGTATATGATGTAACAACACGCGAGCGGAACATAACGCTCATCCGGTGGGGTCCACCCCACCGGCTTTGGGGCAAAGAAAAAAGTATTTGCCCCGCTGATGGGATGCGAAAGAGTGTTCTTGGGGGTGGTGTAAAACGAGGCAAACTATCGCGGGAAGGTACACCGACGATATAAAAAGGCAGAGCCCGTCGGCGCCATTTTCAGACCCATCGGTTTGAGGGTGTGCTGTTTGTGGGAAGGTTTGTGAAAAGCGATACTCAGCATGCGCGCAGGGAAGGCGAAATTCGGTAAACTGCGAGTAGGAGGTAAGAAAGCCCCCATTTCGAGGTAAGCGAGAAAAACGCGAGGGACGATGAGCTTTAGACTTCCGGTTCTGCTTTCTGGGATCTTGTAAACGGAGCAACGAGCTACAAGAGTAAGGACAAATGAAAAGGCGTCCTTCGTACAATCCTCTGCCCTAAATAACATTGGTTACGCCCTTTTGTCGACTGCCAATCTGTTTCCCTCGGTATTTATCACTTATTGTACCGCAGAGCACAGTGATTGGCCACACAGGGTTTTCTCCATAAGGTTTTCCCTTCTCGTTCAATATGCTTCCCAGATGTACCAGCGGTGGTTGAGCAATATGACTGTAAATTCGAGATAAAACACGCGGGAAAAGGGCTACAACTTTGTCGAGAACAAACAATACCGATAACGCCTGTGGATATAGGATGGGAAAGCCCCCGTCCTTGTGTTTAACCAGGAAAATACGAGAGATTACGTATGCCCTGTTGAAGGCTCCGCGCGCGTGTGAAACGTCCTCAACGGATCGACTCGAATGTAGATTTACGGGAAGGTCCGGATAAACCGAGCAAACGAATAAACGATACACAGTGGTTGGCAATTTACCGTCGATCCTTTGCTAAGGAGCGGAATTTTTTTTCAAACAGGAATTTTATGTCGTTGCAATTTTTAAATCTCTGTAAATCACAGTTCTGTCTGTTTGCACAGAGTGACAATGAATGACTTTTTTTTAACGAAACTGTTGAAAATTGCAACAGCTGAAGTGAATAAGCTATTTCAATTACTTTAATTATGATATTTCTATGTTTGCTAAAGCAAAAACTGTTTGGTCACCTTCTACAAAAAGATTGAGTGGTGAGCTATGGATTAAAAAAGTTATAAGAAGAAAGGAATTAAACAAATGTTGATTTAGAAAATATTGAAAATTCATAAAAACTAAATTAATTGAGCTAATTGAGCTAATAAATTAATTGAGCTAATACATTATTCATTTTTTTAATTATTTTGCTGAATTATTTGTGTCTCATATGAATTTTTCACGTTTTTTAAAACAGAACCGTTGTTTTATTATTTTGTCCCAAGCAAAAAAAAGCGAGTTAAATGTCAACAAAATTATAAGGAGTAGGAACCATTTTAGAAAATTTGTTTGAAATATTTCAAGAAATGATGAAATTCGCATTCCGGAAATTTTGTTCTCCAAATTTTGATGTTTGTCATCTATAAACTGATTGTAAGTTAACCAAAAGTTTTTCAACATGAATTTTTATGGAAATTTGAATTTTATTATGTTTTTAGTAGAACACAGGTACGAGTTATGCCTTAATTGTGCATTGTAATATGGCCTCAGCATTGCCATCATTTTTTATTTTTATATTCCTTTTGTTTTTGAGTCAACTTTGATCATTGATGTCATTCTGATTAATAAAATTGAGTAAAAAATAAGACAATGTCTACTTTATTGGAAATTGAACCTCTTTGTGTACATTGAAACAACTCGATTTTCATGCTTAAGACTTGAGCATTTATTTTATTCCTACAGAATCTCTATATTTTTTCCCTCAAAGTACCATTCCTAAGTTTTAATTTCCCGTTTGAAATTTAAAAAAATCTGAATTAGGGAAGCGTGGGGCTAGTTGTAATAGTTTTTGGAAAAAGGCCTGTAACATCTAAAAAATGCATGCTTTGAAGATTGTGAGTAAGACGGTTTGTAAAGTATATATCTGAGCACTAATTCCAATTGAAAAATAATTTAAAATCTTTACCCATCTTTTACATTAGACGGTTTTTGAAAAAATGGGAGCTGTTACAACTTACCCCATGTCTGGGGCTAGTTGTAACAGGCTCGGGGCAAGTTGTAACAATGAAAAGACTGGCAACATTTATAAAAAAGAACACGTTTTTATTGGTCCACAGTCTTGTATTATTCATCGTGGTTCATTCTTGTGATAATTATAATCTTTGGTAGTCTCTCATGCTAAAAAAAATACAATACAATAAATTAGCATATTTTTCTGGGCTATATTAGAGTATAGAAGAGTAAAAGAATGCACAAAAAGCCGCAAATAATTTGTAATAGTACGTAATCACTATATACTACAAGTTGTAATACTATTATTTATACAAATACATGTAGAGAGCAAAAAAAAATACACGCGCCTAGGGCAAGTTCTAACATGTTACAACTTGCCCCATGGGCTCATTATATCTACTTAATGAAATATCTCAAAAACTACAAACTTCAGAACAATTTTTAAAAAAGCCAATGAAATCCAGTTAAATTTGCATTGTAACAAGGAAAAAACAATAAACAATTAATTTAATTTTAATAGTCGAAAGCAAAATTTTCGTAAGTATTTTTTTTTACGATTCCTGGCCGAAATAGAGCTCGTGTGCATATCCTCTTATTTTTATGTCTCGCGGGGTATTAGCGGTGTTTACATTATGCCGCGAGTTATAAGAAGCACATTCAGCCAAAAAATTAAATCAAAATGTTTTAAATTCCCGGTCAAAATTGAGTGTTACAACTTACCCCTGTTACAACTAGCCCCACGCTCCCCTACATCCAAAGATATAATTTTGTTTAACAAAGTAGTGCATTCTTCACGTTTTCCTTTGTTTTATGTGATTATATTGTTTAAACAAATAATCGAATCAGCAATATAGTGTCTGGTCCTCATCCAAGGATAGTTGATGATTTTTCATGAATTTTGCGGAATTTTTTAAAGTACTTTCGAGCACTTTCAAAGCACTGGGTACGAGTGACCCCCCGTTGCCATTTAAAGCTGCCAAAAAACACGTTACCATTTAAGGGTTAACTACGTTACGTTCTGGTCCATATGATTCTCAACGTTTACTTGACCAACAATCACAATTTAAAGCATTTTGTACAGAAAGGCGGAAACTTGAGATACGGATTATAAAAATGATGCCGAAAAAAATGATGAGAAAATATTGAAAATTGATCAAACGACTATTTTTTAATATTTCAGCGTGCCTACTCCTGCGATGGAAGAGTCTGCGACGCGGCCAACGACTGTACCTTTCGGTTGAAAAACCTTGGATGTTGGGAAAAGCGTCTATTTTCCTCGTTCCACGCCCGGTCTAAACCTACCATCGTCTTGTTTCACATTCACGGCTATGAGGCGAAAGAAATGAGATGAGATACAGGAAAAACTAGTAGAAAAAGGTTGGAAAAACAAAGGAGGGAAACGCCTTCAGCGCAACCAAATACAACGGGAATTTATACTCATATAGTTGAGAATGGAATGGTGGGCTAAAAGATGTTCTCTTATATCCCTTCTCATCCCTTTATATTTAGATATACATGGACAATGTATGAACATATATTTTATACAGGTACATATGTGTATTTGTTGATCGTACAACGAACCCCATACCACTTTTTCCAAAGCTTACGGCTCGGTGTGAATAAGGAAATTCTCGTTTGCCAGAGTGCTACACGCTTCCTTCCCCTTGTACGACAGTTTCAAAGGTGCGAAGCGAAAATGCAAAGCCAAAGATATTGCGAGAGTGGAAATGATTGCGGAGGAAGAAAAAGTGAGGACGTTACCTATAGTATATGAAACGCAATGAATTCTGAAATCTTGCCAACCGAATTTGAGTTACCATTTGTCGTCATCAACGGCTCGCTCTTATCGCACAGATGCGAATGCGTTTGAACTCGTTCCGTTTAATTTTTCACGAATCTTCTCTTAAATTGCACGAGAGTCAGTTTCACGCCGCGATGAGATGCATTTTCATAGAGTGGTGTTTCATTGTCCGGACGTTTGATAGCGTCGTAGATTAAGCGATGTTGGCAACACCTGGGACCATTCGTCCTCTGGATCGACGCTGGGGAGGGGAAGGGGCACCGAGGCGTAAAGGGATTTTGATAGACGCGACGGAAGATTGGATGCAAGCCAACCCTCGAGGGGGCAGAAGAGCACAAGGGGGGAGGGGCACCAGGGGAGAGGGGCTTCGATCGTTGTCTCAATTATCGGGCGCAACGGACTTTGGCGTATTATATCGTCATGATGTGCCTAAATACCAAGAGCTAAAGTGCAAAATATTGGAAAGGGGCTTGTTAATTTATCATTGTCCATGTGCCCAACGACAGCGGCAATTGCGCGACATATGGAGCAAAGGCTTTGATAAATATCTAATCACTGCCGCATAAAAAGTTTCAGTGCTCTTTTGAAAGTGAAGATATTTTAATTCAACAAGCGGCGTTTCGAAGAGGACATATTCAGCTTCATTTCGATTTTTCTAAAAAAAATTTTACCGTTTTTTGCGTAAAAAACTTGTGAGGGGGAGTATAAGCTTCAATTTCGTTCTTTAAAAAGTTTCGTAAGATATTTATTTGCAAAAATATTCAATTTTTTGCAAAAAACGACCATATTTATACAACGTAGCGTCACTCTAAAACTACTGAATTTTCGTGAAATTACTAATAAGGTAAAAAGTTGCATACAATTATTCGGGATTTAATTAAATTTTTTTTAGAATTTTTTTTCAAAATTTTGTTTTCAAAATTTTTCCTGTCAACGAGATATTTTTTTATCTTAAACAATCTCTCATACGTCATCTCTTACCTCGTCTACACAGGTTTTTCGATGAAGAACGAAATTGGTACATCATGTTCCAACAGGGCTTAGTACATTTGAAAGATTATATATATATTTTTTTTTCCCAACTGAATTTCATTAAGGCAGTATTCTGATGTAGAGTTTTGGAAACATCCATTTTTTATTGCATATTCTTGAACTCTAGACCTTTAAGAAAATATCCTTAAAAATAAATTTTTTAATTCCAATAATTTACGGAGCCATAGCTATTTTAGTAACGCAGCAACTACGCCCGTCACGTCTGACCGAATCGGACTACTACTACTGTTTTCTCAACACGACTGACACAATATCTCAACTCAACCGATTTACTTGAAATTTTTCACCAATCTTCAATGTATAACTCTCTATCGCCCGCACTACCATAATGACAAAATTATTATTTTTACTATTGTAAAAAAATTAAAAACTATGAAATAAGGGTCGAAAAACGCTTTTTTTTCAGAGAGCCGCCATTTTGTGATTTTTTTTTTAAATTTCTGTGCTGTCTGAGTGGGCATAGGTCGCCCCATAAAAATTGGCACATCATGTCCCAACAGGGCTTTGTACATTCGAAAGATTATATTTATTATGTTTCCCAACTGAATTTCATTAGGGCGGTATTCTGATCCAGAATTTTAGAAAAACTCATTTTTTTGCACATTCTTAAAGTTTAGACCTTTAAGAAAATAACCTCGAAAAAAAAAATTTTAATTCCAATAATTTACGGAGTCATAGCTATTTTAGTGACGCAGCAACTACGCTCATCACGTCTGACCAAATCGGACTACTACTACTGCTTTCCTCAACACGGCTGACATGGTATCTCAAGTTCTACTCAACCGATTTACTTGAAATTTTTCACCAATCTTCAATGTATAACTCTCTATCACCCGCATCACCATCGTGTCAAAATTATTATTTTTACTATTATAAAAAAATTAAAAACTATGAAAAAAAGGATCGAGAAACGCTTTTTTTGTTCAGAGAGCCGCCATTTTGTGATTTTTTTTTTTAATTTCTATGCGGACTGAGTGGACACAAGTGGACCCATCAAAATTGGTACATATGTCCCAACAGAGCTTTGTACATTCGAAAGATTATATTTATTTTGTTTCCCAACTGAATTTCATTAAGGCGGTATTCTGATCTAGAATTTTAGAAAAACTCATTTTTTTGCACATTCTTAAAGTCTAGACCTTTAAGAAAATAACCTCGAAAAAAAATTTTTTAATTCCAATAATTTACGGAGTCATAGCTATTTTAGTGACGTAGCAACTACGCTCGTCACGCCTGACCAAATCGGACTACTACTACTGCTTTTCTCAACACGGCTGACAATATATCTCAAACTCTACTCAACCGATTTACTTGAAATTTTTCACCAATCTTCAATGTATAACTCTCTATCGCCTGCATCACCATCGTGTCAAAATTATTATTTTTATTATTGTAAAAAAATTAAAAACTATGAAAAAAAGGGTCGAAAAACGCTTTCTTTGTTCAGAGAGCCTTTTTTTATGAATTAAAAAAAAAATTCAATATGCCCCATCAAAATTGGTACATTATGTCCCCACAGGGCTTTGTACATTCGAAAGATTATATTTATTTTGTTTCTCAACTGATTGTGAATTTCATAGCCCGATAGATTCAAAAATAAGAGTACTGTGAGCACACCCAAGGTTCTTCTATCCAAGATCTTGAATCAAAAAACAAAAATAAAATTATTCATTATTGTTACACAGTGAATTTATAGAAAAATGTTGAGGTTTGGATAGATTCTGAGAACGTGAGAATCTTGTATATTTCTCGATCCTCCCTTAAACAAGACGTACATCCTTCTAGCGTTAAGCGATGGTCCTTTGAACCTACTTGTACAAAACGTCGTACATCCTGTGTTATACATTTTAGATACATATAACACACGTACGAGGTATGTGGATATATACATATATATACTTTTACACCATGTACAGTAGTATTACTATGTAGGACTGAAATGATCCGTAGGTAGGAAGTTTCGCCTGCCAGACGAGGTGGAAATCAATTTCACTGGAACTTGGAAGTTGGCTACATCATCTCCTCTCATCATCCTTCCAGTTTTATCTGTCTCTCTCTCTCTCTCCTTCGCCCTCTTTCCCTCCTTCAGCTTAGTATCTTCCCTACTGCTTCTCGCCAGTTCATCCGTTAAGTTTCTCCAAGCCGCGCTCACTACACTTCACGTCGATCCTATCTTTGATGAAATCATGCTAATATTATATATTCGCATAGGATATTCGACTTGCCCGGAACGGGATTTTGCATTCCCCCCTTCCGGGGTATACACGTATAGTCGGTTATTGAGGTTACGCTCTTTATTCCAAAACGTTACTAATTCAAGTATAAAACGATTTTTTTTTTCGTTCGTGCTAAAGATCCATGAAAAAGTAATTTTTCTTACATACAAAATTATATGAAAAAACCTCGCTTGATAATGCCAACGATCGTAAATTATATACATTGCTGGCCAAAAGTTTGGAAACACTCGCCCCGATTCCACACCGCAGAAAAATTTTCACTGCTCTTTTAAAAATAAATATATTCTTCATTTCGGTTTTTCCAAAAACAAAATCCGATTTTTTTAACCCGGCACGTCCTTCGAAAGATAGTCGTTTTTCGACCATTTTTTAGGTTGAAATTTTGGCGCACGACCCATAAACTTTTTTAAAATTGTTTTTCGTATGAAAAACTTGTGGAGGAGGCTCCATAAGCTTTAATTTAATCTTTTTTAAAGTTTCGTACGATTTTTTTTCGCAAAAATATTGAATTTTTCGCAAAAAACGAACACTTGATTTTCATGAAATCACTAAGAGGGTAAAACGTTCCATATAATCGTTCTGGATTTAATTAAATTTTTTCAGAATTTTTTTTCGACATTTTTTTTCCAGTCAACGAGATATTTTGGTATCTTAAACAACCGAGTCTCTTACCTCGTCTACACGGCTTATTCATTAAAAAACCCGTGTAGACGAGGTAAGAGATAACGTAAGAGAGATTGTTTAAGATTTAAAAAAATCTCGTCGACAGGAAAAATTAAAAAAAAAAATTTGAAAAAAAATCTGAATTTTTTTTTATTGAAACTAGAATGATTGTATGCCACTTTTGCCGCGAAAAACCTCATCCACACAGCCTTTTCATCGAAAAACGCGTGTAGATGAGGTAAGAGACTCGATTGTTTAAGATTTAAAAAATTTTCGGTGACAGACAAAATTTCGGAAAAAAAAATGTAGGAAAAAAATTCTGAAAAAATTTCATTGAATCCAGAATAATTGTATGCTACTTTTTACTTTCCTAGTAATTTCACGAAAACACAGTAATTTTGGAGTTACGCTACATTTTATAAATATGCTCGTTCTTTGCAAAAAATTGAATATTTTTGCGAAAAAAAATCGTACGAAACTTTAAAAAAAACGAAATTGAAGCTTATACTTTCCGACAAAAGTTTCTATGCGAAAAATGGTAAAAAAAAATTATTATGGACCGTGCGTCAAAATTTCAATGCCCAAAGAAAGCTGAAAAATGATCATGTTTCAAAGAGAGTACCAAGTTCAAAAAAATTGAAAATTTCTTTTGGAAATATCGAATTGAAGCTGAATATATCCCCTTTAAAACCCCGCTTGTTGAATTGAAATACCTTCATTTTACTTACCTCCAATACCTTACCTTACCTTACCTTAATACCTTACCTACCTTAATACCTTAATACCTTATATTACCTCCAATAAGCGGTATGTACTATATTTTTCCGGCCATGAAGAGAGTCACAAAAATCCGCCTGAGTATACAGAAAAAAGTGCAAAAAAAAAGCACAAAAAAGTAAAAGTGGTTGTAACATTATTGGTCCGTACGAAAATTGCGCCGAGCGGATCTTTGACGAGTTTCTCTTGAAATCTCTGGTTTCAACTGAGATTTCGGTACATCGGAGAGAAAGCCCGCCTTGTATACGAATTTCCTGTTCACTTTACTAGGCTATGAAGAGGAGAACCAACAGTATTGTACCGTACTACGGTACCACAGTGCCATAGATATATATAAATGAGAGAAGAGATACTGAAGCACCTCTCCTTTGTTCCCCGATGTAGGAAAACCGTCGGGGTCTCGTACCGACTAACCGGAAGTATCTATCAGTCCGCACAAAGTGAGCCCATTACCGCGGCGACGTATCCGACCGTTTTGTCGGGGATTCCCCCGTTTTAAAGCGGAACGATCCTCCGGCTGTTTGGAACAAGAGCTAAGAGCGAGGGAGCGATAGCTACCAGCATATATATATATATATATATTTGTACTCCCACAGGAACCAACGGGCTATCTTCTATTATCTGTCCCTCTCTGTCTCTCTCTCTCTCTCTCTCTCTCTCTCTCTCTCTCTCTCCCTTTCAGCCTTGTCTATTCTTCCGTCCGTCCGTCCACTTCCAAGATTCCAGTGAGAATTCCTGAAGGGATTCCTCCGGGTGAGAAGTTCATATCTTTGGGCGCGAAAGACCCGGCACGTCGGAGGGATTTCTCTATAGCGCCCAGAGATAGCACGAAAGAGAGAAAGGGCATCGGCAAAGGGACAAACGAGATAACGGAGAAAACACAAGATACGGATATAAAAATTCGCAATGGCGATGGGTAACGAAATAAAATAAAGCAAACAATATCATAACATTGCACCAAAAAAAAATACGGAAAAAAGTTTAGGATAAGCAGCAAGAAACTTGAATAAGGGATGCAGATAAAAAAAATAGGGATGATGTAATGATAATAAAACGGGAAACGAAAAATCACATTTGGAATATTTTCTCAGTTCTTGGTGCAGCAGTGTGTGACGTGGCATCGGGACGAGAGTGTCAGCCGTATTTTCTCATGGATGTCGATATGCCGAGAGATATTTCTTCGAGGATTCCCGAAGGATGTCTCTCTCTAGTGGAAAAGTCTCGTTGTATATTCTTCTGGAAAAACTTTCCCTCTTTCTCTCTCTCTTTCTATTTATATTTCTCTCTTACTCGCACAAGCCTTATCGCTATACGGGCGTATGTCCTTTTTTGCGTCATCTTGCTCGCTGCGCGTATCTGTCAAGATCCTTCTTATTTTATCTCATTGCTCGGATATGTATATATGTAGAAAAGTGGTGATATAGAGAAAAAGGGGTCCCGAGCGTGTCGTGCGGGGAGTTTAGAGAAGTATGTATTTATTTTGCCGGCGGGGCGAATGAATTATTTATTTGTAAATGCCTAACGAGCCGTTCTCAACGTTCCATGGTTAGCATTCACCAACCTCCAGCGACGCCGCTCTCTCTCTCTCTCTCTCTCGCCCTCTCTCGCTCTCTCATACTCTCTCTCGCTCTCTCTCGCTCCCTCTCTCTCTCTCTCTCTCTCTCTCTCTCTCTCTCTCTCTCTCTCTCTCGCCCTCTCTCGCTCTCTCTCGCTCTCTCTCTCTCTCTCTCTCGCTCGCTCTCTTTCGCTCTCTCTCACTCTCCCTTTTCTCGTTCACCTTTTTCACCCATCCCCTTAACCAATTCCCTTTCCACTGGGTAGAGTTTTCGTCGCGTAATTTACGTGCACCGAGGGTTTAGAGTGGAGGGTGAGTAAGAGAGAAAAGGAGAGAGCGAGGAAGCAGGGAGAATATACGAAATTGAAGGAAGAGAGAAAAGCTAAGGCCTGTACGAACTTCCGGTAACCGTCTTATATAGCAACCAAGACACCATTTCGTCCTCCCTCTCTCGTACTTGTATCTACTTGAATCGCTATATCGTGAACGTATACATTTACTCTTTTGCCCTTTAACGGGCTTGGGCATGATCAACTGAATCAATCAATCAATCAATCGAACTCGCTCACTTTTCGCAACGGCAAAAGTTCAACCTTTCATTCTTTCTCGCTCACCCTCATTTTCTTGCGATTTGGGTTTGGTTTGATATCCCTTTTTTCTTGTCTCATTTCCATTGCTTTTCACTGAATACCTGAGTTCAAAGATCTGGTAATCTGGACCATCGTCAACTGGATTGCAATCAATGTTGCAACTTTGAGCTAAATTGAATTTCACTCAATGATTCGGGTGCAAGAAACGATAAACAATTATGGATACTATGATTTCTTTTCATCCGGAAAATAGTGAGCTCTCATGACGATTAATTGTTTACTGAGTAATTTAAGAAACAGTTAAATCTTTATGAAAAAAATTTAATTCGCCAACTCATTATTTGGAAAAATGAATGTGAGCAAAGTGTATGGTTGAAAAAACTAAATACACGTACAATGGCAATGCCACACAACATTTTCGTATTAATGAGGTAACACAAGAAGCAAGATTGTGCATCAGCCTTAAGGTAGTATCACACTGTGACGGGTTCAAAAAATCGATTTTTTTAGTTTACATCTTTCGCAAGATAAACATTTTAAGAATATACTGTAAAAGTTTCAAACCAAAATTTTAAATATTTTTAAAGTTATAACCAAAAGAAGATAGCAATTAACTAATAAGTTAATATTAAAAATGACTAATTACTAAGGTTTGGCAATCACCAGAATCTGTAAATCTCTCGAAGAAATGAAGAAAGCTTTGAGATAACTTTCAGAAAACGAAAGGATTGCTCTATGCATTCATTCTATGCACCAGGCATAGTTGATTGATCTAAATATAATTTTTTTATACTAAATCTGTTGTCAAAACTTTAAACGCGTTTTTCTTGAAACTACGTTTTCGAAACTTCGGGGAAGCACTGACTAAAAACTATTCAACCGATTAGGCAAAACATTTTATCCGTTATTTTAGACACACATAGCCATGACCTATAAAACATCCAATTTTTAAATAATAAATGCATTTTTTTAAACAATTTATCAAAAAAAAATCGATTTCGAAGACCTTTTTGTTCACAAGTCCGCCATTTCGTTTTTTTTTCTCAAAATATACATATCATAGGTCATAGACCTAGAATGAAGTCTACAAAACAATAATCCCTTTGGATTTTTTATTTCAGGTGACTACGGAAGGCTTCCCCGAAACATGTCACCTTTTTTCGAGGACTCCACTTTGACGTACAAACTCATAAACGAATTCATGTAAAATTCAGTAAAAAAAATTTTTTTGTACTCTTCAAGATAAAAATAACATGTAAAAAGTTGAAGACGATCGCATTTTATTTTGTTATTCAAAAAAAAATCCACACAGTGGACTACCTTAGTATCAAAAATTCATCTTTCGATTATTGATCTATTAGAAATAATTTTTTTCAATTTGTACAATAAATTATTCTGAATGACATTTATCCGAATACCTCTCCAAGATTTGGAGATTTCAAAGTTAAGTCTTCGAATTGCCTGCCCGTTAAAAGATCAAAAGCTTCAAAAGCCATCTCGCCATTTAATGAAAATTTCCTCAAAGACCTCTCTGATTCATTAAATAGTCATTTCTATTCCGGTATATTTAAATTCTCCTCTCTATAGATCTAGCACTAACTTCTTTTGGCCATCTACTAAATCTCAAAGACCCAGATGTAATCCAGAGACGTAAAATCCTTTTTTGCTCGATCCTCAATGTCTCTCCCCTTCACAATGCTCATCCTCCTCTCTCTCTCTCTCTCTCTCTCTCTCTCTCTCTCTCTCTCTCTTTCAGTAAATCTAATCACGTACACGTCCAACTGGTATACAGCGGTGGATGATTGGATTCAGATTGCGTGCAATCAGTTCTGTGTTTGCCATTATGGATGAAGTATATGACAAGCTCTCCCTTTCTCTCTCTACCTCTCTCTCCGCCCAAACGATATTAGCAGCTGTGGGAGAACGAGACAGCTCGGATAGGGCATAAATGACCGAAAAGAGAAAGAGAGAGAGAGAATCTGTATTGTATGTGCTTGTGAAATTTGTCTCTAGGAATCGTGCAAACCAGAGCCACCAATGTGCCTGTGGTGTCAGTTTTAGGCTCCAAGCATATATTCGAATTTGCTGGTCTGACGACACGCTGAGTATAACTACTGAAAGTTCAATTTCCCTAATTTTCCGTACACCATCAATTAAAATTTATCACATATAGTTGAAATGTTTTAAAACGCAAACACAAAACAGTGCACCATTCAAAGAATTGTCAAGAATCATGATGACAGAAGGATTTTACATGATTCTTAAGCTTTCGAAAAAACTTTGCACTCACTTTGCATTTTGTAATGAAAATTTCACAATTATACGTGACTTCGTTTAGAGCATGTTTGAAAATGATATAAAGTCGATATTTCTGGTAAGATCGAGCAGTATAAGCATGTAGAATGCTTGCGCAGAGCGCGGGACTCGAAGCCAGTGGTTTTGGTCAGTAAATAGTCAGACACGTTTCTCCTAAACGAGTTAAGGGGTTATCGGACTGCCGCAGTGGTAAATCGCTCGTTTATTTGTACGTGAGAGATATGAGAGGGAGAAAATACATCTCTTTAAAGGGAATCTATATAATATCACGTATCTACTTATCAAAGTGGTTCAAAAAAACATTTTTCATTTGCGAATTCTGATTTAAGCATTTGGTTTTTACTCCCGCTTAAGTATTGACATTTGGGCCCTACCTAGGCTTTTTCATCGGAAAACCTCATCTACACGACTTTTTGATCGAAAAACCCGTGCAGATGAAGTGAGGGACGCGATTCTTTAAGATGAAAAAATATCTCGTGGACAGGAATAATTTTCGGAAAAAAAATATTGAAAAAAATTCTGAAAAAATTCCATTGAATTTAAAATAATTGTATGCAACTTTTTACTCTCCTAGTAATTTCACGAAAACCCAGTAGTTTTGGAGTTACGCGACATTTTATAAATATGGTCGTTTTTTGCAGAAAATTGAATATTTCTGTGAAAAAAAATCGTACGAAACTTTAAAAAAAATAAAATTGAAGCTTAAACGCCCCACTATAAGTTTTTCATGCGCAAAACAGATTTAAAAAATGTGCATGGATTATGCATCAAAACTTCAACGCCAAAAGAAAAGCCAAAAAACGATCATGTTTTCAAGGATGAAGCAGGTTGAAAAAAAATCGTAATTTTTTTTTTTAAAGCGAAATGAAGCTGAATATATCCTCTTTAAAACGCCGCTTGTTGAATTGAAATATCTTGATTTTTAAAAAAGCAGTAAAACTTTTTGTGCAGCGCCGTATCGGGACGAGTGTTTCCAAATTTTTGAACTTGTGTACAAATTTTTTGAACGAGGGGTACTTTTGAGTTCTGAGCACAATGATCGATGAAGATATAGTGGATTTTTCTTAAAGTCGTGTCATGCCAATCCACGCAATACACTGAGAAAAAAATAAATTTCTATGTGCCAGGATCTGTTAACTGTTAACAAATGTAAAGTTGGATATGGCGAAATAAATATTTTTTAACAGTTAATAAATTATTTTGTCCCAAATAAAATAAAATCTTGTCATGAGAATACGAATATTTCTTAATGACTAACAAATTTTGTAACAGTTAAGGAATATTAAAATAAAAGGGTCAACTAAATATATTTCTTAACAATAAATAAACTGTTTTCTCAGTGTAGGTGGATTTTGTGAAATCTACCTAAAAGCACCTATCTGAATTTCATTATTCTCTGCATCTTCTTTTTCGTCACATTTCAATGTTGATACAACAATAGTAGAAAGAGTCATAGCGGTCTGTTTGTACGAAATCAATTTGATTTAGCGAAATATATGAAAATGCTGATCAAGAATACCATTTTTTGTTAAATGTCTCCTTTTCATTGGCTCCAGTATATGGGGCATTCGATATCAATTCGACCTGGGTCTGACCCTCGACCCCTCAAATCTGGTTCCCAATTTTTTCTATCGTTACTCTCAGTCTATCAAACAATTAAATTTTTTTTCAGATTTTTCAAAATAAATTTGAGCGCGTCATGAATTTTTGAATTTTTTTTTTTGAACACCTTGGTGGCCGTAATCGAAAAATCTGAAAAAATTCCCAAAAATACAGTGTCAGATATAAAAAAATGTTGGTGTAAAATTCATAACGTCTGGGCTTTTAATTCAACCCGTTTTTTAGCTGTTTAAGCAAAAAAAAATGAAAAAAATAAAAAGCAGAGGTCAATTTACTGTAGACTGTTGCTTCTTATTTTTTTCGAGCAACAGTTTACAATAAATTGACCTCTATTTCATATTTTTTTCATTTTTTTTGCTCAAAAAGCTAAAAAAAACGGGTTGAAGCAAAAGCCCAGACATTATGAATTTTTGACCAACATTTTTTATATCTGACACTGTATTTTTGGGAATTTTTTCAGATTTTTCGATTACGGCCATCGAGGTGTTCTAAACAAAAGTTCAAAAATTCATGACGCGCTCAAATTTATTTTGAAAAATCTGAAAAAATTGTAATTGTTTGATAGAGTGAGAGTAATGATAGGAAAAATTAGGAACCAGATTTGAGGGGTCGAGGGTCAGACCCAGGTCGAATTGGTATGGAATGCCCAATATACATACATCGTTGGAGATGATACCATTGGATTTCCAAGCAACTAAGGTACAAAGTGTGCAAACTTCGTCGTCGAGCTGCATAACAATGCCCGCTTATTCACAGTCGCGAAAACGACGATGACGTGCAGAGGGAAGCGAAGGAGAGAGAAAATCGAGAGAGTTTACCATGGTCTAGGTGAATGTGCATTCGTTGCGAGACGCCTCTCTAATGTAAATCTATATACGTACGTAATTAGATTGAAGGGGCAAAATGGCAGAGGCAAATACAAGCGCGTTTTTACGTTCATTACATACGTAATGTTTATACTCGAAAATTAACGAAATTAAATAATACCAAGTACACATTGACAGATTGTGAAAAGTTAATGAGATCGTTAAATACATTTATTTTGCGGAAATAATAAAGCAGGTGAATGCACCGAAAAATAAACAGAGTAAAACTCATTCAATTTTATTTGGTGGAATCACGTCGAAAATTCATGATTATTATTTCCAATTAAATTTCTGCATAACAAATTTTGGACTTGATATAAAAGGTGGAATATAGCTATTGATAACCGAAGAATATATATTTATCCTCGATATTAGGTAATTATATTTGTAATTTTTGAATAATGATAATAATTAATGCTCATCGATGGCAAAACGATTGGCCAGATATAAAAAGGGTCGAGAAGAGGTGTGGAAGAAAATACGATAAACTTGGATGTTCCGCACTTCAATTCTCAAAATACTCGAAAATTTGTAGCTGTATATATTAGAGTGATTCAAAAAAGCGACTATTTTTTTGTTTTACGAAATCCCCTATTAAATACTTTCGGGGAGGTGAAAAAATATGCCTGTTAAAAGGAGAGCTCTCAATATAAATATTTAGTTACGGCGCATCGCGAATTTCTATTTCCTATTTAAATTCGCTCTGCAAAAAAGATTTCTTATAATTATAAGATAAACTCACTCATTCAAAAGCTATTTACGAACCAATCTAATTTAATCCGTTGGTCATTCTTTAAAAATTAGGCAATTTATGTTAATGCAATTAAATTTTTTTTTTCAAGCAGTTTACTCTAAATTTAACTTTAACCTTGAATAACTTTGAAGAAGTGAGTTTATCGAAAAATCATAAGAGGCCTTTTTTGTAGAGCGAGCAAATCCCTACAAGGATATGTATCGTTCATTACGGTACATTGACTTGAAGCCGAGGTATAAAATTTCAAAGTTTGAATTTTTTTTTTCCTGTGTTATTTAAATGGGAAATAGAAATTCGCGATGAGTCATACCTAAATATTTATATGAAGAGCTCTGCTTTCAACAGGCATCTTTTTTCACCTCCCCGAAGGTATTTAATAGGGAATTTCGAAAAACAAAAAATAGTCACTTTTTTAAATCAGTCTAATGTATATATGTCTATAGATATATGTCATTTTATGATATGCCTTAATGAATATCACGAGAGCCCGTGGCGTTTGCGCTCACGTATAGCAAAAGAAAGAGCATGGAAGGGGACGATACAGGGGTAGAAACTGGGTAGATTCAACGGGAGAGAGCGCACGTTGATGAAATTAACAGAGCGCTCTATACTTCGCGTCATGAATATGAAACACGACGAAGGAAATTCTACCTAGCCCGTTTTCCAGAATTAAAATCTTTTGGTGTCGCAAATATGCACGAAGCATTCACCATCGAGTGAGTCACTTTTCGTTCCATCGATCCACTTTCATATCATCGATGGCAATGGATTTATCGATAACCGGAAAAAAAGTTAGAGCTACGGTATGTCGTTTCCCCAAGGCCAATTGAAATTCATATTTTTCATGCTCGACGTCATAATTGACGATATTACTTCATTCTGCTTCAACGAAAAAAAAAAACCAAAGAAAAAAATATGACGAGCGTAAAAAGAGCGAATTCAAGGGGGAGGTTCCCACCTCCATTTTCCTCGTTCAGTGATTGATTTTTCATCGCACGAACATACAATCCTGAAGGACGCAAACATTCAATAATAAGTTTCGACATTTTGCCGGAAACTAAAAAAAAAAGTGAATTTTACTCTTAGTGCGAGGCTAAATACCGACATTAGCACCTCAAAAATGGATTCCAAACTTGCTCTGGCACGAATGGATGGAAAATAATAAAATTTTGACAATATTATCAGAATTATGGCACAAATGGAGCCCCTCTAAATTTTTTTGCGAAAAACAAAAAAAAAATACAGATCCGATTATCATCGGGAATCTGTAATTGAAAAAATCAAATTATAATGTTTCTACTGCATTTCGGCCAAAACCAAGAGTGGGGCTCCACGAAGAACACCAAAGTACGAATATCGATGCGTCTTCGACATTATTTTGTGAAAAAACCGCGACGTCATTTGGGAATCCAAATCACGAGATAAATGTTGATAAATTTAGTGTATTATCGAAAAACAAAATGGCGAAATCAAGTTCACGGAAATCCGAAAGAGGGCAGCCCCATGTGGAATTCTCATGAAATAAATATTATTCTCATCAGATTCTACCCAAACTGTCTGACAAGTCAGTAGCATTTAACGAAATCGTTGATTCATGTCTCGCATTTGCATTTTGCAATTCATTCATCATTCATTCATAAATTTAATTCATATTCATCCACCGGTATTGGAAAAAGTTTGGACAGCGATTTTGAGTCGATAATGTAGGGCTCCAGTACTAATGTCGGTATTTAGCCTCCCCTTAATTCAACTTTAACCTTGAATGACATTTGAAGGAGTGAGTTTATCGAAAAATCATAAGAGACCTCTTTTGCTCAGCGTATTCAAGAGTTTTTCTCATTTCGCAATATTTGATAATAAATTCTTTTTGAACATTGTTGAGGAAACGAGCACTTTGGCAATTAAATGAATTAAAGTGGAATGCTCCATACTACGAGTGAATGCCTGGACGAGATAAGAATAATGTACGAATGCTTCTGACATATACGTAAAAAGGAGTTAATGCGATAAAAAAAAAAAGTATGCGCTCGTATATTTTTTGTTTCGAATATCACATCGTAATCCGCATTGTTATCTCGAGAGAACATGCAGTGAGGCTTCGTCGGATACAGTTCCAAACAAAAATATAATATCCGCAATAAAAACAAATTTCATCGCGTATTTATCATATTCAAATAGGAAAAAGTAACGGATTTTTTGAAAAAAAAACAAACATTAATTCAATGAATTTGCATGCGTAAGAAATAATTACACATCCGCCATTGCATCCAGGCGAACTGTGTGATTATCCGGATAATGAGGTTGTTGACGGTACTCGTGAGCGTACCGCAGAAAAACGAGTGGCGCTGCGGGTTTATTATACGCGTAAATGCAAAATAATTACGAAAAGCCAGTAAAACGGAGAAAAGTAATAATAACAAGAACAACAATAATAATAATAATAATAATAATAATAATGTAACGAACGTTCCGCGGTAGAACGACGCGTTATTAAATATTTGAAAATGTAATTAAAAAGCTCTCGCATATCCGACCGTTGATAAATATCCACGAAAGCTCGATGAATAATCGTAAAAGCGTAAAATATCGTTAATTGAAGATCCGTGCAATAGTTAATCGAGCGTGAGAGTTAAAAAATTTATGGTTTTCATGTACTACGTTGATTTTTCATTTCGCTGCTCGGTTTATTTTCAAATTAACCCTCGCTGATCACCGCGGGTCAAATTGACCCGAGCTCTCACTCTGAGCTCAAATATATCTCTAACTTTTCGGGCCCTTGCAGGTTTTTCCCGGCCTTCTGGTGGAAGTTTGAAGTATTTGTTATTGGTAGCCATAATTGATTTTCGATATTTTCACACACCCGAATAAATACTTTTTTTGGAACGCATACATTCGAAGTGTTTTTTTTTTCTTTAAGTACCATATATATATATTGAGAGTATGGGGTAGAATTTTTTTTTTTTAATCTTTAAAGCTGAAAGAGTTACCATTTTTTAAGTAAAAAACCGGATTTTGGAAAGTCTTTTTTCATGATTTTTTTTCCATGTAAATAAAAAAAACACAATTGTTTTATATACGGAAATGTTCAAAGATAATTCCTTTTAGAGTTGTGAAAGTTGTAATGTAAAAGTAATGCGTTACCCATTACTTTAAACAATGTGAATTGGATAAGTTTTCCGTAACAAATTACTAAAGTAACGTGTAATGAATGAATGTTCCATTACAAATGAAAATAGTAATGTGTAATGGATGCTTGTTCCATTACAAATAAAAAAAAAGTAATGTGTAATGTATCCATGTTCCATTATAAATAATAAAAGTAATGTGTAATGGTTTCATGTGCCATTAAAATTTAATTTTTAAAAAACGCGTGATGAATGAGTGCTCCATTACAAATTACAATTGAAAAAAAGCAATTTGTAGTAAAGAAAATTCCATTACAAATTAGTGTGTCTCAAAGGTAAGTAAATTAATTCTTCATTGAAAATAATTTGTGTCTCAAGTTTTTGTTAACTTTACTATCATAGTGGTAAATGTATGAACAGTGATTTTTTGGAGTAATTTTTACTCCATTCTCGAATTGTAATTTTTACAACAATGGAGTAAAAATTACTCCACAAATAACTGTTCATGGGTGTCAGTGTATATTAAGTTAATATACACTGACACCTATAAGTTTTTCTTGAATTGTAATTTTTACAATAATGGAGTAAGAATTACTCCAAATTACACTGTTCATATACATTTACCACTACAATAGTAAAGTTAATAAAAACTTGATACACACAAATTATTTTCATGGAAAAATTAATAGACTTACCTTTGACCAAAATAGTACCTGCTCCAAATTGTCGTAGAAACTTACTAATTTGTAATGGAGCACTCATCCATTACACATTAATTTTTTATTTGTAATGGCACATGCATCCATTACACATTACTTTTTTATTTGTAATGGAACATGCATTCATTACACATTAATCTTGTATTTTGTAATGGAACACTTGTCCATTTTACATTATGCAGTGTAATGGGTAATCAATGAAGTAATGCATAATCAAAGTAACGTATTATTTACAACTCTGATTCCTTTTTTTTTCAGTCAATCGGATAGGTTCATTTTTTCGACAATCATCCAAAAAGTAGGTCGGGTCAAATTGACCCAGTGTGACCAAATTGGAATTATTTTGAGGTGTGACCAGCGAGGGTTGAAGAAATATATGAAAATTTGTAAAGGATCCATGATGCGATATAAAGAACGTAGGTTATTGGATCGACGCAAGGAGTAAAAAAAAATTAAGTTTATTCTTAATTTTCCACCTCACCAAACTCTTATATCTGCGAGAGAGCAGAGCAAAACGTGGCTTTGTGACGAGATCCCCGGGCGAGAAAAGCCTCCGCTCGAATCTTCGTTTCCCCGGCCCTCTTGGTTTTTACCCACGACCACGTGGCTTCCACCTAATTTTCCAGGCCATCAATCACCCGTGCCAGAGTTGAGCAATGTTGCGCTCCCTCGAATATGCCTTAGACTACCCCTTACCACCCCCTTCTTCCGAGTAATTCCCCTGCTATCACACAGGTAAGGAAAAAGTACACGAGAATATACCGATTCTGCGATCAAACGCGGTTTACCATTAAAGCTCGAGCTTTTCTTTGGATCGAACGAAAATTATTTTTTTAATTTTATTCATACATCTTTACCGGAAAAGAATGATTTAATGGGGATTCATTGAGCACAATCAAAATATCAAATGAATCGTACGCTCAATTAATATTACTAATCAATGATAATTACTCATAATAAATTATTCATTGAAAGAAAAATTGTAAGATCGAATGAATTCTATTCAATTAAGGAGCTTACAGCGCTTTACACCAAATATATCAGGGCTGGAAATCGTTTCGACAAATATTTATGGATCAATCGACGATAACATTTTTAGCTACACTTTGAGAATAAATTTTTTTTTAATCACTAAAAAAAAACCGCAAGGGTTTGAAAATTACAATTGTCTATTGATTAAAATAATATAGTTCTAAGTGTTAATTTTATAATTTTTAATAATTTATAATTTACATTTTATAATTTGTTAACAATAATTTTGCGGAGCACCTTTACTCAGAAATTCTCAAAACTACGAAAAAGGGGCATTCGATTTTTTTGCTGCTCGTTGGACCCTCACAAAGTCCACGATTGGTCACGAATGTTTTGATTCGATTATAGGATTGGTGCTCACCCGTGATTATATGAACAAGCTTAAAGTATATACGATAAACAGTATAAAATCTAAAAATTGACCCCAAGTTTTTGCGCGTAAGCCCAAAGTGGTTTAGTCACGAAGCGAGTCGACAAAAGCGCAAGGAGGAAAAAAACAGTCACCCCCTCCCGACAAACTTGGTATAAGCATCGTCTTGATTTCCCCGTAGGGTAGTAGAGGGTTTCGTAAGCCCTGTTTCTCCCATTTCTAACTTCACCACACCACCTTCTCCTCCTCCTCCTCCTCCTCCTCATCGTGCCTTCACTTATATTGTTCCCGTTGCCAAGCAGTGGCAGCTTTACTTCCACACCAAGGAGTGTCGAGTTTTGTCAAGACTGAGAAATGAAGGGGCAGAGAAGAAAAGCGAAGAAAGGTTACGTCTAGAGGAATCCTTGAGAAAATGTGAAGACGACAAGACGAAAAGGGAAACTCATTTTTCGGGCGTAAATACAACGAGAGGGCGCCATAAAGACGTTTGCCTTTTTCTACTTAAAAAAAAATCTGCTCGTAGGATTAACGGGGGACGCCACTGTGACGGGTAAAAAAAATCGAAATTTTTTGTTCCCATTTCCTTAAAGTATATTCATTCAAAAATATGTAAATAAATTTTTAACTAAAAATGTCAAATATTGACTGAGATGCAGGGGAGAGTGGGGTACAATGAGCCACGGGGCACTGCGAGCCACATGCGATTTCTCGGAGGTTTGTAGCTTGTAAAAATCGAAATTTTTTTGTGTAGGACCACAATTTATATTGAATTTCATCAAACCTAAAAAAACGTCAATAGCAGCTCATAAAAAATTATTTAAAAAAATTATTGATTTGTGCCCTGAAAAAAAAAATTTTTTGCTTGCCGGAAAAACGTTAAATATAATTTCACTCTCCGTGACAGCTCGTGTTTCAAGTTTTAATCGATAGTGTTATTATTCATGATTCACTTAGTCACTTGTATTTCTCTGTTTATCTCTTAATTAATAATGGTTTTTATCAATGATCAAATTTTTTCATAGTGGGGCACAATGAGCCAACGAGTCGTGGGGTACGAGAGCCGATATTTCCCATTGACCACGAAACACCACGAAGTTGTCGCGAATTATATATGACGTTGATGTTTTTTCAAATTTTGTTGAGGTTAAGCACATAGAACATGAACGACTCATTGTACCCCACCGAGTGGCACATTGTACCCCACCAGTGGGGTACAATGTGCCATTCTGCAAATATTTTTGAATCCAATTATTCTGGTATTTTCAACCTTTTTTTTCAAAAGATATTTTTATTATACGCTTAAACGTCTAGAAAAACCGATTATAATAGTTGTTTTTCTAATCAGAGTACCATAGCGAGAGTAAAAATTCTTTACAAAAAAGTGGCTCATTGTACCCCACTCTTCCCTACTAACACTAGTATTTGAATAAAAAAATACTAGTAGACGCCAAAAACATTTAAAAAAGGGCCAATTGGTTTATTAATGTAAAATAAAAATTTTAATACAAGAAAAAAATCGTGAATTTCTCGATTTTTTTAAAATCGCTGGGGTCCGACAGACCCCAGTGAGACCGATAAGGGTTAACTCAGAATCTCAAAAATTGACTGAGATATACCCAAAGTAGGGATGTTCGATTCTTCGGAAAGAATCAATTCTCTAATGGATCCTGAATCGAAACAAGAAAATCGATTTTCGTGAAACATCGAATCCAAACAATCGATTTTGTAAAAATCGATTCTTAACAATTGTAAAAAAAAAGTCTCCCTTGAGACTACCTGCCATCATATGGCCCAGGAATAGATAGATTAATGCAAGTATAAATATTTAAAATATAATTACATTCAGAGCAAACGAATATGCAATGAAAACTTTAAACGCTTATATCTTAAAACGACTTTTTTGAACACGTTGGCATCGATTGCTGGAAGACCAATGAACTAAATGAAAAAAAAAATACTTTTTGTAATCGCATTGGCTAAGGTTGTGCGTAACCGATTTTCAAAATTTTGAAAATTACTATTTTTCAAGACCTTTTGAGAGTAAAAAAAAACGGTCAAAAAAAGAAGAAAAATTCAAATCAACGCCATTTCGTGAAAAAAATTATTTAAAAAAATAATAGTTACTATAGTGTAAATTTAAAAAAAAAATGGGTTTTTTATTTCAGCTGATTTTTCATTGCTGTATGGCTGCCACCAGGAGGATTCATTTTTTTATTATGTCATTACGTTCATGGTAATAACATTGTCAATTTTTAATACTTTTCAATAATAATTTGTATGAATATAGTTGAATATATACTTAATAAATCACTTTTTGTCTGATCCTCAAATAATCATCCCTACTTACAAAAAAAAATTCCCGAAGATCGGCTATTTTTAGTGCCGTCACAGTGGCATTCCCCCTTAACCCCGAAAAACAAGTTTTGTGCCATAAAGATGTATTTCAGTCAAATTTTCTACGATTCCCGTTAAATTTTATCCCCAAAGGAACTGTGGATAATTTTTTCTTTTAGGAAGACATGACCATCATCGCGTGAGTCACGTCGTCGTCTTCGTTATCGGACGAGCGGCGCCGAGGGGAGTTGGCCCTCGGTAGCCTCAATACACGTGTCGAGTAGCTAATCGAATTGCGAATAAAACTGCACCGCAATCTAATTCAACGTGAGCACGTTCAACAACAAGAGCACTCGGAAAGATATATAAGGAAGCGCGCGTCATCTCCGTTCCAAATTGCCGACTAAAAATTGGATTAAGCGTTCCACGAGGATGGCTAGATGAGAGAGAGCTACGTTGCTTCCGAGAGGAGTTTCAAGTGCTGGGGGGAATGAAAAAAAAGAGAAAAAAAAATCAAGGGAAAACGACGGCCCTGCGAGAGAGAGAAAGAGATTTTTAAGAGATTGCTCTCGGAAAAATCCACTTCCAGCCGCTACTCTCCAGTTTTTAATAATAAATAATGATAATAATCGTAGTTATAATATCAGGTGGAAGGTATACAGTTTTAGTTTGGAAAGATGCTTTTCTTTGAGTATCCAAGAGAGGAGCCGCGATTCAAGGAAAACGTTGGCTGTTGCTGCCGCTAAGAAGAGGAAAAAAAAAGTAGAGACAAAGGTTCGCGACTCGGTAGGACACTTTTCAATTGAATTTCCATTCTGGATTATGAAAGAAGAAAGCGCAAAAGTCCGTGGAGGAGAGAGGGACTGTGTGACTGATGAGAGATGAGCCGTAGCCGCGGGCAAACAAATCTCGAATGCTGCGAATATATAGAAAAGAGAAACTGGGAAAGATGATGAGAAGAAAAAAAAAAGAAGCTGGAGGAAGTGGAAAAAAGTACCAAGTCCGAGGTGGAGGAAAAAAAAGTTTTCTTAACGAGACATCAACGAGAACGATTAGCTCTCATCGCGCGGGCTTTTAGCTCGGGAGAAACCAAACTTTTATTTCCGTGCGAAAGTAATGAGAGGGGTGGAATGAGGTGTCGAGGGAGAGAGCGAAAAAAAATACCCCGAGGCGGTGCAAGATTCTTTGTGGTATCTGAATTAGTACAGTGGAAGTTGAAAAATATCGCAATATCAGGACTTTTTCGAAAATATTTGCAACAGATCCAAATTACTTTTGCAAACACACTGTAAAGCAGAACTGGGCAGTACTTTAAGTACCCGGTACTTGTGACATACTTGAATTACTTAAAAAATACTTCAAAAGTACTTCAAGTACTTAGTGCTTCGAGTACTAGAGTGCTTAGTACTTCAAGTACTTGAGTGCTTAGTACTTGAAGTACTTAAAGAGTACTCCAATTATTGCACTTAAATTTCCAAGTACTTGGGCAGTACTTCAAGTATTCTACTGAAGATTTTAAAAATATGAAAAATATAAAACATAAATATATATGAAAAATATAATATGAAAAATATGATATGAAAAATATGATATAGTATGAAAAGTATAAAAGATATGAATGATAGATTAGATAAAGATATAAAAGATATGATATCAGGACTTTTTCGAAAATATTTACAACAGGTCCAAATTACTTTTGCAAAGACATTCTAAAGCAGAACTGGGCAGTACTTGAAGTACCCGGTACTTGCGACGTACTTGAAGTACTTAAAAAATACTTCAAAAGTACTTGAGTACTTAGTGATTCAAGTACTTGAGTACTTAGTACTTAGTACTTCAAGTAGTTGAGTAGTTAGTACTTGAAGTACTTAATACTTAAATCACTAAGTACTTAGTACTTCAATACTTGAAGTACTTAAAGGGTACTTCAAGTATTGCACTTAAATTTCTAAGTACTTGGCCAGTACTTCAAGTATTCTACTGAAGATTTCAAATACTTTTCTCTACTTCAAGTATTCTACGGAAGATTTCAAATACTTTTCTGTACTTCAAGGATTCTACAGAAGATTTCAAATACTTTTCCGTACTTCCAGTACTTTTGTAAGTACAATTATCAAGTACTTTTGAATGTGTCTTGCTGATAGTTGCATGTGCAAGGCCTTTGAATATGTAATTGAAAATAATATTCCGTGACGTATGGACTCAACTGTCGCCTCTAAGACAGCTTTTTGAAGACGAACACGAAGTTGGAGTAGTTTTAACAATATATGTATTGTATTCTTTATTTCTTCTTTTTCAAACCTGTGTCAAAATAAATCGTAATTACAATCGTCAATGCTATTTTTGAATTATTTTCAATTCTTTGTTTAAATACCTCTGTTCCTATCTGCCAAATCAGCCTAATCGCAGGGTATTGCGCAAGGTGAAAATGTGTTTTGATGTTTCGAAAAAGTACTCGAATAAAAATCAAATGTAAATATTGGAACTCACGAGAATACCTGAAAACTTGACAAGCTCTTGATACTTGGTACTTAATTTTTCAAGTACTTTGAATCTTAAGTACTTCAAGTACTACCGGTACTTGGAACCTCAAGTACTTGAAGTACTTGGTACTTGATTGAAGATACTTGGTACTTGATTTTGCAAGTACTTTAAATCTTAAGTACTTCAAGTACTACCGGTACTTGGAACTTCAAGTACTTGAAGTACTTGGTACTTGATTGAAGATACTTGGTACTTGATTTTGCAAGTACTTTAAATCTTAAGTACTTCAAGTAATAAGTACGTAGTACTTCAAGTACTTTGCCCAGCTCTGTTCTAAAATAACTGCTGATTGCTCGGCTATTATTTCTATAAGTCTACCTTATTTTGTTTTGACATGTCGAAGACTTTCCTTTACGTCTTAAATTTAACATGTGATGAAAAATAATTTAAAGGGTGATTTTTCGAAAGTAAAAATATCAAAGTATCATTTGAACATGATAGCGATGGTTTTTTCTTGATTTTATATTTTTTTCTCACCGAATTCAATCCCCAGATCCTTAGCTGTTCAATAATTGGGACATTTACCTTATGGATATTTAATACATTGAACATTGCGGCAAAATGCAAGATGGTCGAATCCCCGAAAAGGATTCCCATAAAAAAGGGTCTTTTTTCTTTTCCCTTCTGTTAAAGAAAAGACGAAGCTTTACGAAATTGTAGACTTCATATGTGTAGCTATACATTCAAAGATTGAAATGTTTAAAGATATGTATTGTGTAAATATTTTTAAAAAAAATTATTTCATTTAAATACATATTTGTTCAGTTTGAAATAATATTTATTAATATTAAATAAAAATTTATTTGGCTTGACTAGGATTTAGTTAAATGTACTACATCTTTTTTCTGCGTGCAATTTTTTTTTGCATCTTTCAGCGGATCTTTTCACACCTTGATATTTTTCCTATGTAATTAAGGGGTGAGAAAATTGATGAAGGGTAGGATTTGTATTAGCTGATCTCACGACTGCTTATTATACATCCTCCGTCAACGTTATAGCTATGCCGAGATTATATTTATCCCTGTCGGTAAATCGAATTAGCTTTTGTGGCCCGAGGGGTTGCAGAGGGGCACCCCTCTTTCTCCCTCGCCTTTCCTGCCGCCCCGACACTCGCCGTTCCGGCATTCGCGATTGTTCGCGCATAATTAACGCCTCCGGGCTTTAATTTGAAAGTGTTCACTGCACTGCAGCGCGACTCGCAGCGAGAATAAAACTTTTACCTTTGTATACTTAACAATTTGTTGCTACATTTTTTACGAGCAACCTCCAAAGGGTCTCGTTGACTTATCCGGGTTCGACGAAACATTGAAACACGAGCTTCGTGTGGAAAAATGTATTATATTAAAGGAAAAATACAATCGAACCGAACAGTAATAACGGGGAATCACTGAACTAGCGAGAAACATAAAAGCGGGAAAATCAATAAATACTCCGAATTTAAAAAAATGTGGAAATGAAACTTGTACATTGCTTCCTCAACACTGACACTCGCACAAAGCTTTCCCACGAATCTGTGTTTTTTTTCTTGCACTGTTCATATATTTTAGCTTGCTCATAGAAGAAGTTAAAAACAGCCTAGTAATTTAATAATAGCCTACATTATTAAAAAATTAGCATGATATCTCGTAAATTTTTTGGTTTACCGTCTTAACAGACATTTTTGAAAAAATTGAAAATTTCAAGCAATTTGAACTGATTGCTTCGTCAAATTCGATGGCAAATATTCCTTGGCGATGAAGCTATGCAGATTAAAGAATCCACCAAAAAATATGTCGAAAAATGCTCGAGTTATGCAGAAATTAGCAGACATTAGCACACTATTAGCAGACATTAGCAGACATCTGACATGGTCGAAAAAAATTAATTCTTTACCATCTGATCGATTCACACTGAAGTCTGAAAATTTTCGGGACAAAATTGAAAGTGCAATAAAATTCGAATGAGTCATTAAACGGTCACAAAAATAAACATATACAAAGTTTATAATCATAATGATCATAAACAAAGGGCGGTCGTAGTTTTATGTGCCAGGGAAAATTTCAGCTCGATCGATTAAACCTTTTTCCAATCACGGCAGGTTTATTTTTGGGCGAGGATACATAAATACATACATACAGGGTGTTCCAGGAATGAAGGGCAACACCGTTAGGGTAGATTCGTGACGTAATATCGAGTAGAAAAGTCCTTTGCCACTTTTTGATATTTTAAAACCTTGAATTGTTATTAATGTAATTAATTATTCACGTAATATCGAGTGGAAAAATCGTTTGCCATTTTTTGATATTTCTAACCCCTGAATTGTTATTGCTTTAATTAATTAATAACAATTCAGGGGTTCAAAATATCAAAAAATGGCAAAGGAATTTTCCAAACGATATTACGTCATAGATCTACCTTCACGATATTGCCTTCATTCCTGGGACACCCTGTATATGCGCACACAAACAGCCAGTCAGACATTTTTCTTAAAATTAATTTTTAGATTTTTTAGGCATGCCATGAGTGTTGCACCGTTTCTGGCAAAAAATCTCTGAACGACAAACTGCTTGCAAAGATCAATGATGGCGTGAGAAAATATTTTCTCTAAGGGGTTAGGCCACTCTACAGACCAAAAAAAGGGCATATTTCGTGATTTTTTGTCAGCGAAACCATAGAATGAATCGGATTTACAAAAAAGGTGTTTTATTATACCTTTAATTAGCAATACAAAATTATTTTTTCATGGCGATATATGTCAAAATGGCGACTGTGCAACATTTTTCCGATGACACCTTTATTTCTGGAAGGTCGAGGGCCGAACCAACACCTCCTATAATTTTTGAGTCACCATGAGACACCAAAGTTTTTTCGATTATATATAAGAATAGCTATAGAAGTGCATAGGATTTTTTTGATATGTTGTTTTTTGTAAAAATGGCGCATTTCTAAATCAAAAAGTATAAAATGCCATGAGAAAATCGTCAGGAAATTGTTTATAAGCAAGAAACTATGCAGTATAATGAAAAAATCCTACGTAGTGCTTTAGAGAACGTTATTTTGAATGTACAGTTGAAATTTGTTTGCGTTATGAGTTCGGCCGACTTGAAAAATGTAGTTCTGAGATAAACTATTTTGGTCTATTTTTTTCACACGATCAGACAAAACTTTTCGAAGAATCTTTGGTATTTTCCCAGCATTTTCTCTGACGTACGGATAAAAATTGGTTATTTCAACTTTTTAGGCCCGAAAATCACCATAGCAAAAAATTAGCCACCTTTCCATGAAACACCACAAATATATGGGGTATGTATAAATAAAGCTACGACATTAATGTTTGGGTACACTAAGATTCCGTTTCTCTTGCTGCTTCTCTTTACGACGCTATATCTGTTATATACCTATATATGAGGTATTCCAACCCAAGGGTGTAAGCCCGTGACCCTCTCGGGTTTATTTGATTTTTTTTCATATGATCGCATTGAGTCTAAAATACACCCTTATAATTTTTTTAGATTTTTCCAAACATTCCTTATTTAAAAAAAAATTGTTTGAAAAAAAACGCCATTTTTTTTTAATCTAAAAAAATAGTGAGCAGATTTTTTTTCTGTGTTTGACAAGCTATATTAACGTTCTCAAACTCCAAAAAATGCTCAAATAGCAGATGCTGAATTATTTTGGTACTCAAATGAATTTCGTTGATGATTTTCGAATAATGCAATACGAATTATAAACCTTAAAATGAGAACAATGCCTTCTCATTTTATTCTCATTTTAAGGTTTATAATTCGTATTGCCGTATTCGAAAATCATCAACGAAATTCATATGAGTACCAAAATAATTCAGTATCTGCTCAAGGTGAGCTATTTAAGGATTTTTTGGAATTTTGAGAACGTTAATAACTTGTAAAACAGAGAAGAAAACTGCCCACTACGGGTGCTAGCTTGAAATTTTTTATATATTATCACGGTTTTTTCAGATTTTTTTTAAATTGAAAAAAAAATGGCGTTTTTTTCAAAAAAAATTTTTTTCGAAATACAATATGAAAAACACAGAAAAAAAATCTGCCCACTGCGGGTGGTAGCTAGAAAATTTTCATATATTATCACGGTTTTTTCAGAATTTTTTTGGATTTTTAAAAAATGGCGTTTTTTTCAAATAAGGGATGTTTGGAAAAATCTAAAAAAGTTATGAGGATGTATTTTAGACTCAATGCGATCATATGAAAAAAAAAAAATCAAATCAATCCGAGAGGGTCACGGGTTTACACACTTGGGCTGGAATACCTCATATATATATGTAATGTATGTACCCTGCTGAGGACCGAAACTCAACGACTCGACGATCCCCCAAAGCCGGCAAACTGAATTCCTATTTGCATAGAATGCTAGTCGACGCTAGTTTCTCTGCCGCTGCTGCTGTTATATATACCCAATTCGTGTTGTACGATGAGACGATGTTGGACGACGGCGTCTCCGAATCTCAAGATCCTTATACCGTATTTCTCTCTCTCTCTCTCTCTCTCTCACTTACTCTCTCTCTCTCTTCGTCTTTTTCTTTCCCTCGCTCCATACCTCTTTCTCTCCCTCCCACATTCTCGGTCTATCTCTAACCTTCTTGGTCGATTTTCTCCACCCTCCCACCTTCTACCTCACGCTGTGTGTTGAATTTTCCCGGCTTTCCCAGTGTTCCTTAGTCCGCACGGCTACACCCACACACAAGCTCCCATGCCCGCACATTCGGGAATCCCAAAACGCGAGGCACTTCCCTATGACCCCGAGAAGAGCTGCAATCAAGCGTGGGCAAAGCACACGATCTCCGCTCAGTGACTCTTCTCTCTATGTGCGAAGAAGCGTATCCGATCCAAGGAAGAAGCGTGCACTTGTGCTATAGATGCTCCTACTTTCTTCCTCCTCCCCCTCCCCGAACCTCTTGATTTTCTCCATTTCACGAGTCTAATTTAAAAATTGAACGAATTCTCGTCGCATGATAAATTCAATGGCTCGCAAAATTTCTCCAGAATATTTTTGCCCATTTTTTTTTCATTCTTTTGTTGTTAAAAAATTCGACCTTTGCTAATACGCTCACTTTTTGCGCTTGCATGCAACTCTTTGCGAAAAAGGGGAATTTAAGAATGATTTTGTAGGTTCAAAAAGCTGCATTCATGTTCAAGTGCCTCACTTTTTCTTGCAAGAAGTTTTGAAAAACTCTCGGTGAAAATATTCCTCATAAGTCCAGATAATAACTTTTTTTTTATCTACAGAGATTTTTGGTTGATTTTCTGAAAGCGGATATGTTATGCAGAAAAAGGTTTTTTAAAAATCGAGTTTTAGGTTGGGAATTGAATGGCATCTCGATGAAATTTGGTCAGAAGTTTTTTTTTTGTCATAAAACGAAGTTCTACCAAAGGAAAAAAATTTAAACATTTTTTTTTTTAAGTTATGCGAAATTCAAAATTTCACCATTTTTTCAATTTTTCAAGTTTTTATTTAGATATCTCGAAAACTATTATATAGTTACGAACAAATCGTTCTAGGTTCGTCTTAAAGCGTATGCTCAACTTTACTTGACTTAGAGGTAAAAAAAAAAAATTCCCAAAATTCAAGAATTCATATTTTTGAAAAAAACACCTTTCTAAAAATTTCAGGATCTTCTTAGATCAGTACAAGGTATTACATTTTAAAGTGAACCAAAAATTTAATGTTGATCGTGGATTTTCACGAATTTTAAAAAATCAATATTCTCCAGATTCATCATTTTTCAAATTTTTTTTTCGGAATATTTTTTTCTTGCAGCGCCAAGTATACTCTTTAAGACGAACCCAGCACGATTTTTTCGTAACTATAACAGCTTTCGAGATATTCAAAAAATAAACTTGAAAAGTTGGGAAAATGGTGAAATTTTGAATTTTCGAACAAAAAGAATTGAATTTTTTTTTTTTGGTAGAACTTCGTTTTATGGTAAAAGAAAAGTTCCAACCAAATTTCATCGAAATTGAAAGGGGTTGATTCCAACTATTGGCCAATTCAACATGGAATGACCCTCATTTATTTATTTATATTTACTTATAAACAATTATATATTTATTTATTACACAATTCTTTATTTTCGTTCAAGCTGTTGAAATCTTTGGTAGCCCAAATATATTTGATCTACTTTCTACATCATTAGGTAAAAAAATACAATCAATCGATTACGTGGATGCTGATCCATTTTAAAAAAATGGTGAAATGTTCAAATTGAGGGTTGAAAATTTCCAAAAACTCAAAATTATAGATTTAGTTATTATTTCCGGATTGTCGCGAGATATTTAGAAGGTAATGGTATATTTGTAAGCAGATGATTTTTGATCATCGATCACCGATTAATAATTTTATCGACGTTCAAAGAAAATATTTTTTAAATATTTTCAGTCAATACAATTATAGTCAGCTAAATTTTCGTTCAGAAGAAAGAACAATAAACAATCTATTGTTATCAATTCCGCGGCCATTGTTGTCCCACCGCAACTCGACTTTGTTAACCCGTCTGCCCCTCCCCCGCAAATTATATGTTTGTTTCCCGACGAGAGCGTATATAAGACACAAAGCTAATTAGCACTCATCTCATCACGGGGAAAATACAAGCCCGGGATATTCATCCCAGTCGGATTTACATACAATTCAGTGATAAGAGCCCTCGAACAGAGAAAAGGGGGAGAATGGCAGAAGGGTCGTTATCCGCGCCAATATATTTCGCGTGCAGCGAGCCTTCTTGTTCTCGGAACAAAAATAATTGAAATTCATCAAGCCATATTGTAATCTCGATTGAATTAAAAAAAAAGACACAATACTCATTGTTCCAAACATCCCCCCAGCGACTAACAACTTAACTACAGGAAAACTGTATCCAGACGACATGTATCAAAAATCTATCGGAAAAGACACTCCTTTTTCGTGTATTTTGGAAAAAGCGAGTTCCCCATTGAAAGCACGTTCCATTCTTCCATTAAATTCATTGATGATAAAGTCCACATACGTGAGGAAATCAGGGGATTATTTGGGGAAGGGCAAAAATATATTTTCCGCATTGGGGGTAGTTCTCGAAAATCACGGGGGATGAAAAGTTTTTGGATTTGGAGTTTACGGCTCAGAGGGTTAAACAAGCGGACAGATAGAGATAGAGATAGAGAGAGAAACGGACGTTGATGCACGGAATATAGGGGAGGGTGGGGCACGATGGCCCCCCTCAAAAATTTGGTCAAAAAAAAAGTTGGTTTCTTGTCAAATTCGCATAAATTTGATGTACATAAAGACTCATTTTTAGGCCGATCCGCGATACATCGGGTATAATGGACCACCCTAAAAAATTAGGTCAGAGAATGTTTGTTTTTCTTCAAATTATGATGAATTCGATTAATTCATCCATTTTAAGGCCAATGCACTACATCAGGGATAAAATGGACGATCATAAAGAAAAATATTTGTAACGTTGAAAACAATTTTTTAAGATTAAAAAAAATCCTGCAAATTGAACATTTGCACATTGCTTCCTCATCTTTATCCATAGTTCTCACAGCTTCCTTATCACAAAGTATGGCGATCAAATTTGGCTTCCGTATAAAGGAAGCTTTGTTAACTATCGAACAACACAAGTACTCAATGTGCAATTTTGCCAAATTCTTTCAAATTTACTTCTTTCCAAAATTGTCATTTTTTAGAGAGAGGCCGTCGTGCCCCAGAACGTTTTTTTTTCTGAGTTTCGGAAAAATGTTGCTGAATTCGTTGAAGATAGAATAGAAGTAAACTAATTTGATGGTTGAAAGCCACAAGAAGTATCAACTGATGGCTTAGGGTGGCCATCGTGCCCCACCCTCCCTTACTTTTGTAGACGTAAATGCCCACGAATAAGGGAAGGGGTTAGCCATCGAACCAGGAGAGGCTATTTCCACGCGAGGTTAATGCTAGCTAGTAATTTCGGAAACTGTTTTTCTGGTCTGCAGGTCTGAAGAATCCTGGCCCATTGCAATGTTTACCGCAACGATATAGAAATAGTTGCAGGGTCGTAGTTTAACGGCAGTAGAACGTAACTTTGTCCATAACAATGCCATAGTAGCCCCCAGGTGAGACGATGTACTTGTATACGTGTGCGTCAGTTTCAACTTGTAATGTATAGCGTGGCTATATATGGAGCATTCCATCCCAAATCGAACAGTTTCAGAAACTTTTTTTTTTTAATTTCATCAATTTTTATATATTTTTGAGTACCCATCAAAACACCCTTCCTGTTAAATTTTGAGATTTTTTTGATTACCCGTTCAAAAGATATTGAATTAACAAAAAAACGCTTTTTTTTGGTATTTTGCTCATAACTTCTTTAATAATGGTCCAAATTAAAAGTTTTTTTTTCAAAATTTTTGTTTTTTTTGCCCTTTTCAGAAAAAAATACAACAAAAATATTTGACGTGTTTTTGAATGAGTTTTTCGAGTTTTAAACTGTAAGTCGCGCTTTTAGAAGAGATTGTCATTATTGAATTTTTTTTTTCAAACATCTATCTATTCAACAATTTTTAAGACTAGTCCGATCATGGGATCTCAATAACTACTATTTTTTTCGATTTTTGAAAATCAAATTTTTTTTTTTTATAAATTATTATTAATACCAATTTTTGTTACGGTATAGTATTTTTTAAATCATTTTAAATTAATTTGGACACTTTTTCATTGTTAATAGATTTTTAAAATTAATAATTAATCGATGAGCAAATAACAACAGTTCAAGAATTGTATGAATGGGCATTGAACCTAAATAGTGGACCAAAAATTGCTGTCAAATTTCCACATGAGGAACATTATTCAGATGCAAAAGAAAGATTTGATTTGCGATCAAATACTGCGAAGTCAATCACAGGGGGACACAAAAATTTCATTCAATTATTCCAATGAGCAACGGAAACGTATTGGCAAAGGAATATTCTAATTCAGGAAATAATCGTTTATGTAAGGTATTCAAAAAAATACGTGAATAAATAAAAACTGTTGTTATTATTGTTCATAAACAGACTTAACGATTAATTATTAATTTTAAGAACCTGTTAACAATAAAAAAGTGTCAAAATAAATTCTAAATATTGAAAAAATACTATACAGTAACAGAAATTGGTATTCATAATAATGTATTAAAAAAAAAATCTAATTTTCAAAAATCGAAAAAAAAATAGTAGTTATTGAAATCCCACGATCAGACTAGTCTTAAAAATTGTTGAATAGATAGATGTTTAAAACAAAGCATTAAAAAAAATCGAAACTGACACTCACTTGTAAAAACGCGATTTAAAGTTTAAAACTCAAAAAACTCATTCAAAAACACGTCGAATATTTTTGTTGTATTTTTTTCTGAAAAGGCCATAAAGAAACAAAAAAATTGAAAAAAAAACTTCCAATTTGGACCATTATTAAAGAAGTTATGACCAAAATACCAAAAAAGGAGCGGTTTTTTTGTTAATATAATATCATTTGAACGGGTAATCAAAAAAATCTCAAAATTTAACAGGAAGGGTCGTTTGATGGGTACTCAAAAATATCAAAAAATTGAGGAATTAAAAAAAAAAGTTTTTCAAACTGTCCGATTTGGGATGGAATGCCCCATATATATGCGCGTGTACCTTAAAACTAATACCAAACTGCACAACCGACAACTATTTTATTTTATTCTCGTACTTTTCCGGGGGATGAAAGTATAGGGGCATTATTATTGTGTTCACTACGAGGGACAAGCACGTTCTATCCCGAGAAATTTCACGTATACTCTGCCGATACGACTTTCAAAGTACATACTCGAGACTATTCGGCGGACTAATCGAGGACCGTGTGTGCAACCTTCGTATGTTCGCGGGGTATTTGCGCTCGAGAAAGGGTGGCTTAGGGGAAAGTTAATTCGCCATTTTGGGAGTGTATTATAATTTGAGAATTCGCGGGCTTAAAGGTTCACGAACTAGACCATGAGACAGTCATGAATTTTCTCTCGCATCGAAGTTTTCAACTCGGAAGAAAAGGTCTATTGTCGGAAATTCGCTGCAGGGAGAGACAAGAAGTTGGAATTTCTAGAAACGAAGATAATGCATACTTGATGGAGTTTCATCGTGCTGGTATAAATTCTCATAAAGGAGATTAAGGTTCTTCATTTTTGGAAACAATTGAAAGAGAAATTTGGAATTTCTTCTTTGCTCTCTCGTGGTTAAAGGTCCGGAATTATTTTATTATAGAGCTTATCCTTTTTTTGTTTCCTCATGGCGAAGGCTTTGCTAGAAGGAGTTAAACGAGTACTTGATTTTTAAAAAAGTTTCTTATGTTAACGTTTCGACAAAATATAACGCTCTGATGACATTCTGTCAAAATGTCAAGTTGATCGGAACACAATTGACGAATCTGGGTGGATTAAAAGGTGGGTATCTTATCTTTATGTGTAAAATTAGTGCGCTTCTAGAAGTGAGAAAAAAGTCCTCAGAGGGAGAATTTTGTTGCATGTTCATTTTTTGTAATCGACGAAAATAGTGTTTTTACATTAAAATTCAATAAGTTTAGGTGAAGCTTGTTTTCGGCTAAATCAATATTTTTAAAAAAACATTCTCCATTACAAATTTTCCTTTCCTGCGCAATAGCAAAATACTCTCTAAAGCAGACGATACATCTACAACATTTTTAGATATTTTTTAATACAACAAATACAAAAGTTACTTGGAACCATGTTTTTCAAAGTGCAACGAGAATTACATCGCCTCGATAAATAATCAAGACGCAGATCTATTGTACATATTCTAACCCCAAGAAATTCAGGAAATCTTAAGGGGTTATATGCAATCAGGATTTTAAAAAAATGGATTTTTTGAATTTTATTTTTGTACTGTACATATTTTATATTTTTCTCAAAACTCTGCTTTTCCGGTCAGTCTCGAATTTTTACACAAGCTTCATAAATATATTTTTTAGTAATTAATCGAAGATTTTTTTACCGATAAATATTTTCCATGTTATAAAAAATTTCATCAAAAATCGATTTTTTGTTATTGAGAAGCCGCCATTTTTTTAAAAATAAATATTTTGCTAATTCTTTCGATTAAATACTACATTATACCTTACATTAACGAAATCTTTTTTATTTTTTTATTTTTGATGATCCAATCCAGAGATATCGTGCTCACCGCAAGACGCTTCTTTTTAGAGGACCCTCCGGAGATTGGCTACAGAGGCTTGAAGAATCATTACATTTTAAAAAGAAAAATTTCAAAATAAAGTTAAAAGGTACAAAAATTGGTACATAAATTTTAACGTTAACAAATTAAAATTCCTTTGCAGACAAAATTCTTGAAAAATCGCTTTTTTCGACCTCAAATTATCAATAATAAAATTGCCTAAAAGTTATTAATAAATTCATTAAACAAATAATTATTGAACAATTTTTCGGAAAGTTTTTTTTTCTCAAACAAATCGAAAGCGTTAATTTTTCTGAACGCATATGAATTTTTTAAGAATTTTCTCGCTATTTTGAAATATTATAAAAATATTCTGAAATACAAACAAAAAATTGTCAATTTTGTATATGTTTTTGCACACAGGTTTATCGTCAGTTTTGAAAAGTTTCAAAGACACTAGTCTAAAAAATACATAGATACAACTATTCTAAAAAATTCAAAACGGGAATTTCAAAATACAGGGAAAATTTTGAAAAAATTCATATGCGTTCAGCAAAATTAACGTATTCGATTTGTTTGAGAAAAAAAAGAAAAAAAAAAATTTTCAGAATTCTATTATCATTACTTCAACCTCCTTAAGGGTAAAAATGAAAAATAATGAGAAAATTCTGAAAATTTCGTATGTTTTTGTATGAAGTATTTAAGAGGTCGTGTAAAAATTTCACTCGTCGAGGAAGCTCGTTATTGAAATATTAACATTTTGTTAAGAACAATTTTTTAAACAAATAAAAAAAATATTTATCAATAAACGTCGTCTTGTTTCCATTGCTTTCAATATAGTGTAGATATTAAAAAATTGAGAGGTCAAAAAAGAACTTATCGCAAAGTTATATCAGTTTCCATAAGACTACATTTAATTTAATTTAATTTATTAATGTGAATTGTTTGATAACGAGCTCGAATTTTCACACGACCTCTTAAATAATTCATGCAAAAACATACCAAATTTTCATAATTTTCTCATCATTTGCGATTTGGGACTCAACATCCTTAAGCAATAATAATACAAATTTAATTCATATCTACTTAAAAATAACCAAGGGAAATTGATTTCATCGCTCTATTGAAAATTATTACGCAACAAAAACAAACGAATAAGTCATCGAAAAACCTCAGCTACTTAAGCACATTTTCTTGCATAAATAGGATAAAGGCAGAAGATGAAAGAAAAGCTCGCTGGATTCGAAGAATAAGTGCTCTCTTTATGACGAGTGCACGTGTGATAGTGGGAAAAAAGTGAGGGTTTTCTTGTACGACTAACGGAAAGATAAACTCATGTGTGCGGGCGTACAATTTTTCCACGTGTGCTCGAGGTCCAAGTGAGCAAACCCATGGCAAACACTAGTGTGTTCGTCACTATGGTGACTCGCCACAAGAGTCTCTTCGAAAGCTCGAAAAGTTTGCTTTTTCATGAACGTTGCACTCTGTCTGTTCTCGCCGCACACCTTGTACTCCTGGAACTGTTTTTTTTTTTTTTTTTTTTTTTAGATACATCTATACCCTTTCGCTCTTTCTCCCTTACGGAGCTTTGCCATTCGCACGTACAAACGCGCCCGGGCTTTTCAGGCCAAGTTTACCTACGAAGGTACAATGAAAAAGAGAGGGAGAGCGAGGGGTGGCGAATATAGCCGGGGTTTGGGTTCGTTTCCAAAAAGGCGAAAGGAGCAGCGAGCAGCTGTACGTGACCTCTGAACCCTGAGCGAGCCAGGACAAGGGTCTTTGTGTGTAAAGCGTAAGGAGGAGAGAGAGAGAGAGAGAGAGAGAGAGAGAGAGAGAGAGAGAGAGGGAGGGAGGGAGGGAGGGAGGGAGGGAGGGAGGACTCGCAGTAGTAACGGCAAATAATAGGACCAGACAAGGGGAGTAAGGATCAAGGGAAAAGTCCGTCTCTGTGTGTGAGTGATGCGCGTACACACGCTGACGTTCCTTCCAATGGTTCAAAAGGATAAGACAAAAAAAAATACCTTTTCTATAAGTTTATTTACCGTGGCATATCCTTTCCTCGCGGGTATATTTTTTGTCTTCTTTCTCTTATGAAGGCCCCCCCCCCTCCCCATTACGAAAGTTTCATTTTCACGATATCCCTTGGGTTTTCCCATCGCAGCTCAATCTGATTTTCGACTACGGCGCGATACTGTCTGTCTCTCCTCTTCACCCTCCACGTATCTCGGTAAGGCAATATTTTTACGATACTTTGTCGAAATGATTAATAATCTCTTGAGGCTTGTTATCTCGTTGATCCTATTATTTGTTCTTTTATTCATTTTCAAGAAATTAAAATTTTCCAAATTCATTTATCAGATGTATATATCTTCCTTCACCCCTCCATTTTCCATGAGAATAAAGTATATACTAAGTGTATTGAAAATATACCTCCAATGTGATAAAAATATATTTTGTTCTAAAACTTGGATATTCCGTGTATAATCTGCATTGCATTTTTTTAAAATATTATAAATTGCATTTTTTTTTAATATGATACATTGTATTTCTTTTAAATATGAATTTTCGAATTTTGGTAAAAAAATTTTTTTGTTTACTTCTAAATTAAGTAAAGTTGAGCAATCATGTAATCTTATAATTTTGAGCAGTATAAATTGCATGATTGCTTAACTTTACTTAACTCAGAGGTAAAAAAAAATTTGAAAAAACGAGAAACGCAATTCTATAAATTCCAGGATTTTTGAAAATCAGTACAAGGTATCATATACAAAAAATTCAATGAAAAATTTAATGTTGGTCGTGAATTTTCACAATTTTGAAAATTAAAAATCCCCCAAATTCATCATTCAAAAAAAAAAATTCAGCATCTGTTTTTTTTTCATAGCTCCAAGTATACTCTTTACGACAAACTCAAAACGATTATTTCATAAATATAATAGTTTTCGAGATATTTAAAAAATAAACTTGAAGAATTGAAAAAATAGTGAACATTTGGATATTTTTTGAACAAAAAATTAAAATTTTTTTTTCTTTAGCAGAACTTTGTTTTATGATGAAGGAAATTTGTGACCAAATTTCATCGAAATTGAAAGGGGCCGATTCCAGTTATTGGTCGATTCGACATGAAATGATCCATATAAATTTTCCATATGCAAACGTTTCCATAATTTTCCATACGCGGAATATATCTTTACACATATTTTCTTTTTTGAAAAGGACTTGCAAACAAAGCTTATGTGTAAGTCATTTTGATGCATTGAAGTGAGAATCGAAAAGAGCTTTTTCCATTTGACTTTGGTAGTGGTCAATTATCTATATTCAGACTTCAAATTAATTAGATTTTTTTTACTAATAAATCAAATGAAAAGTTGATGAAAAAAGCTGAAGATGCCTCCAGCAGAATAAAAAGGAACATTTGAATCAGATTATCAATGAATTCCGATATATAATTGAAACCTTCAATTCTTAAAATCTTGAAATTTGTGAAAACTAGGTGCCCATCATTGAACTCGCTGAGAAAGATATTTTGGAGGAATTCCCGAATTATGAGATAGAAAAAAAAGGAACGTAAATCGAGTAAAAAACGTTGAAGAACAAGATGCAACGAAATGGCGTATAAGGGAACGGGACGGAGTCAGCAAGTTCTTTGGCTGAGTAAAGAGGCTCTGTGCGAGGAAACTCTTATTGTCACTGAAGAGCAAAAGAGAAGGACCGTGTGCGCTGACGAGAACAAGAGATCGAGAAAAATGTTCTTCTTCCTTTATAGCTCTCACGCTCACTTATATTCCCTCCTCCTCCTCCTCCACCCCGCCGATCTTCTTGCGGGCACTTGTTCGTTTCTTTTTCCTTGCTTTTACCCTTCTTCCACTCGGGGATAGATCCCAGTGGACGCGAACGAGTCCACCGGACTTGGTCCACAGTCTAGAGTCTATTTTCGTTTGCCACGACCATCCATTCTCGCGACTTCTTCGTGTTTTTTTTGTCAAGTTATTTCTCTCACTCGCAACGAGTGAAAGTACACAAGTTTTTCATAAAAGTTTGTTAAATAATAATTAACATATTCATTATACACGGTGTTAAGTAACTAGATAACTTGACTAGGTTCACCGTGTAGAGCGCGCCAAGACTAAAAATTAGCTTTTTTAAAAATTGTTATACGACAAAAATTGGCTAAGTTATTAATGTTTTAAGCTGACCAATGACGGCTAGAATCTAGGAGCAATGCTACTGGTGAACCGCGTGGTGGGAGTAACGGTGGGCGTGGCGTAAAAACCCCCACCACTAGCCTTTCTCCTAGATTCTAGCCGTCATTAGTCAACTCTAAAAACATTGATAACTCAGCCAATTTTTATCGTACCAAATTTTTACAAGAAGCAAATTAATTGTCTTGATCCGCTCTACACGGCGAACCTAGTCAGTTTATCTAATTGCTTAACATCCTGTATTCTTCTGACAATAATAATAATAATAATCATAATAATAATAATAAAACAATAATCATTATTCATAATGATAATCGTTGAAACGGAAATGCGATAATAACGGTAAAGAAATTGAGAAGTTCAGTATCGACCGAAATTTAATTCCAAAATGCATTGGCGATCATTACCGGTTAATTACTAATTATCCTGGCAAACGTGTTTCCCACAAATATTAATATTATCAATGCACATTCAGGAATGGAATATGGTTCGTATTTTTACGACATCTATAGATATTTTTTTAAATAAAATCTTCTCACGCATCAATAATTATTGGTGACTCGAAAGTATTCAGCCAATTAACACCAGCGGAGGATAAACTCAAAATGCGAATTTCGTAAATGATCATTATTATCGTTATTATGGCTTTTTATATTTTGACAATTTGCATGATGACATTCGATAAGCCCGTTTCCAGCATCGTGGTTTTAGCCCCATTACATTTTTTTTCACCAGATTTCAACGGATGATAAGCATGAAGATATATTTGACTTCCATCAATTTTGTTGAAATCGGGATGGACGATAACAATTATTTATTTATATTGAAATTTTCTTTTTAGTAAACTACAGTTAGAATGAGTTCTCATACTAAAAGACATTGCAGTTAACCATTCTATAATTTTTGTACACAATTCTAGCATTAATTAAGATACCTTGAAATCACTGAATTTTATATTAACTCGATTTTAAAAAGATAAAAACCAGTTAGAAGTTACCGTCAAATGGGGCTACTTTGACTTTGGGGGTTACTTATCCGTTGATTTTTGGGGCTACTTTGGACGAGCAGCAAAATACGGTAAAAACGTGTGCGCAGTGAACCCTCGTGACCTTGTGGGGTGGGAGGGGGGGTGGGGAGTGGGCAGAAGAGGAAAAAAAGTCATTCATAAACCAGGTACACAGATATATGTAACAAGTCAAGATGTCCGAACAATCGATGATGCCATTCGCATGAAGGGAATAAAGAAGGGCAAAAAGAACGACTCCAACGTCTGTTACATCTGTAAGGCCCGAATTTCAAGTCATAAGTCCTACCCTAAGATCGAACTTTCCATGGAACTCAAGTTGGAACTTAAGATCGAACTTAAGTTCCAATTTAAGTAAATCGTAAGTTGAATGAAGTGCCATTGTAAGTTGCTACTTAAGTTCAAACTTTAGTGCGAACTTCAGATCGATCTTAAGTTCAAATTTAAATTTGGTTTGAAGTTCGAACTCAAGATCCATCTTGAGCTTAAACTTAAGTTTGATCGTACTTAATTATTTTCACAACTAATTTAAAATAACACGGTTGAGGGAGGCGATGAAAGAAGTTTGATCGAACTTAAGTTCATGCTCAAGATGGATCTCAAGGTCAAACCTCAAACCCAATTTAAGTTTGAACTTAAAATCGATTTGATGTTCGCATTAAAGTTTGAACATAAGTATAAAATTATAATGATACTTAAGTTCAAACTTAAGATTCATCTTAAATTTGAACTTAAGTTCGAACTAAATTTCAAATTTGAGTTCATTGTCTTGATAAGCTACAGGCTTGAAAACGATCGGATCAAGAAATAATTGCTCACCAAAGCTCATGGCCGAACTAGAACTGTGATTCCCAATTTTCTTTGAGGGGACGCCGAGGCACAATGAGGGAGAGAAAGGGGAAAAGAGAAAGAGAAGGACCGACTTCGTCGACAAACGACGGGATCGTAAAAGTTTCGCTGAATTGCACACGTCTCTCATTGCTCGCTTGATATATTTGTCAGAACATGAATGTATGTATTCGTATATATATATATATATATATATAAAGTTCAACAATTCACATACCCAACAAATGTGCACCATTTCTCGGTAAATTTACGACGCAACACCGATGTACAGAGATTTTCACGAAAAGCGTATCTTTTATTGTCCACTCAGTTGTCGATGGAAGCCGTAGAAGTGGACTCAAAAAATGTCATAAAGTTGACCTAACGACATATTGCATTGACATAAGAATGGATCGTTAAAGTCAAACCAGAAGAGAAGAAAAATTGTCGGAAGTGTAAAAATTTGTACAGATCGTCCAATTTCGACCACAAGAGTGCGATCCAATGAACCTAATTTGATGAAAAAAGTGGAATAACCGTTGCAGAGGAGAACGTGGGAAGCACAATCATTGGGCAATGATGATCACCCCACATATGAGGGATCTTGTGATTATTGCATTTTTTGTCTTACTGCATTCGTAAAAAAAGTGAATTATACATTTGTTGCTCTCGAGAACAATGTCATGAGGATTCTATCAGAGGTTTAATTTTTACACAAAATGCCTTGTTCGCAACGAAAAGCATTAGGTCCTTACAAAACAATCCTAATCCTCGTTCTACCCTATGTTTTCTTCGAAAACGAAAAAAAAGCTCTGTCAGAGTTTTAATTGCAACTAAAGTTTGATTAAAATCTACAGCAAGTTGTCCCAAAACGTGGGTTCCAGTCTAATAATGGGTTTTCGCGATACATTCATTGCTCCGTATGTATTAGAAAAAACGACGTAATGGTCATTCAACAGTCAGCCTTGAAACTAACGGTGGGGAACCATTGCAAGTTGTTGTCTATATATAAGGCGGAGTGTGTACTTGCTTCTATTACTTTTGGCTCTCTTGTTGCACCGGTGAAACCAAAAGAGAAACGAAGATGTACAGAGAAAGAGAGAGAGAGAGAGAGAGAGAGAGAGAGAGAGAGAGAGAGAGAGAAGGAGAGAAAGTAAGATAGTGGAGGGGGTGATAGGTTGAAGGTTTCGCCTGGATGGCGATAGAGTTCCTTCGGACAAGTTTGCTTACTCGCCATTACGGTTATGGCGCTGCGAACGTTTTGCCCCGAGGGAATTCCCCTTTAGGAACCTGCTCAACGGTCCTATTGGCCAGGTTGGTCCTGTGGAAATAGGTACCAGAGCAGCACGGAAACTGGAGAGAGAGAGCGAGAGAGAGAGAGAGAGAGAGAGAGAGAGAGAGAGCGAGAGAGAGAGCGAGAGAGAGAGCGAGAGAGAGAGCGAGAGAGAGAGAGAGAGAGGTAAATGAAACAATACGCTGTCTCTTTCTCTCTTTGTTCTAGATATAGTTCTTCGGCACACGCCCGAAGCCAACATCCTCCCCGCGTACTGCAGCAATCCCAACGAACCCCGACTCCTCTTCTAGGCCGCAACAGGCAAATTAATTACGAATAAGAAACCAACGGAACACGAAACCTACATTATGTGCCTACTTTCCGGGGCGGTAATTTCGTCCAACTTTTAAATACTGTTTACAACCCCCGGTGCCACTGCTGTCGAGGAAAAGACCAAGAAAACCCCAACCCGAGTCACATAATGTTACGAACCAAGATTTAATACGCTCTGTATATACAGAGTGTCACAAAAGTAACTTTACGGCTGAATATTCCTCAGCCAAGATATGTTTCAAAAAGTTCAAGGTCATTCTCGCAGTAACATTTTACAAGGAATTCAACGGTGACCTCAGTTTTGACCTTGACGATGATCTTCAAGGTGATTTTAAGGTCCACTTTTGTTTTTTTTAAAATGAAAACCTGTATTTTTGAGTTCTCAAATAAATAGAACAGACAGTTTCACATTTATATTTAAAAGTTCGGAAAATATCAATCAACTTTTTTGGAATAAGTTTAATTTCGGAACTCAAAAATACAGGTTTCCATACAAAAAAAGTTAACCTTGAAATCACCTTGAAGGTCATCGTCAAGGTCACTACTTAATGCACCTTGTTAAAATTGATAACTCTGGGCGTTACGAAAGAATTTGAAAAGCTTCTATTCCCAGGGGAATCTAGAAGAAAAATCGACTAATCGACTTCTGAGCGAGGCAAATATTATAAATTCAAAATAATAGACCGACGTTGATTGAGTTGAAATGGAATCCTCCGTACAAAATATATACAGGGTGTCACAAAAGTAACGGGACAGCTGAATATTTTCTCAGCTGAGATATTTTTCAAAAAGGTCAAGGTCACTCTTGCAGTAACTTTCTACGAGGCATTCAATGGTGATCTTAATTTTGACCTACAAGATTTTAGTGTTAATTAGTGCTACTATTTCAGGAAAAATTCACATTATCATACGAGTCAATCTAGCCGAATTGCGATTCGTCTAGATTGACCCGTATTAGAATTTTAGACGAATAACAATTCGTCGAGATTGACCCGTATGATAATGTGAATTTTTCCTCAAATAGTAGCACCATTGAACACTAAAATATTGCAGTTACAGATTTTTTTTTAAATTATTACACTTAGGATCAAATATATCCTGAGAATATCGCTCAAATACATGTATTTCAAATGGGGAAATCTACCCTTTTTTCGGGAGGGGTTAGAGCCTAGATAAAAATCTGAAAAAATTAGGGTATTGTTTTTAAATTATTTTCAGTCAATTTGAGGGGCCTCCGATAAAAAATTCGTCCGAGCCCTAAATAAGGACCACCCTAATGTATATAGGTGCCTGTGTGTTTATAGAATAACACGCTGAAAAAAGGGGGTGATAACTTCAGGGAAGAGAACGCACTTTAGCGACCCCTCTACAAAATATAACGTGATATAGGCTCGAAAAAAAAGAGACCGCGAGTAGTGTGAGTTGTCCGGAAGTCGTAGAGAAAATACACTCCCTCCTTTAGCAAATTTAACGAAATTTATTATGTGCCGTATTTTTCACCCCATACAATCTTCGCGTGTAAATTTATGGGAAAGAAAAATTTTTCAGTGAAAAAGTTAACCGCAAAATTGTAAATACTTTGAAAATAAATTAAAATTTAGTTATTTGTATGAATTTACAGCGACCCAAAAATGGTAATCAATGTGCAAAAAAATTTTTTTACTTCCCTTTAAATTTTACCTATCATACTTCCAAACAGGAAGTAGAATGAAATATATACTTCATGCTCGGAAATAATTTTGGAAACAACATTTATTTCAGTATACGAAATAATTATAAAAAATGTCTCAATAAAATGAACAACGCCTGAATTGCAACAGAATTAGTTTTCTGACTCGGAGAAACCGGAAGTAATAAGGGACACAGAGTTTAAAGTAAAAAGGAAGAGGAAGAAAAAGCGTGACTGACAAATTCCGTAGTCTGGAATCTTCTTGGTGAAGTGGAGAGACGACAAAATGCCGAGTACTCTCCCTTCGTATCCGGCGTCCGTCTGAGGGGAAATTACCTCTCGTGTTCTATCTCGAATCTTTGACGAACTTGGGTGTAGATATCTGTGCGGAGGGGGGGAAGATTGCATGTATAGTAGGATGCGAAGTGTACAACGAGAGCGTTCCCGACGAACAACGACGAAACTTTGGCCCCTTGATTGCACCTGTGTGTGTGTGTGTGTGGGAGTATATATGTGCGTGGTATTTGCTATCCATTGGATCCCCAAAATACTATATAAGCATATGTACAGTGCTGTCGAAAAGTTTGGAAACACTCGCCTCGAATCCGCTTCGCACAAAAAGTTTCACTGCTCTTTCAAAAATGAAGATATTTCAATTTAACAATCGCCTTTCAAAGGGGACATAAGTTAAATGGGCCAAATAGTGACACTTTTAGAACCGCGGTGTCGGATTTCTGATATTTATTCACGCGTGATATAGCCAAAACGAAAACTAAACGTTTCAACGTGTGCATTAAAGGCCCCCGAAGGTGATTCATCTATTGTAAAAGTGAAAAAATCAAAATTTATTAATAAAATCATTGTTTTAATAGCGCTTTTCTGCCGCTGGGGTTCCTGACACTGAAGCCACGCCCATGTCCTAGTTTGTGACCCCTGCGTTGTACCGATTTATGACACTCGTGGCGCAGTTTATGACACCTGCGCGTCACCAGTTACTGACACTAACCTTCAAAAATTTTCACGAATGATAATAGTTTCATTATTGTTTTTTTTCTGTTTCTTCCGTTCATAAAAACTAATATTCTTTTCTTTAAATTGTTTTATTGCACTCCGTGCGTAAAGTGACCACTTCTCGCACGCGCAGCGAAGCGAAGCGTGCGAGAAGCGGGCACTTTACGCACTCGTATCGTAATGTACTATTTTCACAGTAAATTAGAATAAATGAGTAAAGAAAATTGTTTGATGCAACAGGTGACAAATCGAGGCTCAACAACAGGGGCACAACCTCAATTATATGACCCAGTTATTGACACCGCGCATTTAAATAAATACCTAACCAAAAGTTAAATGATTTCTTATCTCGTCGATAGTCTGGTTCCTGCTGAAGATGTTGATTCCATTTTTATGTCGTTTTATACTTGCATGACGAACAAAATTTACAATATGTCGCTTGGCGTAGCTTGTGGGTTTCGTCTAGGACTGCCGCTGCGGAGCCACTGAGACGCGTGTCGTACTATTCACTGGTCCATTTCCATATTAAATATTTAATTCTAAAAGGTGTATCTCTCCAATCATTGAAAGTGAAAAATTCTGTTTAATTAGCCCGTAATTGGAGTATTATTCGACAAAAACTGTATTTATGGCAATCAAAATTGAGCCGTCGGTGTCCCAATCTGGGACAGTGTCAGTAACTGGACCGTTTACCTTATTTAGCTTCATTTTGGTTCTTTCAAAAAAACATTTCGAATTTTTTTTAACCCGGTACGTCCTTTGAAACATGGTCGTTTTTCGCTTTTTTTGGCGTTGAAATTTTGGCGCACGACCGATAAAAATTTTTTTTAACTGTTTTTCGCATGGAAAACTTGTGGGAGGCAGTATAAGCTTCAATTTCATTTTTTTTTAAGTTTCGTACGATTTTTTTTCGCAAAAATATTCAGATTTTCGTAAAAAACGATCATATTTATAAAATGAAGCATAACTCTAAAACTACTGAGTTTTCGTTAAATCACTAAGAGAGTGAAAAATTGCATGCAATTATTCTGAATTCAATGAATTTTTTTCAAAATATTCTTTAGAAATTTTTTTTTCAAAATTTGTTTCTGTTAACGAGATATTTTTTTATCTTAAACAATCGGGTCTCTTACCTCATCTACACAGGTTTTTCGATAAAAAAGCCATGTAGATTAGGTTTTTCGATGAAAACGCCGTCTAGATGAGATAAGATACCCGATTGTTTAAGATAAAAAAATATCTTGTTGACAGGAAAAAATCTCGAAAAAAAATTTTGAAATAAAATTCTGACAAAATGTCATTGAATCCAGAACAATAGTTTACAATTTTTTACTTTCCTAGACATTTTACAAAAACCCAGTAGTTTTAGAGTTACGCTACATTTTATAAATATGGTCGTTTTTTTCCGAAAAATTGAATATTTTTTCGAAAAAAAATCGTACGAAACTTTTTTAAACACGAAGTTAAAGCTTTATACTCCCCTCCCAAGTTTTTCACGATAAAACCAGTTTAAATAAATTCATGGGTCGTGCGCAAAAATTTCAACGTCCAAAAAAAAGTGAAAACTGACCATGTTTCAAAGAGTGTAACGAGTAAAAAAAAAAAGAAATTTTGTTTTGGAAAAAGCAAAATGAAGCTTTAGATATAAAATTAAAAATTTACATATAAAATTAAAAATTTACATTTAAAATTAAAAGTTTAAAAGTTAAATTTGAAATTTAAAATATCTGTGGCATTTGGGGCCAATCGTGTAAAATTGATCCTTAAAATTAAACTCAAGACTGCTTCCCAATAACCCGCAGACAAAACCACCGATAGATATTATCGCGATGCGGACAATTTCATTTTTCCGACGCCCTCTTGGTGAATAATCGTGTAAAGAAGGGGAGGCGAGTGAATAATAAGGTAGCGCATTGATACGAATCAAATTTATTGATATTACTGTTCACCTTTGTCCATCAACCCGATTAAATCTCGCTCTTTATCTCCCTCGGGTACGATAAATTAGACCGGAAACCACATTTTCCTTATCTAAGATCATAAATTCTCGTTTCTCATCGCATCGTCGTATTGGTTCAACTAATTTAATCACAATACAGAAATATCTAATCTTTCATTATTAGATATCATACTAAAGTAAGAAATGGAGTTATTCCAAGATATTTCCATAAGGCAACTCGTAGTAAAAAACTCCATTGAATCACCAATGACAACCAATGGTCCCCATACGACTCCATTGGACAATGAATGGGGACCCATTGAGATTTCCGCTGATGATCATCATTACTCAATGATGCTCATTGGAAAGCCAATGCGGATGTATCGAGCGATCAGCATTGCCCAATGGTGTCCATGGGGAGGTAAATGCTGATGAACGAAATGATCCGCTTTACCCAATGATGTCCATTGGAAAGTCAATGCGGATGAACTGAAAGATTAGCATTTCCCATAAAAAGAGTGTATGAATTAATAATGATAAGTAAATAAAATATATATATGCAACTGATTCTATACGCTCATTATTTTTTCTCGGAAATTGCATATATGAGCTTCAATAATTTGTATTAAATGTAATAATATATATAATGCGTATATAATTATTGGTCGTTATGCTAATATTAGCATTATGATTAACCTTACTTACTGATAACTTACATCATTTGATTATTTAATGCGCAATTCCATGTATATATAGCTATCATATGAAAGAATCTCCATTGATGATCCCATTTATTCCCCATTGCCCACAAAAACCAATGGAGGTGAATGGCGAATTACCTAGGGAGATTGTCTCCATTGAATCCTCATGGGATAATCCCCATTCCGTTTCAAATGGGGAATTCAATGGCGAAAATGTCCTTAGAAAATTCGGCATTCATATCCATTGGTTTTGTGGGCAATGGGGAATGAGTGGTGAACAGCAATGGAGATTCTTTCGTATAGTAAAAACTCCATTCATCGCCATTGAAAAATCCCCATTCATTCCCCATTGCCAAAATAACCAATGGGGATGAATGCCGAATTGCCTAAGGGGATTGTCTCCATTGAATCCCCATTAGATAATCCCCATTCCGTTTCAAATGGGGAATTCAATGGCGAAAATCCCCTTAGGCAATTCGGCATTCATCTCCATTGGTTATTTTGGCAATGGGGAATGAATGGGGATTTTTCAATGGCGACGAATGGAGTTTTTTACTACGGGAAAATATCGGCCATATAAAATTTCAGAGTTGAATTGTTTGAATTATCTCAAAAATGTATTTGTGCTTCGAGTATCGATGAAGAAATATAATTTTTTTTGTAGAATATCTTCTCAATTCAGAAAAACACTGAAATAATAATAATAATAATAATTTACTGGACAACATCAATGATAAAATTCATTGTTTAAAAATTAGGGCCAATTGCTTATGAGAACCAATTGATCTACAACGTTGACGAATCCAATTCTTTCTTGACTTGTAAATTAATATAAGCAAAATTATGAATTAATAAGCAAAAATATGAAGGACGAATATGCTCTCTCGTCATAGAGAGGTATCACTCTCGAACTCATAAGGGCAGAAGGGCGGGAATGAGGAGGCTTAGCCTCCCCTTAATGGGAGGCTAAATACCGACATTAGCACCTCGAAAATGGATTCCAAACTTGCTCTGGCACGAATGGATGGAAAATAATAAAATTTTGACAATATCATCTGAATTATGGCACAAATGGAGCCCCTCTAAATTTTTTTGCGAAAAACAAAAAAAAATTACAGATCCGATTATCATCGGGAATCTGTAATTGAAAAAATCAAATTATAATGTTTCTACTGCATTTCGGCCAAAACCAAGAGTGGAGCTCCACGAAGAACACCAAAGTACGAATATCGATGCGTCTTCGACATTATTTTGTGAAAAAACCGCGACGTCATTTGGGAATCCAAATCACGAGATAAATGTTGATAAATTTTGTGTATTATCGAAAAACAAAATGGCGAAATCAAGTTCACAGAAATCCGAAAGAGGGCAGCGCCATGTGGAATTCTCATGAAATAAATATTATTCTCATCAGATTCTATCCAAACTGTCTGACGAGTCAGTGGCATTTAACGAAAACGTTGATTTGTGTTTCGCATTTGCATTTCGCAATTCATTCATCATTCATTCATAAATTTAATTGATATTCATCCACCGGTATTGGACAAAGTTTGGACAGCGATTTTGAGTCGATAATGTAGGGCTCCGGTAATAATGTCGGTATTTATCCACCCCTTAAAGAGAAGGATATTCTCTATTACTCTGCCAGGATCCTTAAAAGGATATACCTATTGCGCTCATATTATCGCCACGCATGTTTAACTCCCTCTTAAGAGGGGGATGATGGTCCTCTTCGGAGGAGGCTAAGGACCCTCACTCTCGCTCTAGGGCAATCTATATAGAGCTATCCCACCCTCGCGAGGGCGGGAAGGTGGGTAAAGGGCCTTTCCCTTAGAGGAGGCTAACCCTCCTACCCACGCTTTTCCACTCTTGTAAGAGCGAGAGAGATAGATTGAGATCCTTTAGAGATCGCATGAGAGCAAGAGAGAAGGTCTTTAGCCTCGCCTCAAGAGGAGGCTAAAGACCCTATCTTTCAGTCTCACACGACCCCTATGGAGTTATCTCTCTCGCACTCAGAAGAGCCAAAAGGCAAAAGGGAGGGAGGGTTTTTAGCCTCATCTTGAGGGTCATTCCATGTAAAATCGACCAATAGTTGGAATCGAACCCTTTCAATTTCGATGAAATTTGGTAAGAAGTTTTCTTTTGTCATAAAACGAAGTTCTACCAAAGGAAAAAATTTAAAAAATTTCGAAAGTTATGCAAAATTCAAAATTTCACTATTTTTTCAATTTTTCAAGTTTATTTTTTAAATATCTCGAAAACTATTATAGCTACGAAAAAATCGTTCTGGGTTTGTCTTAAGGAGTGTACTTGAGGCTACGATAAAAAAAATATTCTGCATTTTTTTTTCGAAAAATGATGAATTTAGAGACTTTTGAATTTTTAAAAATCGTGCAAATCCATGATGAACATTACATTTTTTGTTAAATTTCTTTTATATGCATGATCTTAAAAGATCCTGAAATTTTCCGAAAAGTGTTTTTTTTTTTCAAAAATATGAATTTTTGAATTTTGGTGACATTTTTTTTTCTTACCTCTAAGTTGTAAAGTTGAGCAATCATGTAATTTTGTAATTTTTAGCAGTAAAAATTACATGGCTCAACTTTGCTTAACTCAGAGGTAAAAAAAATGTTTTTTACCAAGATTCAAACATTCGTATTCAATCAAAAAATGGTAAAATTTTGAAATGTCGAAAAAAATATTTTAATTTTTTCCTTTGGTAGAACTTCGTTTTATGATAAAAGAAAACTTTTACCAAATTTCATCGAAATTGAAAGGGGTCGATTCCAACTATTGGTCGATTTGGCATGGAATGGCCCTGTTTTTTTAATTTTTAAAAAATGCGATACGTATAAGTAAATTGGAGAAAAATTCGTAAGTAAGTCAGCGATTGTTGTTTATCAATAAACCTCAAACCCAAATTCTTTTGATAAGGTGATGTGCAAATTGTTCTCACCAGAAACTGCAGTTGGCTGCGTCCGTGCAATAATTCGGCGCGAAGTCTCCAAATTTTATCGTATTCCATCCATCGGTCTCCGCGAAAGTTTCTAGAATTGATATTTGACAGAATTTGAATTATTAGGTAAAAAGAGCAAAAGCCGTGATGGTAGCAGAGATGGATAGTAGATAGATCCAGACCAAGAAGACTGAAGATCTAGACTGGTTCCAGTGCAGCCCTCTGGCGGGTATAAAGAAAAGCCTGACAATTATCACTACGGTAATATACTGACGGAGCGTATATGTCGATGGTCGGTAAAGTAGAACACTGCAATATATTTTTCTTTTAGAGAGAGAGCGAGAGAGAGAGGGAGAGAGAGAGAGAGAGAGTGTGTGTGTGAGAGAGCGAGAGAGAGAGAGAGAGAGAGAAAGCACAACTGTCATCGACGCATACGAAGTTGCCAAGAAAAAAGTAAAAAAAGGAAGAAAAGTTCCACGACGTGATTATGAGGACCTCGTAGTCAACGCTGATAAAAAATAGAGCAAGGGGTTGAAGAGCAATGACAGGAGATTGAAGTTCGATCAACGTACTTCGCAAAAAACTAGTTTCAATTTATTTCGGATTAACGCTGTGGATTAACTAAGAAAAAAATGAAATCGAGAACTCGACGTAAAAACGTGTTTTACCGATAAGTCGTCGACGGGAAACTGGTTCGGGAATTGTTTTTTTTTTCTTCATTTCTCACCGCGCCTCTATAACCACTGTCGTTCCTGGATTTTTATTATAATCAGAAAAAAATGTGCGTTCAATGTGTGAGATAAAATCTGTACTGGTGCGCTTTCTTCCTGCATAAGGCGTGCACGTCCACGCGGTGATGATTCGGAAAGTGAGGTTATGTCTGCCACTTGTCACAAGAGCGCGCGCGCGCGCGCCCGTGACTTTCTACAAAGTTGCACACGAGTAATTCCGTCACCAGAGTTTATTTTCTCTTCATTTATTGTCATGAACGAGCTCGATTGAGACATAAAATTCGAAAAATTTGGGTTAACCACCACGAATGGGCGTTTTTTTTCATCATTATAAAATACACGCTATATGCGTTAAATCGCGCTGCGAGCGATATTTGACGCAAGAGCCAAGAAAAACACTGTAGATCAAACGTGCTTTTTGTCAACGGTTTTTTTTTTGAACATTTTTCTTCTCTATGTTTATAAGTCTATGTACACTATTGTGACTGAGAACATGACTTATTTCTTCGTTACGGCGTGGAAAATGGATCCCTGTAAATCGTGGCTTGATTTATTTTATTTTGCTCTGTTTTTAGTCTATCCTATTTCAAATGTAAAAACGACGAATTTTCCGTAAAATAGTTTCTCTCTTCGAAATCAGGCTGTCGATGGATTATGAGATTTTGGGAAATATCCACAAAGCTAAATTGCGAACATTATACAGAACGATTGCGTGAAGAAAAACGAAAACTAATTTGCTCTCGACGGCAGTTTTGATTGTCTAAGACGTAGAATTTATTTGTACCTTTGCTATTTATATTCGTTTCTTTGTTTAAATTATTTTTGCAATGCTATTTATTGCGACGAGACTCGGGGTTAAAATATTACTTAGAGTTGAAAATTGCCTTGGAATTATTGCAAGAGCAAATTTCCCTTGAATTTGCAATTGGTGACGCAAGGAAAAAACAGACTGAGTCGCGCAAAGTTCGTATATTATCGGCGCATAAAGTTCAAGCTCAATTATGACTGACATCGCCATACAGGATCTCCACAACTTGCTCGTTTACTTCTCCAAGAATACTTACCGAGCCAAGGATTCTGATAGCACAGTAATTGTATTTTTCGCTCATTCGTAATTTTTTTTTGTTCTCCGTTCTTCGAGAGATTACACTACCGCGCGAGAGTAAAATAAGGGCCCATGTGGAAACTTACGTTTTCCAAAAAGTTGTTTTTTTAATATTGCCCCCAGATATTTTTACAGGCTATCAAATAAATTTTGATAGATTAAAAATGAGCACCTTTGCCAAACGTTCTTTTCTGTATTTTTTACCTTCAATCGCTGCTATATAAAAAAAGATAAATCCATTCTGGAAACATTAAATTCATCGCGGAGGATTTTTGTAAATTCAAATTAAAATCGTTATATCACATACTGAAAAAGTCTTGATTATTCTTACAAAACATCAAACGTTATCTCAGCCTATCTTTATTAACAATCAACTTTTTGTAACAAAAAATTGTATTTTTAATTTAAAAACATAACTGAAACCTGCAAAAGAATGCAATTATCGGAGTTGTGAAAATAGTAATGTAAAAGTAATGCATTACCCATTACTTTAAACAATGTGTATTGGATAAGTTTTCCATTACAAATTACAAAAGTAACATGTAATGAATGAATGTTCCGTTACAAATGAAAATAGTAATGTGTAATGGATGCGTGTTTCATTGCAAATAAAAAAAGTAATGTGTAATGTATGCATTTTCAATTACAAATAATAAAAGCAATGTCTAATGGATGTGCCATTACAAATATAAAAAAATAACGTTTAATGAATGAGTCCATTACAAATTACAATTGAAAAAAAAGTAATTTGTAGTGGAGAATATTCCATTACAAATAAGTGTATTTCTATCACAATTTGGAACAGATACTATTTTGCTCAAAGGTACGTCTATTAATTTTTCAATGAAAATAATTTGTGTGTATCAAGTTTTTGTTAACTTTATTATCGCAGTGGTAAATGTAAAAATTGCAATTCAAGAATGGAGTAAAAATTACTCTTATAAGTTAACAAAAACGTGATACACACAAATTATTTTCATTGCAAAATTAATAGACTTTGAGCAAAATAGTACCTGCTCCAAATTGTCGTAGAAACTTGCTTTTCTTCCATCTCAATTTGTTTCGAGCGAAATGAAATAATAAAACAGCAATGTGCAAGTTTCTAATGCAGGCACAGCAATTTTTCTATTTGTAATGGAATATGCTCCACGACAAATTACTTTTTTTCAATTGTAATTTGTAATGGAGCATTCATCCATTACATATTACTTCTTTTATTTGTAATGGCACATGCATCAATTACACATTACTTTTTTTATCTGTAATGGTGCATGCATCCATTACACATTACTTTTTTATTTGTAATGGCACATGCATCCATTACACATTACTTTTGTAATGTTACACTTGTCCATTTCACATTATGCAGTGTAATGGGTAATGAATACCGTAATGCTTTATCAAAACAATGCATCATTTACAAGTTGTAGTTTACAACTCTGTCAATAGTATGGCAAAAAAAATCTTAAATAACGACTTACGCTCGCAGGTTGTGAGTGACTCTCTCGACGAAATTTTCGCTGTAAATATTGACGCTAATGGTTGTTATTTTTGTTTTTTCACAGAGCCAAGCTATAATGCAACAGTGCGTTCTTCTCGCTGATCTCGATTACACGCATTCGATAATAAACAACACCGCGGGTGACCTCAGCGCTCATTATCCGAGCCATCTAATAATTCTCGAATATGAGAAGCACAAAAATTCTCAAACGTGCGAAACACCACCGCCACTGCCACGCACGACCGAGACTATTTACGAGAGTATTTACGATCCGAACAAGCTCAAAGAATTGATAAAGAGCGCGAGATTCGCGAGATGTCGTTCGAGATTTCCACTGCCCGTTATACTTTACAAGGGTCGTCATATTTGTCGAAGCGCGACGCTTTCCGGCGGTCCCGAGATCTACGGTAGATCCGGTTTGGACTATTTGTTCGCAGTCAATGAGACAACCGGAGGTAACGTCAGGGACGAAGTCGACGAGGCGAGTGCCGTCGATTCTGGTGGCCTCAGCGATTGGCAATTGTTCGATAAAGTTCGAAATCAGGATATTAAGTTACTCAAGACCCTCAACGTTGGTAACATCATTGATTTCATGGTGGAGAAGAAAAAAGTCAAGTTTGGAATGAAGTTAGTGTAGTAGAATATTTTTAATTAGTATCGTAGAATATTTTTCTGATATTTTACAGATCAAAATTGTAAGAAAAAAAGATTACCCTATTGTTAGAAAAACAGCTGAGATACGAAAAGAATTTTGAATTTTTTTCTTGGGGTTTTTTGGATTTTTTTTTCTAACGCAAAATTTGTTAATAAATAACTTATCACGGCACGAAAGAACTTTGGCAAATAAAAATAAAACTGATTTTTAAAATTGTTTTTTATATTCAAATCATTTGATAAGTAGGCAAAGTGCGAAAGCCATTGTGAAGTCGGTTTTATGTAATTTATTTTCAATTCTCAATGGCCCATTAATCTAATATTTTTAGTTAGTATCGTAGAATTCTTTTTTGATATTTCACGGACCAAAATTGTAAAAAAAATAGATTATCCTATTAATATCAAAACAGAGATATGAAAAAAATTTCGAATTTTTTTCCTGGGGTTTTTTGTAAGGCATTTTTTTACTTTTATTTAATGAACTTTATGACGGCCGTTAAATTTTAAAGCAAAATTTGTTAATAAATAATGAATTTGTTAATTTGTTAATAAATAAAAATTGCTCTGTAGATTGAACTCGAGATCAATATTTAGATGTTGAACTTAAGGGGATTTCTTGAATCCAGCATTCGTGAGGAGCTTTATGTTACACTTTTCGACATCATGAATTAATTTTTTGAATTAAAACAAAATATGGACTTTGTATTTTCTGAAACCTTTCTTATTTTTTATAGAATTACCTTCTATATGAAGTTAATGAATTTTTTAACTGCTTTAAATAGTAAATTAATTGAAAATTAAAAGTGATTTTAAATGAAATTAGAAAATTGTTTAAAGGAAATTTGAATTTTCTAAACGGTTGAATTCTGTAAATTATTTTTTGTGAAATTCAATATCGAAAAACTCAATTCAATAACAGTCAAACAATCAGTATAAATTTCAGGACGTTTTAAACTTATTGGCATAAGAATCTTGAACGAAAAACTATATCATACAAACCTACTCCATGAAGAAAAAAGAGTTGAACAATTTAAAAAATTACAATTTTCACAAAATTATTTCAATTTAATGGTTTGAAGATCGTTTAAGTTTGTTGTTGGTTTAATAAGGTGTCCTGAATTAGAATGTTCTAAAACCTCGTTTTTTGTGACTTTTTTTAGAAGGGAAAAAAAGAAATGAAGTTATTGAATGTTGAGGTATGGTTTTATACATATTTAACGATTAAAAAAAAAATTTACTGTAAAAAAAAATTGTAAAACATTTCTAAGCCTATTTCATGGGCGTTATGTCGATGTAATCTTCAATCGGCGGGAAAGATCCACCTCGTAATTATTTACTGAAATAAAAAACCAAATAAGGTTTAAATTTATTATAAATTTTTCTTCTGGGTGAACTAAAAAAAGGTAGACAAAAATGTAAAATACAACATTTGAGCAGGTTTACAAAAAAAAATGTATTTAAAAGAAAAATCAACTTTAAGGTGCTATAACAATTATTTCAATTAAATTTTTGACGAATTTTTTTAGTTCACTTAGAAGAGAATAAAAAAAACTTTAGTTCAATTAAATAGGTCGTTTAGTGTTTAGCGTTTCAAAGTTTTCAATAAGAAAAATACGAATTTTTAGTTACTTACTAGCCTCTGTTACTTTGTAACATATTTTTGCATCGTTTATCGATTTGAACAATTAAAAAAAGGATTTTTTTGAAATTTTAATTCAAGACACTCCCTTAAGTTTGAAATTTCGATGGAATGCGAGTTAATATTCAACCTTAAGATTAATTTTACCATAGGAAATTTGGACATTGAAGGCTAATATTTTTTTGTTCAAATTTCTAGTGTCACGTCTTCGGAAAAAGTTGACAAGGAGAAGAGGTATTCGGACTTTACGATAATATCACTGCCTTATCCGGGATGTGAATTCTTCAAAGAATTTCGTGAAAACGATTATTTCGCAAAGGATCTTGTGTTCGATTGGTCCCAGGGACACGTTGACGCACAAATCGGCGTACCTGACGATCCGATATCCAATCAATTGCGGATCAATTGGGAACAGTATCAGGTGTGGGACCTAGTCAAGCTAACGCAAAATTACATGAAGCTCATATTGAAATATCTAACGGACAGCAGTAGCGGAATGCTGATACACTGTATATCGGGTAAGTAAATAAATAAACAAACTAAAATTCATCATTCGCAACACAATTTTCACAATTTTCTGAAATTTAAACCATATAAGGGATTCCTGTGAAATATTTCTATATTGTAGATTATTTATGGAAAATGTTTCATGATCATATAATAAATGGTGAGAGCAACTGAGTTTTTATCTATTTCAAATACACTAGTGGAAAAAATTGAAGGATCAAAAAATATTTCCAAATTTTTTAGTGGTTTTTAACAATGCTGTATCTCAGTGAAAAATGGTCGTATCGAAGTCTAAAAAAAAGCATTTTGAAGCTTGAAGTTTCTAGTTTTCAGATCTTTTAGCAAAAAAAATTCGAAGCTACAGGTTTCACGCAATTATGAGAAATACACTGCGACCTCGATAATCGGTACCTCGATCGTTGCAATTGCAGCGTAGTGGGGGAAGCGCCAAGCCAATCGCGTCAGGCCGCCGTCAGCCACCAGCGGCGCAGAGACGGTTCTGTGCAATGTGCGCAACCCCACTTCTTGCAAGAGCCGGTCCCGACGGATTCCGATTATCGAGGTCGCAGTGTACCAAGAAAAAAAAATTTGGCAAATTTGCATCGCTTTTGTTTTGGCTGCAATTTTTGGGGAAAAAATCTTGTAGCTAAAATATTACAAGGACCGGATAGCTTGTTTATTTAACTTCAATTTGCTTTTTTTTTGAGACCTCGCTGCGATCATTTTTCGCTGAGATATCGAGCTTTTACGAAAAAAGACACTTTTCTGTTTGACCATTGATATCTCAGCAACCAATGATCGCACAGAAATCAGAAGGGGCGTTTCACAAACTTGAATTAATGCTCTACAAGGATTGTCGATGGTTTTCTGGAAAAAAAAATTTTTTTCCATCCTTGCCATGAATTTGAAAAAACAGAAGAAAAAGGGCTATTTATGTTTTTCTAGAAAATCAACGGCCAAATAAAATTTTTTGACAAAACGACTAATGTTGACCGTGACTTTTACAGCTCAATATACCCACAAAATTCCTGTAAAGTTTCAATTTGATCTATCGAACGGTTTTTTTGTTTCAAGCAATCAAATTTTTGAAAAAAATTAAAGGATCATATTTATTGCCCCTTAACAATTCAAAATCATTATTAAAGTGGAAAACACATAATTGGTATTTCTTGGTATTTCACACAATTGCGCAGAACCTGTATCTTCGAAATTTTTTTTGCTAAAAGATCTGAAAACTAGAAACTTCAAGCTTCAAAATGCTTTTTTTTTAGACCTCGATACGACCATTTTTCACTGAGATACAGCATTGTTAAAAACCACTAAAAATTTGGGAAAATTGTTTGATCCTTTAATTTTTTCCACTAGTGTATTTCAAATACTTGACTCCCCCGAACAGAATAAAATTAGCTTTCCTCCATTTGTTCGTACCCATTATGAAGATAACATAAATTTTATATTTTGCACAAAATTATTTCTTGTAATTTTAGGCTGGGACAGAACTCCTCTGTTCGTTTCTTTACTGAGGATAAGTTTATGGGCCGACGGTGCAATTCATACGTCGCTGAACGCTTATCAGATGCTGTATTTCACGATAGCGTACGACTGGATGCTCTTCGGTCACGATCTCGAGGATCGTCTGAGCAAGGGCGAGGAAATATTTTTCTTTTGCTTCTACTTTCTCAAGCACATGCAGGACGAGGATTACAGCGTTCACAATACGCGTCACGCAAGATCACGACATCCGGTATTGCGCAATGACAGCGATTCCCATCTCGACAATGTCATGTTCGACAACGAATCCGTCGTTACACTCAGCTCGGTTAGCTCGAACATGAGTCTCAACAGTTGGTGCAGCTCTTTCAGCCAAAACAGTCGCGACAGTCAGGACAATAATCCACCGGCGGTATTTCCGTGCACTTCCACCGAACCTCAGGACGATTGTCACAGTAACGGGTAAAATTTAAAAAATCTTGCGCTAAATTTACTTTATCTAGTTCAGGGTTGCAAATAATGCATGAAAAAGATTTCAATTATCGGATTAAATTTTTTTTTATTTGCTAATTCTAAAAACTTGGATGAAAAATAATTTTTTAATTTAGTTATTTCCGCCATGAGGATTAAAAAATAATTATTTAATTTTTAATCCCGATATTGCGGATTAAAAAATAATTTTTCAATTTTCAATTCAACATTTTTGAATTTAAAAATTCACAACCCTGATCTAGTTACACTTCTCTATGGATGAACCTATTATATGGATCTACATTGAGGTGCGTCAATATAATTTGTAGACAGGGGACAACCGGTATAATTTTTTTAAGGGGTTTTTTCCCATCGTTCTTCATCTCGTGTTTTTTTACCCATCGGGTATTTTTTTCGTGGATGTTTTTTCCTATCTAGTTTTTTCCTAGTTCCTTAACCGATGTAAAGGGCAAATTTGTGGGGGGCCAGTTTTCTTAGATCCGTTATCAATCCCTTATCCCTCAAATACGCCCTGCGCTGTCGAGGTAAAGTTAGGCAAATGTGCCGAGCATCAATTGCCATTTATTATAGCAATTTTTTTATCGAATTTTAACCGTTGTTCAATCAAATTTTTGCTTTTTTACAAAAATGACTTAAACGTCCTTGCAAATTTCCAAATATTCATGGCTTTCATATTTTTTCCATAATTAAAACATTTATCTATATTATTGAGCATTTTGCAACTATTGATCTAAAAGTAAACATTGTATAAAATTTGATTTTTCAAATAAATTCTTCATACTTTTTGATTTATTAATATTCAAAATATTGCTCTGGATCGATAAATCTATAAAAGAGTTAAAATTGTCAATTGTTTAAAAAATAGGGTAAATACACTAATTAATTAAAGCACAAAACCCTGAAGATTGTAAATTTACATCTTCCTTCTGCTTTATCCATAGTTCACAAAGCTTCCTTTAAGAGGAAGCCAGATTTAATAGTCGTAGTTTGTTCCAAGGGAACTTTTGTAAAATACACTACCGGTGAAAAGTTTCCGGACAAAACTTCAAAAAAGGTCTCGAATGTTTTTTTATGCCTTTTCGCTGGAAGGCAACGTAAACTAATTTAACAAACGGCATTTTAAAAGGTAAAGTTTGAGCTTCAATTTTCTTTTTTTTTAAACTTTGAGCGATTTTTTTTCCAAAGTTATTCTGTTTTTTCTGAAAAACGAAGAAATTTGAAAAATCCCGTGTAACACGAAAACAAAGAAGATTCATGAAAAACTTCATGAGAGCAAAAAGTTCCGTCTGTTTTCGTTCAGTTCAGAGAAATTTTTTCACATATTTTTTTCCAACATTTTTTTTCTCATTTTTTGGGTCGGAAATGTCGACGTAAAAAATTTGGAAAAAAGTTTGAAAAAAGATTCCAATGTTTTGTGAATGGTAAAATAAAGTATTTTCCCTTCTTGAAATTTTATCAATAATCCCATAGTTCTCGAGTTATAGTAATTGAATTATCTGAGCTCCGCCCCAAAAAATGAGAAAAAAAAATTTTGAAAAACAATCTGGAAAAATTCCTCTGAACTCGACGAAAACAGACGCAACTTTATGTGAACCTGAAGTTTTTCATGAATCCTCTTTGTTTTAAATTTCCTCTTTTTCACAAAAAACTGAACAACTCTGGGAAAAATAATCGCTCAAAGTTAAAAAAAAAAGTAAATTGAACCGCAAACTTTCCTCTTCATGAATCCAATCGTAAAAATGTATAAAAATAATATCCTCTAGAAGATGGAGGCATCTGAAGAGAGGGTAAAAAAGACGAAAAACAGTTGTTTTCAAAATAGAGTTCAAATCGGAAAACAAATTGTAAAAATAATTAAAAATACAAGAAATGAAGCCGAATTCTTCCCCTTTAAAATACCGCTTGTTAAATTGGTTTACGTTGACTTCCGGCGAAATGGCATAAAAAAACGTTCGAGACCTTTTTCAAAGTTTTGTCCGGAAACTTTTCGTCGGTTCTGTATATCAAAAGATGAAAAAGGAACGTACTAATGTTCAATTCGCAGGATTTTTAGATCTTTTTCATGTCAAAGTCCCTTCTCTGACTGGTAATTATCATCTTCGGACTACATGTTGCGAAAGAGAGGGGAAAAAAAACACGTTGTTTTATCCGAAGCTCCGCGTTTGTCGCCTGCAACAGGAACGTCGTGCCATGGACATTTTACACGTCACCGGTGAAGGACGTCGGGGCAACTTCTGGCGGTGGTGGTGGTGGTGGTGGTGGTCATGGCTCACGTTCGCCTCTACTCGCAAATAGAACCTCACCGGTTGCCGTACCGGTGCCCGGACGATTACGACAGCGCAACGAATCCACGTCTTCCGGTGGCTCCTGGCAAATGATATCCGGTACCGGAAGTCTTCGGGGCTCGACTACTGCGAACGCAACGCTTCCTGAGATTCTCTCCTCGTCGGGTCTCGCGTGCAAACCATATTGCGGGTCCTGCAGCGGTCAAACGTCCCAAGAATCCAGCACAACTATAATCGAGAACGAGCCAGGACCGTCCTTCGCTCAGTAAGACCAATATTAAAAATTAAAATAGTGCAGAATAGTTATTTGCACTCGGTTTCAGCATTTTTCTCCATTTTTCGTCAAATCACTTTGACAGACATACCTTTGAATGTTGGCTCCCTTCTAAACAAATCATAACAAATAAAATAAAACTTAAGAAACCGTAGCCAGGGTTGCAAGTAATGCATTACTTTTTGTAATGCATTGCCATTTTCATTACCCATTTCAATGTAGTGTGTAATGAAAAAAAAATCCATTACCCATTTCAAGGTAGTGTGTAATGAAAAAACAATACATTACTCATTACAATGTAGTGTATAATGGAAAAAATTTCCATTACCCATTACAATGTAGTGTGTAATGAAAAAAAAATTTCATTACCCATTACAATGTAGCGTGTAATAGAAAAAATTTCCATTACCGATTACAATGTAATGTGTAATGAACAAAACTTTGCAATTTTCGGAATGGAAAAATATAGATGAATAAATTATTGCAATTTTGCATTACATTTTAATGACTTGGATACCTTAAATGTTAAAAAGCATAGTGGAAAAAATTTCCATTACCCATTACAATGTAGTATGTAATGGAAAAAAAAATCATTACCCATTGCAATGTAGTTTATAATGGAAAAAATTTCCATTACCCATTACAATGTAGTGTGTAATGAAAAAAAATCCATTACTCATTACAATGTAGTGTGTAATGAAAAAAAAATTCATTACCCATTACAATGTAGTGTATAATGGAAAAAATTTCCATTACCTATTACAATGTAGTGTGTAATGAAAAAAAAATCCATTACCCATTACAATGTAGTGTGTAATGAAAACAAAAATTTCATTACCCATTACAATGTAGTGCGTAATGGAAAAAAAATCTATTATCCATTACAATGTAGTGTGTAATGAAAAAAAAAATCCATTACCCATTATTATGTAGTATGTAATGGGAAAAAATTTCATGACCCATTACAATGTAGCGTGTAATAGAAAAAATTTCCATTGCCCATTGCAATGTAATGTGTAATGGACAAAACTTTGATTGCAATTTTGCGAATGGAAAAATATAGATGAATAAATTATTGCAATTTCGCACTACATTTTAATGACTTGGGTACCTTAAATTCTAAAAAGCATCTATATGCGTACAAAAAGTTGAATGTTGAACTGCACTTCTAATAGTATTTTGTGCATCTAGGGCCAGAGATAAGTCTTTTTGTGGAGCGTGAAGTTTGCCGCAACGAGCGAAGCGAGGGCCGCAACCACGCGAGACAAAAGACGAATCTCTGGCCCGCGTTGCACACGATCTTTTTTTTCCCCATGGGAGATTTGAGTGTCTTTTCAGTATATGCGTGGATAGCCAAAAAGGGGCTCTTAGCTGTCAGAAAAGAGTCACTTTACGGCTGGCTACGCATATGGTGAAAAGCACGAAAATCTTGCATGGGTGAAAAAAAAATACTTTTTTCAGCGTTTGCTTTGGCCAATATACTTTGCTCACACTACATACTTTACATTATATACCCTACACACTACATTGTAATGGGTAATGAAATTGTTTTCCATTGCACACTACATTGTAATGGGTAATGTAACTTTTTTCCATTACACACTACATTTTAATGGGTAATGCTAATTTTTTCCATTACACACTACATTGTAATTGGTAATGAAATTGTTTTCCATTGCACACTACATTGTAATGTGTAATGTAATTTTTGTCCATTACATACTACATTGTAATGGGTAATGAAAATTTTGTCCATTACACACTGCATTTTAATGGGTAATGCAAATTTTTCCCATTACACACTACATTTTAATGGGTAATACAAATTTTTTCCATTACACACTACATTTTAATTGGTAATGGAAATTTTATCCATTACACATTCTAAAAGTGATGAATAATCCATTACTTTTACATTACAAATTTTGCAACCGTGACCATAGCAAAAAATCTCGATAATTTAAATCTATAAGTAATAGTCTTGAAAAACAAAATTGTTAATATCGGATTTACGCACTTCCATCGATTGATTTTTTTTGGTGACCCCGCAAAGTCAAGCCCTAAATGTAATTGACGATTAATTGATTTATCTTTCTCAAATATTTTCAGATCTCGCAAAGAAAAATTGCAATGTCTGCGAAGATTGTTTTACAACGCTTACAGTCACACTGTTGGTTTTCGGATGAAAGGAAATTCGGAATCCGGTGGCTTCGGTCAGTTGCTCGGTAACTTTGCCGAAAAAGTTGGTATACTCTCGGTCCAACGAACGTCTTTGTGACCGTAGAGTTATCGCATATACATATATCTCCGTTCCTGAATACCGTTTGTTGTTATTGATTCGTCGATTCAACTGAGAGTTTTATAAAACTTGTAACAACGTGAGAAAGAGAAGCCGAAATGTACATTATTGTTTAACATAGGGCAGAAAGATAGAGAGAGAAGAGGAAGAAGTAAAAAAAACAAAATGGGCGCAACTATAAAGTTTGCGCCTCGTTAAAGCGCAATTACGTAAATTAAAAATTAAAAAAAAACTTGATATTTTTGTATATAATAATCATGAGATACGCCGTATAAAAATTTGAGTTTTGCCAAGGAATGCCTGTCCGAGAATCATATTTATATACATATACATTGGAGGCTCAAACGAGATTATAAAAAGGGAAAAAAAAACATAATTAATTGATAATAAAGAGAAATGCGAATGATGAAGATTGCCGACAATATAAGATCGTTATATTTTTTTGTACTTTCGTGGTTTGTCGTGAATAATGATGATTCATTGCGAAGAATGACGTTGTGGCGAAGGAGGATCGTCACAAATTCATGAGATAAACAATTCGCGACGATGTTACACGCTCTCGACAAATTGGACACTGCGGCCGATTCCTCAGCCAATCTGCGAGACAATTCCAGCAAAATAAATGTCCGCAAGGTGTCGCGGTCGTTGGCAAAGCGTCCAGGCACAATTGACACTTTTCGGAACAATTGGATTCCGGCAATTCCGGTATCGCGGCACTTGGCTCAACGTTGTTTCGACTTTGCCACAGTCGAAGAGCGCACTGAGCAATTGTAATGCCGCCGAGGATTCTGAGACACCAACTCACACCGTCCGAAGGTCGTCGGCTGTTCACCTTGAAGATAATTCACGAAGATTCATGAGCCACGTAACGAAGAGTGTATGTCTGATTTTTTTTTTTTTTAGTCGAGGAATAACTATTTCCTCTAGTCAAGTCGCTGCAGCCATTCAGGGTTCATTTTACAATTTGAGTTTCTCATTTGACCCTTAAAATATTTTAAATTATAGCATATTCGCTACATTAACATTAATATAATAGAGCAGCCATCTTATTACTTGTGGGTCATTCCATGTCAAATCGACCAAGAGTTGGAATCGACCCCTTTCAATTTCGATGAATTTTGGTCGGAAGTTTTCGCTTTTAATAAAACGAAGTTCTGGCAAATGAAAAAAAATTTTAAAAAAATTGTCCGAACGTTATGCAAAATTCAAAATTTCACAATTTTTAAAATCTTTCAAGTTTATTTTTTAAATATCTCGAAAACTATTATAGTTGCGAAAAATTGTTCTCAATTCATCTTAAAGAGTATATTTGGGGTTATGAAAAAAATATATTCCGAATTTTTTTTTTTTTTAATTATGAATTTGGAGAATTTTTAATTTTTTAAAATCTTGAAAATCCACGATCCACGGAAATTTTCGGTTCAATTTTTTGTATGTAATACCTTGTACTGATCTTAAGAGACCCTGAAATTTTCAGAAAGATGTTTTTTGATGTTTCAAAAATATGAATTTTTGAATTTTTAAAAATTTAAATCCACGATCAGCATTAAATTTTTGGTTACATTTTTTTTTATATAATACTTTGTACTGATCTTGGAAGATCCTGAAATTTTCAGAATGGGATTTTTTGTTCCCGAAATGTAAATTTTTGAATTTTGGTAAAAAAAAATGTTTTTTTTTAGCAAAATACTGTTACTTTTCCTTTTTTTACTGCTCAAAATTACAAAGCTTCATAATTGCTCAACTATACTTAACTGAGAGGTAAAAAAAAAAGTTTTGTTTACCAAAATTCAAAAATTTATATTGTTAAAACAAAAAAACAACACCCAGTACATAAAACAAGATCAGTACAAGGTATTATATAAAAAAAATGAACCCAAAATTTAATGTTAATCGTGGATTTCCACGATTTTTAAAAATTAAATAATCATATTTTAGAAAAAACAAAAAACACCTTTCTGAAAAGTTGAGGATCTTTTAAGGTCAGTACAAGGTATTATATAAAAAAAAATTGGACCAAAAATTTAATGTCGAACTTGGATTTTCACGATTTTTGAAAATTCAAAATTCTCCAAATTCATCGCTTTTCAAAATTTTGTTTCGGAATATATTTTTTTCTTAAAGAGTATACCCCAAGTATACTCTTTAAGACAAATTCAGAACAATTTTTCGTAACTATAACAGTTTTCGAGATATTTAAAAAATAAACTTGAAAGATCTGAAAAATTGTGAAATTTTGAATTGTGCATAACTTTCGACAAAAAATTAAAAATTTTTTCCTTTGGTAGAACTTTGTTTCATTAAAAACGAAAACTTCTGACCAAATTTCATCGAAAATGAAAGAGGTCGATTCCAACTCTTGGTCGATTTTACATGGAATGACCCTTATATTTTTCAATTTCGATCGATAAATTGTGACAAAATTTGATATAAAAAAATTCATAAACAAAAGCTTTTCTGAACAAGATTTTCAATTGAAGAAATTTTACTGAAAGTCAAAAAACTGAATTTTTTCGAACTACCCATTTTTTATGTATTTCAATGCTCAAAAGTACAAAACAGATGAGAGTAATCATTTTCAACATCTAAAGTTCAACAAGTTATTTCAACAGATAGATTTCCATCAGTAGCAATGCAAAATTACATCCCTTTGTCTATCCTGAACAAATTGAGAGGTAAATTGGTAACGATAATTATATACTTTGAACTACACTTTGAATGTTTTTCGATGAAATTTTTGGTAGGATTTTTTTTTCTGCAAGTTAAAAAGCCGTTAGGATATTATTAATCGAGCAGTCTCGATCGAGTGAGTCTATCTTTGTCATCCCATATTGTTCACAATGGGCCATGATTGAAAAAATAAGACTGAAGGAAATATCTATTTGCATCTCATGGTTTTTTTTACCTCAGACACTCGAGAACATTTACCTTTGCATAATCCACACCTGCTATTCGTTTTCCCAAACTGTAATAACGTCCGAAGGTATAAAACAGTCCTTTGTGAACCAACACAAGAAGCGGTATAGCTGTTTTCAGTTTGGAAATAAATTTGTTCATAAATGCAGTTGCTTCCGGTCTAAGGCCACTTTCGGGCTTGTTTATCGATATCCTCAATCTCTCCAGTAACTTTATCAGTCCTTGTTCTCCAAAACATTCAAGCAAGGCAGCCAGGATCCTTGCCTGGACCGAGTGAAAGCAAACAAGATAAATAAAGATGCAAAAACAACTTCTCACAAATATTTTAAATAATCCCAAATAAGTTGTTTTATGAAGATTTAACTTTTAATAGATAAATTAAGCTCAAAAATAAATGACAAATAGATTAAGAATTTCTAAAATTTCAATCCTTAAAAAGTTATACATACATAAGCAAATATATAATGTTCATGGTCAAAAATGTTCAAAATGCTTCGTTTCATACTTTGTTCCTGAAAGTTGTTGAATAAAGTTGTTGAAATAAGTTAAATAATTCCAAATTCATCATTAAGTTTGAATTTAACGTGTTTTTTACAGTACCGAACAAGTTTTTGGAGCAATATAACTAATTGGATTCTTCGTAGATTCTTTTTTTTACCAAATCAAACGACTTTTTTTTTTATTCGATATCTTGATGAAAATTTACAAATTTTCTGTTTTTTAACACTTTGGCAATGATTCTTGAAATATCTTTGAATTTTTTAAATTATTATTTATCAAGTATTTGCAAGTGCTTCTCTGATTTTTTGTTCAAATGAACACAAATATTTTGAATAATTTTGCTTCCTCATAAAGGAAGCTTTGTTTGCGTGAAAAATTTTTTTTTCGCGATTTTTATGCCAATATGTTCAGAATGTCCTAAAATATCGAGAAATCATATGCGTGTGTGTGTCCTGAGTTTCAAATGTAAATAATTAATAACTCGAAAACGCTTCGAGATGTCAAGGTACAATTTGGCAAACTTGTCGAGCACGAATTGCTCTTCATTATGAAATGAATGAATGAATATGAATTTCATTATGAAAAAAATTTTGTTTTAATTGTAACGGGTGTTCAGATTTTATCGACTTTTTTCGTTTTTGCAAGAATAGCGTAAACGCTCTAACCTCTGCCTTTTTCAAGATATTGCACTCAAACTTTGTACAGAATTGGTATAGCTATTAAGGTTGTTTGGTATTGAATTTGGCGAAAATCCATCGAGGGATTAAAATTTTATGAAATTTTGAATTTTTTGAAACATAGCCTAAACGCTCTAACTTGTGCAATTTTTGAGATATTGTACTGAAACTTTGCAGAGAGCTAATGTAGCTATCGAGGTTGTTTGCTATTAAATTTGGCAAAAATCTATCGAGGGATTAAAATTTTATGAAATTTTTAATTTTTTGAAAAATAGCGTAAACGCTCTGACTTGTGCAATTTTTAAGATATTGCACTGAAACTTTACAGAGAGCTAATATAGTTATCGAGGATGTTCGTTATTAAATTTGGCAAAAATCGATCGAATGATTAAATTTTTATCAAATTTTTAATTTTTATAAAAGAAGCATAAACTCTATAACTGTTGAAATTTTTTAGATATTGCAATGAAATTTTGTGAAGATCCAGTATAGCTATCAATGTTATTCGCTATCAAATTTGGCGAAAATCAATCGAATTTGCACATTGATTACTAATATTTTTCAATAGTTAACAAAGCTTCCTTTATGAGGAAGCCAAATTTCATCGCCATACTGTGTGTTAAAGGAAGCTATGTGAACTATGGATAAAAATGAGGAAGCAATGTGCAAATTTTTTTTGTATGGTACGCACGCTCATAGCTGGAACATTCCTCGCCTCAAGATCAGCCTGAACGATACCGGTGTATTCCTCGCCAAGGGTCTGATTCCCAAAGCCCGAAGTAACGAGAAAATAAATGAATTTTACAGGCATATCGGACTGTACGAATGGCAAGAGAAATCTGTAGCCACCGAATCTGTGCGAGAGGTCGGAAATTCTATTTCGCAATTGTTCGACAAATTCGTCGTCCTTTTGACGCGCTCGTAGAATTTCGGCCTGATTCGCGATTTCGAATCCGCTCGATTTACCGTACGACAAAATGCCTCCCATGTCGTTTTTTTTATTCCTTCATACAGTGTTCAAAGTTCTCGTGATGATATAGAAAAATTTGGTATGCACGTTCTTAAACGCAACAATTTATTATTCAGCAATTCGATAAAATTCTCCTTCGCTCCGGATACTTCCCCCTCTTCGCAGTCAACTGACGTAAACAAATTAACATTGTCGTTCATTACGTCATTATTATCATTCCATGACAAAAATACGAGTTTAAATTTCCCGAAAATCACGTTTAAAAAAACAAATGCATTTCGCTTTTGACAATGCAGCGTGAAAAACAGCGAGAAAGAAACAGCTGATAGCCATCAGCTGATTGTCACGTAATGTATACAAAATGACAGCGCCACCTCGTTTAACTATCGATGAACCACTCACCTCAGTCTCTTTATGAACGCATCGATGATAAAAAGTATAAAGAAAAATTGTTTATTAACTCGTAACAATATTCGGAAGAATTTCCTTTGGCGGTTGTTATCAATTTTGAAAAAGAAGGTTCCAAACACCACCGAGCAATATAATTCACTATAAAACACAACCTACAAATTCCCATTTAAATTTTCCCGCGCTCAGTGATTCCGCAATTGACATTCAAAAATGGCCGATATTCAACAAGAACAAAGTTGAGAACTTTTTCCAATTTGTTTATGTTAAAAAACGTTTGCACGTTTTGATCGTTCGATCAACGTTGAGTTGCTTTTATTTTACAGATATGATAAACTTTTTTAATCCGGAACGTGCATAAAGTGACACTAAAATGGAAGAAAAACCAACCGGTAAAGATAATTTTCCAAAAATGACATTGCATTTGAGGTGTTTTTTCATGGCTTTCCGAATCCAGTTTACAGTATCATTTCGAATAACTTTTATTCAATAAATATGCATTATTCATCAATTCAATAAATCGTTCGATTCAAGTGAAACATCATCGCATCCGTTATAAATATTTTTTGAGGTTATACATTGTGTTTAGTTCGTTTCGTACATATGGAATCGATAGAACAATTATTCACAACTTTTAGTTTAAAATATTATAATGTTGAGCAGTTACTTTCGTTAGCAATTAAAATCTTTTAATTATTCAGGGGGAGACGTAACGTCTACGCAACAATCGCTGTCTTCCAGCTATGATCCAGGATGGAACGATCCTCCAAAATGGGCTTTTTCACCTCCTACAAATACAAAAAGTACTCCGACAAAAAGATTGTTGAACAAGCGTGTGGCTTTTCCTCTGAGTTCAGCCTCTTCAGGAGCAACCGTGTCCAGCGATCACCCGTCTTCCAGTTTGACCCCCAATTTACCACCTCCCGTGCAATCGCTACATTTGACATCGGCACCTCATGCTCCGCTATTGGCGCCAACAGGAAATGTCGAATCTGGCAATTCCCCCGCCAATGTCATTGATAAGAACCAAGCTCTGGAGGATACGGTAAGAAATCTAGAAGATTTTATGAGGGAAAAGCTCGAATCAAGCTCAAAAACTGAAGAAGTTGCAAGAAGATTGGAAGTCATGAAAATGATGTGGAAAGAGGATAAACTGAAGGACGATGTGTGCAATAACGTTTTGGAAATATCGAAAGGTCAGACGACATTTTCAAGCGTATTTTCTCATATTATTATTACCATTCATTCATGGAATGAACCCTTTTACTATAATTTGCAAAACAATTATATATAACAATTCGATATAGCAAGTTCTTATTTTTATGCTAGTCAGCTTGCATAAAATATTTACTCAGCTCTGATGGGAAATCTGCTGAATTGCAATTTTCGGGTATATTTTTTTTAAGTTTCACTATTTGGTTAGTTATTGAGTTACATATTTTTCGATATGTAAAAATGAATTTTGCACAATTAATATTTTCCGTCCATTAAGGAGAATTTTTTATGGTTTCATACCGAATAACTTATCACAAAATCCAAAATCAGTGAAAAGTGATTCGAAATTGCCTCATTGATAAAAACTACCCTAAAATTCGAAATGTGAAAATTTTCGTAAGACCACTCGGATTCTTAAACTAAAAAATACCTGAAAATCGTTGGTTGGCAACTTTTTTATCATCATTGTGGCTATAATAAATATTTGCTTGTGATTCACGCGAAAACTCTTATTTTGTAGCAGAAAGTAAAAGCCTTTCGTTGAACCAGACAGTGAAAAAAATAATTATTTGTTTTTTATAGCAGAAGCATTTTATAAGTAAGCAAAGTGCGAAAGTCATTGTGAAGTCGGTTTTATGTAATTTATTCTCAATTTCTCAATTAATTTTTTTTTTTTTTTTTAAGCTTTAAGAAATAACGATGTGGATACTGCTGACAAAATCCACATTTCCCTCATGATGGAACACGCGGCAGTTTGCAATACATGGATTTCCGGTATCAGGCACATGATCCTTGAACTGCGAGAAAAAAACAGCGAAACGAATTCTTCATCGACATTACAAGACTCCCATCTTTATCTACTTTCGCAATCCGTGAAAGAGAACGAGAGTACATGAATGTACGAATATTCAATATTCGTTAAATGATCTTAATAGAAGCGTTATTTTTAATAGCATATTTAGATACGATACTATATACGAATTTCCGTATCATTCAAAAATATCAAAATTCTTTTTTGCGGTTTAATGTTTCGTCAAATCAGTTTTCATTGCTTATCGACTTTATGAATATATTTTAGCAAATGGTGATAAAAATTTTTTCTTTACCCATCAGAATACAACAAATTTTCTCTGAAACTTTTATTTATACTTTTCGACTCATCGAACGATTATAGATTTTTGTTCATATTGAACTGTTTGTAATGATAATAAAACATAAATAGCAATTTGATAATGTTATTGCAAGAAAAAGTATATGTTCCATCGTTGATTCAAGTATGAAAACAAAATTATTCAACTTACATGGCTAAATACATTGTTAGAATATTTTTTACTGCAATATGTTTTTTCTTTATCGAAATTCTGGAAAAATTCCAAGAATTTTAACAATGATATCAATATTTTCAGTCCATTAAAAAACTTCCCGTAAAAAATGTAAATGTTTCTTTTCTCAATTTAGGCAAAAAATATAAAAATTATTTTCCGTATTTGCACAAAGAAATTGTATGCACATTCCAGATGAGGATCCCGAATGCTCGTTCAAGATTAAAAAAAAATTATCTCGAAATACAACAAATACAAAAAACGTTTTTTTTTTTTAATTTGCAGAAGAAAATTCACCATACATTTGTTTATTGAATTTTTTCTCTTTGTTTTCTCTCTGGAAATATAAAAAAGTCGTTGCTATAAGTCGTTCGGCAAATTAAATTTCGATTAAAAACAAATTAACAGAGCACGAGAATAATGACATTCGAATTTACGCGCGCTCGTCAGTTCATCGGACCGCCGCGACCTGGCGCAACTCGAATTGGCGCTTCGATCGCCGCACGGGAGAGAGAGGGGTGACGCCCGGCGTCGAGTTAGCACATTATTCCCGGCCCGTGTCCGTGTTTGTGCGCGATTGTGTGCGCGCGTGTGCTCGAGTTCGGCGGACCGAAGTGAGCAAACCAGTGAGCGAGGAGGCATCGCCCTAGATAACGGTAGATTTTCATGTGCACAGTCGCGGTGTCACATTTTTTGTTTTCATTTGCTCAGAAAATTCGTGAATCAAAGAAGCAGCACCGATAACAAAGAAAGAGCCAGACTGTAAAAGCTTCGGTTAAAAATTTTCGCAATAAAATCCGCGACAGAGCTACACTCACACACATCTATATACATATATACATCCGCGCCGGACGCGAGTACATTCGTGAAACGTCGTGAGATTAACGACAAGTATCGAAGGAGGGAAAGAGAGAGAGGGAGAGGCGTCGGTAGTGGGTTACGCACACTCTCTGCACGGTCTCGAAAGCGAACAGCGGATAGAGACTCTCGTCGCGAACATCGGCCCTCGCGAACGTAAAACGAGAATCTCCCGGACATTAAAAAAAAAAAACAAAAAGGCTGCTCGCGTTCCCCGGCCATATTAACGCGTATATATCGTATAATAAAACTTTAAACAGTGTTTTAACGAAAATTATTGGAAAGTAAGCGAACGTAAAGTATCCAAAAGCGAGTGTGACACGTCCGGTGCCTCTTCGAACCTCAATTTTTCCCCCTCCAGGTCCGTTTCTCCCTTCTAACTCTCCGTCTCGCTCTATCGTGCAGTTGCAGCAGCGATCCTGTAACATATAACGTTGCACGAGGGGAGGCGGCGATATCTGCACAGTGTGTTTTACTACGATCGTGAACAAATAAGTATTTGAAATAAAAGGAAAAACGAGTGGAAAAATCAGTGAAATATCGATGAACTCATGGCGGTGCGATACTTAGCGGCTGATACACGAATCTAAAAGGAAAGAATCGAGGAAAATTTGTTGATTCTCGAAAAACATTTTTGGGTTATATTCTGTTGCATATATATATATGTATGTATCCATGTATGTACAAACACGTATATACGTATATATTCGTGTATAAATACGAAATAGTATCGTCGCCGGGAATCGAGTAAAGGCGCGGGCGTGACAGAGGGAGAAAGAGCGATAGATCTACCATTGAGAAGAGAGTGATAGAAGAACTTCTTGCGGTGCGTTTTTTCAATTAAAGGAGAGGAACTAAGGACAGATTCCAGAACTTAGCGGGATAGGCAAAAGGTATGTAAAACAAAGTATTTACGAAACTTTTGCGATATTTTTCAATCGGAAACACCAACAATTTTTCTTTTTGAGGAGAAACAAAAATTTCTTCACGTTTCTTCTTTGTTCGACCAAGTTTTAACGTTTGCGCGTTTTTCTCGATATTTTTTGCGATCCTGTTGAACTCTCGACACGATTCCTTCGGGAGTAAGCGAGAGAGAGCTAAGATAAAAGGGAGGTTATAAAAAGAGAAAAAGCGTCGGTTTAGGCGCCCTGTGGGGGCCGCCGCGTGGCGTTGCTGTCTCACGGAACGTCGCTCCGGAAATCGGCTCTTCTTCTCTTTGCCACACACCACACTTCGGGAGACTTAAAAAAAAAAAAAATGTTAACGGAAGAGAATAAATTCTTTTCTTCTATCTTTCTCTCTCTCGCGCTTTCTCTGTCGCTCTGTCGCACGTCGGCGAAACCAAGATGGCGGCTTGGATTTAAAAAAAGGAATGTACGGTTTCTTGGAAGAACTTGACATTTTTATATGGTAATGTAAGAAAATTTTCGGCGTCTTTGGCCGATTATCGAATATATCTCGAAATTGACTGAGCTACAAAGTAGCAAATATGAGGGAACCGGTTGTCCACAATGGAGAAGAATATTTACCACAGACAGCCATTGCAAATCCTTACGGAAAACATAGTGACAGTTATTAATAGTTTTTTTAAATAAAAATATTGATACAATGTAATCAAATAGCGGGGTTGCGTCTGTAACTAAGAGATACAAAGTATTCCACGATTGTTTTTTAGAGAAATATGTGTTAAAAACACATATTTCTCCAAAAAAACAATTAAGCCCTCCCTCCGTCTTTTAATCCTTCAAAATTAAGGGGTTTTCCAAAAATGGCGTCCATAGATTTCCAAAAACGGGGTTTTAATTTTCAAGAGACGTTAAAAAAATCTTTATTACCAAAGTGAGGTTAAAAATAGCCATTGCAAATTCTTACAGAAAACATAGTAATAGTTATGAATAGTTTTTAAATAAAAATATTGATATAATATGAACAAATAGCGGAGCTGCCTGTGTAATTAAGAGGTACAAAATATTCCACGACAATATTTTTTAGAGAAATATGTGTTTTTAGATACTTTCTATTTTACATTTCATGTTAAGGGGTTTCATGTTTCTTTATCCTCCCCTAAATCAATTCTCTTCACTGGACGTAATATTTGTTTCGGTGAAAAGATTTTACAACAGATTGAGGCAAGTTTTCCAAAATCAGGGCACATAGATTTTCAAAATTGGCGTCCATAGATTTCCAAAAACGGGGTTTCAATTGTCAAGAGATGTTAAAAAAATCTTTATTGCCAAAAGTGAGGTTAAAAGTATGAACTTTCGGCACTCGGGTTGTGAATATAATATCCTTTTTTATTGTTTAAGTCAATAAAGGTAACATTTGGCTAAATCGGGGATTGGAAGTATTAGAGCTCTTTATTAACTTTTGAATGAACGGAAGTTGCCCGAATCGGGATTTAACGTATGAGAGTTCTTAAAATTCGAGTGTTAAAATATCGAAGCTGGAAAGTCGAGATAAAAAAAAATCGAGATATAGAGTTGCGCAAATCGGGGTTTCATTAAATAAAAACAGCAAAAATCAAAGTTTGAAAGTGCCAAGACTGAGGTCAATGTTATTAAAATTGCTACTATTCAGTATGGACAGTACAAAGTTACCAAAAACGGGGTTCATAATATAAAAATTGCCAAAATCGAGGTTGTGGATACAAAAATCACTTAAATCGGGATTGATAATTGCCATAAATATCAAAATCGAGGTCGAAGGTACAAAAGTTGCTAATATTGGGTACATGGTATTACTAATACTGCTTTTACTGGATATAGAGTTGACCAAATCGGGGTTTCATTATATAAAAACAGCCGAAATTGGAGTTAATTATTTAAAGAGTATACTTGGGGCTATGGAAAAAAATATTCCGCATTTTTTTTTTTTTTTATGATGAATTTAGAGAATATTTATTTTTGTTAAATCGTGAAAATCCACGATCAACATTGATTCAACTTTGTTTATAAAATACCTTGTACTGATCTTAAAAGATCCTGAAATTTGCAGAAATTTTTATTTTTCAGAATATGAATTTTTGAATTTTGAAGCAATCATGTAATTTTGTATTTTTTTTTGAAAAAAAATTAAACTAAAAATTTAATATTGATTGTGGATTTTCACGATTTTAAAAAATTCAAAATCCTCAAAATTCATCATTTTTCAATATTGTTTGCAGAATATTCTTTTTTCGTAGCTCCAAGTATATTCTTTAAGACGGACTCAGAACGATTTTCTCGTAACAATAATAGTTGTCGAGATATTTAAAAAATAAATTAATTTTTTTTTTTAATTGTCAAATTTTGAATTTTGCGTTCTTTCGAAAAAAAAATGTCTAATTTTTTTTCCTTTAGTAGAACTTCGTTTTATGACAAAAGAAAACTTCTGACCAAATTTCATCGAAATTGAAAGGGGTCGATTTGACATGGAATGACCCAGGTACCAAAATGATCCAAATCGCGATTTATAATTTAAAAAATGGCAAAATAAAATCGAAAATACAAAAATTGCCAAAATAGGATTTCGTGATAGGAAAATTCGACGAGTATTTTACGTTAAACATTGATTAGCAAATCTGAACCTTTTTCGGTCCTCTCCACTTGAACTATTTTCCCCTGGCTCCTCGACATTCTCGTTTGAGAGGAGAATAACAACACGAGGGATTCTTTATGGTCTCCAATGTTCTTTCCATTTAATTCGTGCCAATTGTTAGTGACTATTTTTCAAGTTACATACTGACCAGGAGGCACTTACTCGCCCCCCTCCCCCCCCCCCTCTCCCAACTTCATCACAGTGTAAATTGCCCGCATCGAATTCCGTGCCGATAGTAACGCGCCGAGTTCTTGGTCAAATCCAGAATGAAGAAACGAGAGATAGCGAGAAGACGAGAAGAGAGAGAGAGAGAGAGAGAGAGAGAGAGAGAGAGAGAGAGAGAGAGAGAGAGAGAGAGAGAGAGAGAGAGAGAGATTGGGAAGCTCGCGTTTCTTTGCTCGGATCTACCGGCACGCGATTCCCAACCGTCTTGTAGTGTATATTTTTCTTCTTTCTTTCTTTCTTCACCCCTCTTCGCCATTTACTCGCCATCGGACTCGGGCAAAACTCGTTGTCCGGCTTTTTCTCGACAAGGCAGATTCCCCTTAACTCTCTCTCTCTCCGCGCGCGCGCTGTGTGTGTGTGTGTGTGTGTGTGTGTGTGTGTGTGTGTGTGTGTGTGTATCTCTAGTTGATTCCACGAAGTATCAGCAAATTCTTTACGCCCTTGGTGAGGAACCAAGAGTGTGCCAGTTGACAATTACTTTTTACCCATTTATTGGCTATTAATAGCTAAAAATCTTCGATAACCAATAGACACGTTTTCAAATGTTTTCTCAATCGCCGAAATTTCCTTTATTTCCTATTATGCCAAAGTTTTTATCGTTGAAACGCAACAGAAATCAGTTTTCTTCTTCGTTTCTAAGTATTGTTGTATTGATTGCCTGTTTTTGTTTCTATTTAGAACCCTAAATCGTTAATACCGGCCCCTAAAGAAATTTAGAAAAAAAAATCTTTTTTTTTATTTGGTATAACTTCGTTTTATGATAAAAGAAATTTTTTGACGAAGTTTCATCGAAATTGAAAGGGGTCGATTCCAACTATTGGTCAATTTGACATGGAATAACCCATACATATGCGTGTTTTACTCAGTATTGTACAAATATTGTTGTATTGTTAACCTGTTTTTGTTTCTATTTAGAACCCTAAATCGTTAATAGAGGCCCCAAAAGATATTTAAACCATTTTTCACTTTGAAAATACATCCTCAAGGGTTGTTGATTAAAATTTTTTAATCTTTTTTATTTGCAATTGTCGTTCATTTGACCCTTGTTTAATTGAAGCATCTAGATTTCAGTGTAAAACCCCCTTAACTTATAAAATCACCGTTGAATAATGGATAAAACTTCTATTTTATGGAATTGAAGTTCTAAACTTTTAAATTAACGGAAATATCAATACTTAGGACACTGAAGAACACTTTTAAGGTCCCTCAACAATTTTTAAGTAATTCCCGAATAATTTATAAATTTAATTTATTAAGATTTAGCAAGTATGGGCCCAGCTCTTTTAATTTTTTTGTGAATCAAATAAATTTGTCGATTTTTCGTTCAACTGAACGTTCGAAACTTCAAATACATTCTACTTTGAGACTCGTGACCGGAAAAATTTTGGAATTTCGAAAAAATGATAAATCTTCTGCAGACCTTCAGAATCGTTTTTTTTTACTTTCAAAATTTTTCAGTGGCGATGATAACTGTGATATCAGGATGAATCCAATCACATTCGTCAATTTTAATCCTCAAAGGGCTCGATAAAAACTCAGCTATAGATTTTTGAAACCGCTTTTTCAACGATTTCAAAAAAATTTGAAATGTTTATGCGATTTTTGCCAAGGAACGTTTGAAATGTTGAGAAATCGTTAAAATTCCAGATGCCTCGTTTAATTTTCCGCCGAATATTCCGAATAAAAATAAAATAATTGCTAAAAATTTTGCTCAATTAGCTCGAAAACACGGCTAAGTAAGTAATAATGAAACATTCAATTAAATATGTCAAATGATCAAAAATGAGAAATTTTGACCTTCATCTCTGACCTCAATCAATAAAAAATCAGACTAGAATTTAAAATATATTTAATTCTCTTGTTCGTGAATGTATTTAGATTGGTCTATTTAATTTTTAATTGCACTAACCGTTGTCGATTAATTGAAATTATAAGAGGTCAGTGACTGGGACACTCGTCACGGTCGCGAATTATGTGTATAATATCTTTTCCCGGTTCGTGTATATAATGTGATGTGAGTCACCGTTTCTTCGTCGTCGATTCCTTTCTTACTCTTGGCAACGACCATCGAGTATACGAAAATATAACGTAGAGAAAGGAAAATTTTACATACACATAAATATATATATATGACTTTATACATAAGATAGTAATAAAAAACAGGTTTTGTTCCGATTGCGCTCCCCTTCGAGATTTTTGAATTATTTTTTCCCGCCTAAAAAATTTTATACAAGCTGAGATTTTGATGATTTTATTCTTACCACCTGGTCAACTTTTAATTTGGCATAAACGCCGCTTGTTAGAATTTCAAAATTCAGATATCACAACATTCTTCGGTTTGTTACTCAGGAATCAAAATTTTCAAATTATAAGTGCTATGGAATTTTTTTCGAGCGAGTCATCCTCGTCCAAACTTTTATAAACTCATGTCAATTATTCAATTTTTACTAATGAGTTTTTTTGATGATTGAAAACTCAAAGTGCAAGATTTTTTTTTCCAAAAAATTTGTACAAAATATCATTGCCCACATTTCTCAGGTTTCCCATGAATTATCGTTCAACAGAGAGAAACAAAGTAATACAATGAAAACAAATTTTAACATCGATGAGGCGGTAATAAAAAAAAATTGTACCTCTGTGCGAGATATATTCTGAAAAAATGCTACAAAAATTTTGATAAAGAGCACAATCTGGAATTCAAAATTTTCGTATTTTAATTGTAAGCCTCAAAGGGCTCGATAGAAACTCAACTTTAGATTTTTGAAACCGCTTTTTCAACAATTAAAAAAAAAATCATTCTGTATAGGAAAAAATTTACCGCTGATTACGTCAGTTTATGTGATTCTTGCCAATGAACCATGGAATGGACCATATTTTTCTAGACCACCCTAATGTATATGTCGTATGATCTTGGATTTATTTTTTGGACTCTCATTCTGACGAGACTATTTACAAGACTCTTTGCTCGTTTCTCATCTTTCTGTACTGCTTTTTTTCTTATTTCTCATTTCTCCTTCCCCTCTTCCGTTCCCCGGTCATGTCGTCTTTCGCAATGTCGAGAATGAGAAGATAAGGCGGCGACAAATGGTGGGAGAAAGTACGTTGAATCTTTTCGTGTGCTCGACGAGCCACCAAAACGCACAGATTATGCGCAAGGTCAATAAAACGCGTGTGCGCGCTTTGACTCTCGATCAATCGTCTTGTCCCAACCATTTATATATATATACGGGTCATTCCATGTCAAATCGGCCAATAGTTGGAATCGACCCCTTTCAATTTCGACGAAATTTGGTCAGAAATTTTCTTCTAACATAAAATGAAGTTCTATCAAAGGAAAAAGATTTAAAAAATTTCGAAAGTTATGCAAAATTCAATATTTCGCAATTTTATCGATTTTTCAAGTTTTGTTTTTAAATATCACGAAAACTATTATAGTTACGAAAAAATCGTCCTGGTTTGGTCTTGAAGAGTATACTTGGGGCTACGAAAAAAAAAATTGTGAAAAAAAATTTCGAAAAATGATGAATTTGGGGAATTTTGAATTTCTTAAAATCGTGAAAATGATTGAATTTTGCATAACTTTCGAAAAAAAAAAATTTTCTTTGGTAGAACTTCGTTTCATGATAAAAGAAAACTTTTGACGAAGTTTCATCGAAATTACAAGGGGTCGATTTCAACTATTGGTCGATTTGACATGGAATAACGCATATATATGCGTGTTTTATTCTGTATGTGATCTTATAAAGTCGAAACAGTGTTTAAAACCATTTTGCGGTCTTTGTGAGTCACGGAAATCTATTTTAAGCCTCGGTGCGTTCTAATGACCATAAATTAATAATTATCAATAATAAAAGTTACAGAAAACTAACTGAATGACCGGTAAACACATGCTGAAAGAAATATTCTTCTAGAAAGAAAAATTTAAAGTTAATTAAGAGAACAATATTGCACAATCTCGGGGCTAATTTAAAATATCCGATTACTAAATTATTTTTCTCATGGCTGAAAACAAGTGCTACCAAAATTATAATCTTCCTATCATCAATTTTCTGAACACACTTTTGTCTCTCTCTACCACCGTACATTTTTTTTTAAATTTATGCTGAAATTTGAATTCACATAATTTTCAACATATCATTTTTCAACACATAATTTTCATTAATTTTAAACAAACCTCTTAAGGGGAGGGTAACCCTCCCCTCCCCGCCTTTCCGCTCTCGTGAGTGCGAGAGAGATAGAGCTAAAACCTTTAACACATTTTTTGAGGTTATGTTGACCTTTACACGCCCCTTAATAGAAACTTTCGATATCTTATTCATTCGAGAAAATTTTTTAAAAAGCGCGACCAGCGACCCCCTTAATGTGGAAATACATAGAGCTATGGTATTATTTTTTCACTCCCAGTTGAAATTTTTGAATGCATTTTTGCCTATAACTTTTCCACTCAAGAGCTTCATGAGCGGACGCCATTTTTTATTTTTCCGAGATGTAAAAAAAACGTCTTAAGATCGCCATTGCCACTGAGAACATTAGCCTCTTCCTTTTATGGTGGCGCGAATGAAGAAAAAAGGAAAGAATATTTTTGTCGTTCCTTGAACATTCGGCTTTTTCTCCCTTCAGCCCCGCATGGCTTGTTAATCACAACGACTAATCGTCCAGTCAACCTTTCCCGAGAAAATTGGAGGAGCCCCTCATCTTTTCTCCCGAGCAGTTGGTGAAAAGGGGCCGACTTAATTGGATTTCGAGCTGCAACGCGACAGCGAGAGAGAAAGAGAAAAACCTCTCGAGCCCTCTGTTTGTGGCGGGTAAAGTGAGAGACTCTGATTCAGTGCCTCGCCACTTCTCGATATGATTAGAAACGAATCTTCAGAAGTGAAAAAACAACATTTGTGAGAAACTTGGCCCTCGAATCGATCAATCGCTCTTCAAGGATAAACGATCGAATGGGGGGAAGAAAATTATTCAAAGAGTGGCCGAGCTTATTATTTTTCTTCCTATTTCCATAACGAGCTATTAGAAAAAATATATGAGAATGGTTTTTTTTGAATTCTTCATTTGTCTTTATTATGATTATATAGATTGATTAGAAAAAGGTTAATTATTTATACGTCTGAAATATCTGGCAATTTTCCTTCCCAATCCACAGAATAATTTTTGAAGAGAAAATGTGTTCTCTCCCTTTTCGTCATGCTCTTGCTGCACACAAACACATACGCAGGCACAAACCGCATTCGCATATACAGAGTGTCCCAGGGGTGAAGGTCAATACCGTCAGGTTAGATTCGTGACGTAATATCGAGTAGAAAAGTCCTTTGCCATTTTTTCGTATTTTCAAGCTCTGAATTGTTATTAATTTTTCAAATCAGCCAATGAGATGCGCCCATGATGAGATCACGGCTCATCCCAATGGGTGCATCTCATTGGCTGATTGAAAAAAATAAATAACTATTCAGCGGTTCAAAATACGAAAAAATGGCAAAGGACTTTTCTACTCGATATTACGTCACGCATCTACCCTCGCAGTAGTGACCTTCACCCTTGGGACATTCTGTATAGTCGCGAAAATTCACATTACGCCCCGAACGACACAATAACAAGAAGCATTGAGAGTTTTAAATAGATTTTTATCTCCGCATGCACGGGGAAACGTACTTGCACATATATAAATAAATATACGAGTGTTGGTGTTGGACAGCAGAACCGAAGAGACAAGAGAGATGAGATGAGCGAAAGTGGAGAAGAATAATAGAAAGAGAGAACAAGGAGAAAGAAAAGAGTGAGAGAGAGAAGAATTGGATTTGAAGAAGGGGTGTCTTAACTTGCACTAGTGCACACTGCACACACTCCTTTTGTGTTGAATTTTCCTCTTTTATATTTAACATCGTCTCGCCTTGCCGAGCCAAAGACTCTCCTTTTGCTCCCTTCCTTTACTTTTTTCTCCATCTCTCTCTCTCTCTCTCTCTCTCTCTCTCTCTCTCTCTCTTTCTATTCCATCTCCCACTTTCACTCTTCTCTCACTCTCTTATTTCTTTTATTTTTATCCCATTCCATTTCCGTTTCTGAGCCTCGGTAGTTTCTCGGTAGCTCGTTCCCTCCCCCGTCGCTTAATTTTATTCAATTTGCCGTATACTTGTCCGTGCACCACCTTTTATTCTCCCAACCGATTCAATTTGTTTTCTCCGCCGGATATATATCTATATACTTACATATATATATATATATATAGCTTTCCCGACTACGACAACCCCGGTCGCCCATTCTTCACGATCTCTCGCTGTGACGATTGATCATTTATCGCTCCGTCGATTGATTTTTCCTTTTTACGATAGACTGGACTACACAATAGGACCGTCTTAGCGACACAGTGCGAAGGAGAGGTGAAGGAAGAGGAGAGGTTCTTATTCGCTCTGGGAGTGCAATGAAACTGTTTATTGTCGTTCGAGAGTCGATAAGTACTTAAGGTGGCTCCACAAGGAAAAAAATGGTTGGTTGGGACAACCAACTGATTATTAGTTGGCTATAACTCGGTTACCGTAACCATCTGCTTCGTTACAATAACTACCTAGCAATAGGTCCATCTACTATTCATAGTTAGTTTACGTGACTAGTCAACTCAACTGACTTGATTAGTCAGTCTAACTAATAAAATAGTATTCAGGAGGGTAAAGAATGGACAACGAGATTTTTAGGCAATGTAACCAACTATATGATCATACACCCAGAAAAAAGATCTAGTCGTAGGTACTATAATCGTTTATTTGATTATTTTTTAGTTACTTTAAAGAAAATTTTCTTTCCATCCAATTTTGGGCGATATTCACTTCCACTATATTCATTTATTTGAATTCCCTGTCATCGAGAAACAGGCGCTGAAGAAAAATTCTATTCGTTGTTACTAAATACTTATTCACCCGTAATCTCATCCGATCATATCTGCAGAATTGTCAGTACCCAAAAAATCCGCCAGGTGGCTACCTCTCGCACAAGCGAACCTGCCTCTCGACGCCTATATCCTTTCGAAGCTCGTCTATGTTTGATATCCTTATTTTTCAGTATGGATATTTAATACATTGAACATTGCGGCAAAACGCAAGATGGTCGAATCCCCGAAAAGGATTCCCATAAAAAAGGGTCTTTTTTCTTTTCCCTTCTGTTAAAGAAAAGACGAAGCTTTACAAAATTGTAGACTTCATATGTGTAGCTATATATTCAAAGATTATTTAAAAGTATATAGTGTGTAAATATTAAAAAAAAAATTATTTCATTTAAATAAATATTTGTTCAGTTTGAAATAATATTTATTAATATTAAATACAAATCTATTAGATCGCAATATATTTTCCTAGTAGGTCATTAAAAAAAAAAAAAAAATTCGTTGACATGAATAGAGTTGTATTAGGCCGGCCTACAACTAAAAAAATTTATTTGGCTTGACTAGGATTTAGTTAAATGTACTAGATCTTTTTTCTGGGTACATCTGCAGATTTGTCAGTACCCCAAAAATCCGCCAGGTGGCTTCTTCTCGCACAAACGAACTTTCCCCTCGACACTTATAACCGTTCCAAGTTCGTCTATGTTTGTAACGCATGATGGTCGAATCCGAAATGGATTCCCATAAAAAAGGTCCATTAACGATTAATTACAGGACAACTAGGCAGACGATTAACTTGAAATTTTTCACAAATGTGTATTTTCAATGGACACACGAAAAATGTCAACTCATTTTCACCATTTTAATATATGTAGCCAACCCCCTTCAGCCTTTATGTATTTTCAGCATTAAGTCTAGTCATGTACACATTTATACGGGTATCGCTGACTAGCGTGACTGCAGCGTAGTTATCCTGATGAGTGTAACCAAAAACCCGGAAAATTCGATATCCCGTCGTGTAAAAACCTTTCCATTCGTCCCATGGAACGAGGAATAACCGCCGAACCACTGAATAACGATAGCATTCATCGTCTGGCTCACCGCAGCATTTCAATCACGAGACGACTCTGTGACCATAGTTTTTCAGTCCCCGAAATAAAAATTGAAAAATAAAACCTTAATCAACTTCAACAATGTGTCTGGAATCATAGACTCTGTCGTTGAAAAATCATTTGACATAAAAAAGACCGATTGATAATAGATTGCGTTCAGGGCCTTTCATAGACTGTGAAAGTACCACGTTGTCCTTGGCGAGCTCGCCAATCCAGTCGTATCGAGTGCTAAACATTGCCATCGGGGTCTCTCCCGCATAAAATATTGTAGTTCTATACTCCTACAACAAACTATCGACAATATTTTTTGGATATACATAACCTCTTTTCAGATCTCCGTCAGCGAAGTTGAAGTCACTGTTTAGATCTGCAAATTTCATTACAAATAGTACCGATTTATTTTTTTCTCACTTTTTCCTTCGGGTCACTTAAATTTTATAATTATGCAAAATAACCGCAATCAACTTATCGTTATAACTATAATTCGCATAAATAAATTATCGATTACTATAATCCAAACGATTAACAATAGAAACCGGGGAATTCCAAAGAATTGGAAGGTTAAAAGAGCGAAAGTGATTAAATATATCGAATGGGATAAAAAGTCAGAAGCTTCTTTCGTAGAGAAGGCAATTGAAAAGAAAATGGGCTAAAACCAGTGCCATGATATTTGAGGGCTCAATTCATTCAATATGGCGGGGTTGGGTGAAGACAGGGGAGGGGATATGCGGGTGAAACTTTGCTGTGAAATACCGAGAGTGAAAGAGAGGGAGAGAAAGTTATATGCACGTAAATGGATGAGGCTTAGAGCGATCGCGTGGATGTACCAAGTAAGATTCCAAGAGAATCGTCGCACTTTGGTGAAGTTGCCATCTCTCTTGGAACAGTGTGGGTGCGATCTCGAGTCCCTCAACCGAAATGAAAAGGATAACGAGAAGGGGCGAGCAAGCGAGAAAACGAGAACGCAGACGAAGAGAAAGAAAGACCAAAGTAATAGTCTTTGCTCGTGAACTTGTCTGGAGTGTACTCCGTTGGAGATGGTGAGGGTGGCGGATATGCTGATGCCATGAATGTACGAGGCAGAGAAACGAAAAAGACTTTTGCGATTACTTCGCGAGGAAAGATGAATGAAAAAAGAACGATAGATTGCATTCGTTTGTTTTAAATAGTGTCTGCAGGCTGATTAATAGTAATTGAAGATTGAAAATTCAATTGTGTATGTGTTCAAAGTTATGGCGGAGTATAATAATATCCTGTTGGTTATTCCAAGTTCCGGAAACCCCAGAACTTGAAATACTACATATTACCATTATTACTAATACTATTGTCACTAATAGTCACTATTTTAAAATCGTAACACTTTTCTCATGATGTCGAAGTTTGCATCGTTTCAATGCAACGAAAATAGATTTTCAAAACTCACTTTTAGTGAGATTTGAGTTTTGCTCGTGCATTGAAAATCCTAAATCTTTAATAGTGGTACAAAAATAAATTTTAATGATTTTTAATTCAAAAGTTTCTTAGGAAGAATGGAATTTTATTGATAAATTGACAATTACCCGTTGCATTACAACGATGCAAACTTCAGAATCATCTTTTCTCACTATTTTCGAAATTTTGTCACTATTGGCCACTATTTTACTTGCACTATTCTCGAAATTTTGTCACTATTTTAAAATCGTGTCACTTTTCTCACTGTTTTCGAAATTTGCTCACTATCGTCACTATTTCAAAGCTCGGAAGTGGTTAGAATAGAGGAGCCGGTTAGAACAGAGAACAAATTTCGAAAAATCATCAGAATGAATGAACAAAGCGGGGTTTTGAAACTTCAATGATTACGACGGGAATGAGCGCAGTCCAGAGCCAAAATTCGGAGTAGAAACAAAATTACAGCTATTTTAGAGGACAGATTCAATTTTGACCGAAATGCAAAAAGAATTTTAAAAAAATTTTTTTCAAACCTTATATCGATGTATTTTGTCCTCCTGAATACGAATCTACCAAAAGTTTCCTCAAAAAATCAAAATTTTTATGAATTTTCATCCAAAATATGTTTGCTCAATTTAGCCCCATTCTGAGAAACCTCAAAATCGCGAAATTTCAAACGCTCATACCTTTCGATCGATTTGACCGGTTCGGAAATTTCTTGTTCGCATGTAAACCTTGTTACTAAACTTAGAAAATGCCGTTTGGTTCATTCTGTTATATGAATTTTTGTAGAAATGACAGCAGTTTGAAAATGGCCGAAAAAAACGGAAAGGACTTATGCATTACAAAATTTGCAAAAAACGATGGTCGAACTTTAAAAATTTGCCAAAAATCGACAAATTATCTAAATCGGATGAACAAAACGACGTTTTGAAGCTTCAACGATTACGAAGAGAATGAGCGCAGTCTAGAGCCAAAATGTTGAGTAGAAAAAAAATTACACCTATTTAAGTGGACAGATTCAATTTTGGCCAAAATGCAAAAAACAATTTTTTAAAAAAATTTCGAACCTTATATTGATGTATCTTGTCCTCCTGAATACGAATCTACCAATAGTTTTCTGAAAAAATCAAAATTTTTATGAATTTTCGTCAAAAAAATTTTTGTTCAATTTTAACCCCATTCTGAAAAACCTCAAAATTGCGAAATTTCAAGAGCCTATAACTTATTTAAACGAAAATCACTATTATGTCACTATTTCTGTGAAAGATAAGTCACTATTCTACTATTTTTGACCCTCGGAGACCTAATGAGATAATTATGCTTTTTGGGGGCATTTCCGATTTTAGGGTTCGTTCTCTGACTGAAAAAAAAAATTACGTTATGACAAATAAAACTTTATAACAATGTACTCAACATCAAGGACAATTCTTCTTGAAATCCAAACGAATCGCTTGGAGAATTCGACTCACAAAGTTCAAAAATTAAAACCAAAAAGAGTGTCATGAAGGTTTAACTTTTGTAATTTTGCAATTATCAAGCTAAAACTTTTTGTTCAAATACCCCGAGTTACGTGGATGGCTAATTGGCTAATATTGCATTTAGAAGGAATCGCGTGAGGGATTGAAATTTTACAAAAAAAAGTCGAGAAATTTTCTAAAACTTATGAAAAATCATCAGTTGATGATCATGCTCATCATAGTCATAAATTATGAATGGAAGGATAGAAAAAAAAATTATACACTTATGGCTCATACTTTTCTTCAAACATATATTGACTTATCTAGGCGATGGTGTATGAAGGTGCAATTTTCTGTCTCCTTTGTTTCACCCTTGTGTCGTCGTTATTAACCCCCGCTCAGCCAATCCAATGGAGAAACGACGGACAAACTCACGCACTACGATGCACGTACAGTCACACCGGTGAGGTTCACCGAACCGATGTTTTATATGACTCACACGCGTTTGCAATATACGTTTGTGTCACGCGACGAGATTCCCTTTTTTCTGCTTCACGCTTGTTCCCACAAGGGTGGGGATTTCTATTCGTATATGTATATATATATATTAGGGTGGTCCTTATTTAGGCTATGTTGTTTTTGCTTTTGACGATAGTGCTAAATCGGTTTTAAATAAATATATTGAAACTCATACCAAATTTTAGCTCGATATCTCAATTTTAACCTGGCCCCCTCGGCAGTCAAAGTTTTAAAGGGGAAATACGTGTATTTTATAAGGTCAATGATTTTAATATTTGTTCAACTTAGTTAATATTGGTTTAAAAATTTGAAACTTGGCACATATATTGCTCATAGTATAAGGCATATTTGTAGTATTTTATCAGATTTTTCATCTTCGATTTTCGACATACCCTCCCGCTAAAATTTTGGACACATTTGTCGAATTTTGCACCACACTAAAAGTTTGATTGCGAAGTCAATAATGAAGATAGCTAAATTTTCCAAGCGGCGTTTGAAAGAGGACATATTAACCTTCATTTTGCTTTTTTAGAAATTTCTCTACGATTTTTTTTTTAGCCCGGTACGCACTTTTGAACATGGCAAATGGCCATGTTCAAAAGTATGTACCGGGTCAATGACCATGTTCAAAAGTGCGTACCGGGCTCAAAAAAATCGTAGTGAAATTTCTAAAAAAGCAAAATGACGGTTAATATGTCCTCTTTCAAACGCCGCTTGGAAAATATAGCTATGTTCATTATTGACTCCGCAATCAAACTTTTAGTGTGGTGCGAAATTCGACAAATGTGTCCAAACTTTTTAGCGAGAGGGTATGTGGAAAATCGAGGATGAAAAATCTGATAAAATACTACAAATATACCTCATACTATGAGCAATATATGTGCCAAGTTTCAAATTTTTAAATCAATATTAACTAAGTTGAAAAAATGTAAAAATCATTGACCGTATAAAATACACGTATTTCCCCTTTAAAACTTCGACTGCCGTGGGGGCCAGGTTAAAATTGAGATATCGAGCTGAAATTTGGTATGCATTTTTATTTATTTATTTAAAACCGATTTAGCACTATCGTCACCAGAAAAAACAACATAGCCTAAATAAGGACCACCCTAATATATATATATATGAAATACGATTGCATTTTACTTTTTTTTTCGAGCCTCCACAGAACAAGGAGTTCCTCCCTGCGTGACGTGTCCGCGAAATATCCTCGATTTTTCAATGGCGTCATCGACCGACAATCACCGGAGAACCCTGTTTCCTTTTACTCGAATTACCAATTATGATGTTAAAATTTTCGTCGTTACAATGGAACGAAAATAATTTTTTTAAACTTATTTTTCGTCGCATCTTAGGTCGTGGCATCATGGTTTGCTTTTAACAACCCAATAAGAAGCCCAAAATTATTTTAACGATTTTTACTTTGAAAATTTCTTTGGAAAAATTAATTTGATTAAATATTCCAATAAGAAGCCCAAAATTTATTTTAACGATTTTCACTTTGAAAATTTCCTCGGAAAAATTAATTTTATTAAACATCCCAAAAAGAACTCCAAAATTTATTTTAACGATTTTCACTTTGAAAGTTTCTTCGAAAAAATAAATTTTATTAAAAAATAAACCATTAGCGTCACATTAAAACAATGCAATATTCAACATTGTCAATAATCACGGAAGAAAATGTTTTTCAAATGCATAATTCAAGTCATTGAACGAAATATTAAAATATCAATACTTGGTAAATAATTTTTCCAACGTCTTTAATCTCGGATTGAAATAATTTATATTCTGCTTTCCCGTAATTATTTTGAAAAATTATTTACAAACTACAATTACATAGAGTCTTGCAATTTTTCATAGCGTTTTTTGAATTTCCGTTTAGGTGAAAATTCAAAACTTCAGTTTCGTCTTGATAATAAATGTAGAATTTTGTTAAACGTTTTTATAAAATAAAGAAAAATTATAATTTAAAATATGAAAATAATAATTTTAATCAATTAAATGTTAATGTTCATTTTATTAAATTTGAAAATTATTTTTTTTTTTAAATAAATTTAAAAAATTATAAATTTGCCCATATTTTCATTTTTTCATTATTTACCAAGCCCGCTTTAAGAGGAAAGTTCTTAAAGTTTCTCTTTGATGAGTAGTTTAATTATGTCGTCCTCATAAAGGAGACTTTTTGGGCAACGGAAAGAAATCAGTAAGTTATAGACAAATTTCTTATTTCTTCTTTCATCATTTTTCGACAATTTCTTAAAAAAACCTAAACTCCTTCAGAAGTTGTTTTAAAATTCAATACCAATCATTCTTGTTACTTGATTAGTCCATTTATGACAAAATTTACCGTTCGGTAGCTGTAAAATTTAAAAAGTTTTAAAAATTAATTTTTTTTTTTAATCTAAAAAAAAATCCAAGTAAGTTTATCTAAATTCAATTTGAACTCTTCGCGTCATAAACTGTTCCTGCTCAAAAACTGAGCTCGATAGTTGCAAGTTGGAGAATATAAAAATTGCGTTTACAAGATTTTTTTTTCAAAATTTGAATCCCAAAAAAATTGAACTCGATATTTGAAAAATAACGAAAATCGCTTTGGGTCATTTTGAACATACTGACACAGATATCTCGTAAAAATGGTCTTTGTACGAAAACAGAGCTTCCTTCATGAAGTTAGTTTTAAAAATCAGTTTTAGAATCAGTTTTAAAAATTATTTTTTTTTTTTTAATTAGAAAAAAAATTCTAAGTAATTTTATCTAAATTCAATTTGAACTCTTGCCGTCAAACTGTTCCTGCTCAAAAACTGAGCTCGATAGTTGCAAGTTGGAGAAGTTAAAAATTGCGTTTACAAGATTTTTTTCAAAATTTGAATCACAACAAAATTAAACTTGATACTTGAAAAATTACGAAAATCGCTTTGGGTCATTTTGAACATACTGACACAAATATCTCGTAAAAATGTTCTCTGTACGAAAACAGAGCTTCCTTCATGAAGTTATATTGTTTATCGATTGATCGAGCGCAAGGGAAGCGCCATTCGTGACCAGAGTCCAAGAACAGAAATAAAATCGTTGACCTACGGGTGAGAGGGAAGGGGTATAAATTGACACGTCAATTCACGAAGCCTCTCCGTCTCTCTATAACTTTCTCTCTCATTTCCCTTCATTCATATCCAACGACACGTGTATATTTCCACTCGTGTCAAAAGACGTTTAGAAGCTTGCATGTCATCGCTGTAAGCACATTACATAATTGCTCTTAATGTCGTGGACGAAAGGATAAGAGGAAAAGATAGCAAGAAATGTACATACACACAAGAGTAGTTATTTTTTTTCTTATCATTGTTCGATCTTTACGACGTGGCAAACCGTCAAATTACAGGATATCACTGATAACGTCGACGGAATTTTTTCACGACTTTTTTGTTTACCTTCTTTTAATATTAAAAACCGGTCATTAGAAAAAAATGTGTATTTTGCATTTCAAGTTAACGGAAACTTATTTTAAATTCGTCTTTTTCATCATTATGGAACTCCGTCTATTTCTACTCAGTTTTTCAAAATTGTATTGCCAATATACTGAAAATTGTTGTCAATAAATTCAAAATTTTATTGTCAATAAACTAAACATTTTTGGAATTACAATTTTTTTTATTTGTTTTAGAAACTACAGTTTCTAAGAAAGAAAGGAATTTTGGAACTCCGCGAAAAATATTGACCCGCAGGATTATTATGAAAAATTATATTTCATTTTCTAACTTTCTATGGTAATTTTCTGAAAAATTCTCATCCCAACCAAAAAGACACTGTCCGAAAAAATTCTTTTATAATTCGTGGCACGATAATGTCTAGTAATTTTTTTTTTTTCATTGACATGAAAATCAATTGATAAAATTTATACTTTTATTCCTACTTTCATAATCATTTTGTAAATTTTTAGATAATTTATAAAAATTTCAAAGAAGTGAAGTTTCGGACGGAAAATTGAAAGTGCCAAAATTTGACAATTAATTCTCGGAAGTTTTTTCATAATTTGGAAGAATTATTTAACAAGCATTACTGAGAGAACTTTTATGTTTAATTGAAAAATTCATTATTAGATTCAGCTGAACGGAAAATCGATAAATTTCGGAAACTGAAACGAAAAATGGAAAATGAATGAATCGATGAATCGGAAAATCCCTGAAACAAAAAATTGAAAAACTCCGATAATATTTACATAATTAATTCTTAATAGTTATGACATTACTTGAAAAATTGTTTACCAAGTATTGACGGGAGTTGATTAATTTTTCTTTAAAAATTTCATTTGTAAATTTTTTCGTTCTGCTGAATGTTCAGAATTTCAAGTACATAAAATTTCGACAATTTTTACGTCATAAATTTTATCTGATTGAAATTTCCGTATTTCGTGATACAATGAAAATCGGGAAAAATTCAGCAACATTTGGCATGCCATAAACGACAATTATCAATAATAAAATTGCCCAAAAGTTGTTAATAAATTGTTGAACTAAATAATTATTCACCAATTTTTCTGTAACTTTTTTTTTTTAAACAGTTCGAATGCGTTAATTCTTCTGAACGCATATAAATTTTTTCAGAATTTTTTCTCCTTTGAAATATTATTAAAAAATTCTGAAATACAAAAAAAAATTGCCAATTTCGTACATATTTTTGAACACAGGTTTATCGTCAGCTTTGAAAAATTTCAAAGACGCTAGGCAAAAAAATACATAAATACAGTCATTCCAAAAATTTCAAAACGGGAATTTCAAAATAGAGGGAAAATTCTGAAAAAATTCATATGCTTTTAGAAAAATTAACGCATTCGGATTGGTCTAAGAAAAAAAAGAACTTACCGAAAAATTGTTGAATAATTATTTGCTTGAACAATATGTTAATAACTTTTGGGCAATATTATTATTGATAATTGTTGTTTATGACATGCCAAATGTTGCTAAATTTTTTCAGATTTTTGTTGTATCACGAAGTACGGAAATTTCAATGAGATAAAATTTTTGGCTGGGCAAAACATCCTTAACTTCGGTTTGGAGATGATCAATAAAAATTTTACGATTAACGTATTAATCCGAGAGTGTTATTTCATACAGTATAATATCCGGTTTGGCCCGGAATGAATTATAATCACAGTTTGCCGGGACGTGATTGAGACGTATAATGTGTTCGGGAGCGTGCTCCGATTGATTAAAAGCCTGCGGTTTTCCGTGACCACGCTAGCGAGGAAATTGCGAACATACAAATATTCTAAACTTTACCGAACGCGGATAAACCGCACGATATACATGCATGTAATACCTGCCTCGGATCAAAATGCTATCGAAGAATTGATTCACGAAAAATTCGCGAGGCTCAGAGATGACTCTTATCAATTCACCAACCAACATTCTTATCAGCAGTTATCGGTTAAAAACAAAATTTGTTTATCCAGTAAAAAAGTTGAAGGGTTGGAGAGTTTCAACGATAATTGTGAATAACATTTTAAATATTCAGTTTTTCGCGAATATTCGTCTAAACACCGAGAAAAAAGTTCAGTTGAAACAACTAAATCCATTTAGTTAAAAAAAAATTAAGCAGCAAAATTATCAGCAGTTATCGGTTAAAAACAAAAAATTTTTTATCCAGTAAAAAAGTTGAAGGGTTGGAGAGTTTCAACGATAATTGTGAATAACATTTTAAATATTCAGTTTTTGGCGAATATTCGTCTAAACACCGAGAAAAAAGTTCAGTTGAAACAACTAAATCCATTTAGTTAAAAAAAAATTAAGCAGCAAAATTATCAGCAGTTATCGGTTAAAAACAAAAAATTTTTTATCCAGTAAAAAAGTTGAAGGGTTGGAGAGTTTCAACGATAATTGTCAATAACATTTTAAATATTCAGTTTTTGGCGAATATTCGTCTAAACACCGAGAAAAAAGTTCAGTTGAAACAACTAAATCCATTTAGTTAAAAAAAAATTAAGCTGCAAAATTATCAGCAGTTATCGGTTAAAAACAAAAAATTTTTTATCCAGTAAAAAAGTTGAAGGGTTGAAGAGTTTCAACGATAATTGTGAATAACATTTTAAATATTCAGTTTTTGGCGAATATTCGTCTAAACACCGAGAAAAAAGTTCAGTTGAAACAACTAAATCCATTTAGTTAAAAAAAAATTAAGCAGCAAAATTATCAGCAGTTATCGGTTAAAAACAAAAAATTTTTTATCCAGTAAAAAAGTTGAAGGGTTGGAGAGTTTCAACGATAATTGTGAATAACATTTTAAATATTCAGTTTTTGGCGAATATTCGTCTAAACACCGAGAAAAAAGTTCAGTTGAAACAACTAAATCCATTTAGTTAAAAAAAAATTAAGCAGCACAATTATCAGCAGTTATCGGTTAAAAACAAAAAATTTTTTATCCAGTAAAAAAGTTGAAGGGTTGGAGAGTTTCAACGATAATTGTGAATAACATTTTAAATATTCAGTTTTTGGCGAATATTCGTCTAAACACCGAGAAAAAAGTTCAGTTGAAACAACTAAATCCATTTAGTTAAAAAAAAATTAAGCAGCACAATTATCAGCAGTTATCGGTTAAAAACAAAAAATTTTTTATCCAGTAAAAAAGTTGAAGGGTTGGAGAGTTTCAACGATAATTGTGAATAACATTTTAAATATTCAGTTTTTGGCGAATATTCGTCTAAACACCGAGAAAAAAGTTCAGTTGAAACAACTAAATCCATTTAGTTAAAAAAAAATTAAGCAGCACAATTATCAGCAGTTATCGGTTAAAAACAAAAAATTTTTTATCCAGTAAAAAAGTTGAAGGGTTGGAGAGTTTCAACGATAATTGTGAATAACATTTTAAATATTCAGTTTTTGGCGAATATTCGTCTAAACACCGAGAAAAAAGTTCAGTTAAAACAACTAAATCCATTTAGTTAAAAAAAATTAAGTTGATTCAATATTAATTTGTTTGAAATAATGAAACTATAATTCATTGAACAAATGGATTTGGTTAACCATAAGACATGAGGTGAACGAAATTATTTGGTCAATTTCCAGATACAGTTTGGTCCAATTTACACGTTACTGAGTTGCTGTACAGAAATATTTCGTTGATTTCTAGTATATTTTAACTAAATAAATTTAGCTGTAACAAAAAAACAATTCGTATTTTCAATCACACAATTTATTTGATACAAAGATATTTATTTGATTGAACTGAAACTTTGCCAATTCAAGCAACGATTTAACCGATTTAACTAAAACTTCGACTGTATCTTTGTTGAGTTACCAAAATGATCTCATTGAACGTCCGGAAACAAATATTTGGTTGAGTCAAACAAATTTTTGCATTTTCAACAAAAATTTGTTCTCAGTGAAATATTTATATGTGTATTCACTATATTCAGCCAATAATGACCGTAATTGCAAAAAATGTACTTGAAGTTGCGCTTGTTCGGCTCGTCGACATTTTAAAATGTATTCTTTAAACGAAAAAAAAAATACTTGGGAAATGGTTTTTACAACTTCTAACGTCTCATATGAAAATTAAAATTTATGGAAAAGTACTAAAAAAATTTGAACATTCATATTTAAAAAATATATTTTCAATGTATATTTTTATAAATATATTTATACATGAGGCATTTCACGAAATTCCGATCAAAATCTTGCTTTGATTTTCCTCTACATTTTTTATGTAAAAAAAACACATTGAAAAAAAAATTCTAAATTATTTCCGAATTTTTTGGTCACGCGTTCTTTGGATTTTTTTTTTTAAAGGGACCCCTTTGTAAAATCTTAAAAAATTTAGAATAATCTAATAAAATATAACAAAATTTGTAGGTTTTGTTCCAAAATGGCGATTTTAATACCCTATGAGTAAAATTTTTTGAATTTTCCTCAGAGTATTAAAATCTCCATTTTGGAAAGAAACCCAAATTTTGATATATTAGATTTTTCTGAATTTTTTCAGATTCTACAAAATGGTCGGTTTTTTCAAAAAAATAAAATAAAATCCAAAAATCGCGTGGCCAAAAAATTCTGAAAAAATTTGGGAAAATGTATTTCAATTTTTTTTTTTAATTAAAAAAATGTAGAGGAAAATCGGAACCATCAAGGCAAGATTTTGATTGACATGACGTGAAATGCTTCAAATATATTTATAATATTAGTAGTTAGTGTATTTTTCCATGGAGGTTTATTTGACTTTTTGTTGAAGGATATGCACTTCTTCAATATTTAGTTCAGATGAACTTTTGGAACTTCAAGAATACAATATTTGTATAGAAAATATTTTTCAATTTAATGATACAGTACCTTCTCTCTATAAGAGCGCTGTAGGACGGTTAGGGGAAGTGAATAGGTAAAGTGGGGGAAGCAATAAGACTCGGTCAAGCGGAACTGACGCTCTTATATCAAGGACTCTTATATCGAGGACTCTTATATCGAGACTCTTATATCGAGACTCTTATATCGAGACTCTTATATCGAGGACTCTTGTATCGAGGACTCTTATATCGAGGAGGTACTGTATTATCACATATAAATGATTTTAATTGTAAAAATAAACAATTAGATGTTCCATTCAATTGTTAAGTCACATCTCAGAAGATTTTTGGTCGTAATTGTAAAATTTCCTATAAATTAATCCTTGAGTTTGTAGTTCTCGTCACACTGACTTGAAAAATCCATCAATTTTCCGCATAATTTTTCTGAAACATTTTTTTTCATTGACGATGGATTATAATCGCTCGTGGGAGCGTATGCTAGCGAACATCAACGTTTCTAAAAATATTTATTTCGGCGTTACGGTTCGGTGCTCGGTGACCTCGTTGCCGTCGTTCTATATCTCTCTTTCTCTATCGTTGAATTCGCTCTGCTTATCGATCTCCGCTTTTTCAGTATATATGTATAAATATATATCTATATCTAATAAGCCAGTACAACCGGCAATTTTTTTTTCCACATCAAAGTATATCGTGTGTGTATTTGTGTGCGTGTGTGTGTGTGTGTGTATATATTTGTGTGGTAGACTGTGACTGCGCTAAATCGCCACGAGAAAACCGCAAGCAAGCGTGTCTACACATAATTCGGGATTCTTATACTATTTATCCACGTCATCATAAATATATGGGCTTTTCCACCGCAAAGCGACTTACTTCTGCCCCTGGCCATCGATTTTCTTTTATACGCCATTAAAACAAAGGTTGTACATTCTGCATTATTTTGACCGTTTTTTTTTATTCTTACTACTTACGAAAACAAAAAAAATCATTTTTAAATGACAAGTTTAATCGTATTGCATCCATCTGTTTTGTAAATTTTCACTGAACTGGAAGTTCCGAATGTTCAGCTGAACTGACAATTTTTTTCCATTTAACATTTAAAAACCATTGAAACAAAGGTTTTACATTTTGCATTATTTTGACCGTTTTTTTTTATTCTTACTGCTCACGAAAACAGAAAAATTCATTTTTGAAATGATAAGTTTAATCGTATTGCATCCATTTGTTTTGTAAATTGTTCCTGGACTGGAAGTTCGAAATGTTCAGCTGAACTGACAAATTTTTGTCTTTCTTGAGAAATTGCAGAACTCTGCTAATATTTGAATATTAATTCATATAAGTTTTTCCATTATCTGGAAGAATTATTTACCAAGCATTGACGGGAGCTTCATGACTTTTTGTTAAAAAAGGACACTTTTGAGTTTAATCTCGAGATGGAAACAATTTTGGAATTGGGGTAATACCAAAAAAAATTCAACGATAAACCGAAGTATACATTTTTTGTATTCTCTTCTGCTAAAGAAATTAATTGATCTGCTTAGCATGGAACGCCTCATATATATATCTGCAATATATTCAGAACATGAATATTTTCTGTGCTGTATATTAGAAAAATATTCCAAGCATATTTTCGATATTATACCTTGAAGATATCTTTGTTTGCATTTATAAATTATTATATATAGCTCAAAATTTATCCAATATTTCTCTAAAATTATGTACCCAGTAAACACCTTTTCGCAATAAATAAGATTTGTTTATTCATGATTTTTTACATCCGTAACAAAATTCAACGCGTAACTTATCATTATTTTCATTAGTATCATTATTAATTATTTTGATAATCTAAAAATAATTTAAAAAATAAACATTAAATCTGGAAATAATTATTTGGCATCGAAATATTATCAAAAAATGTTTAAATACCAGTGAGATTATATTAAAATAATTAATAGTTGGAAAAATCTGGATCTAAATTTTCTTATCGAATTAACATCAAAATATACCTTTTCAATTCGCAATATTCATTTTAATCGATTTCCCATAATATTTCTCATATTCTTGCGACATATTTCCCAAAAGCCAATCGTTTAATCACACATATAAAAGGTTTGTAAGTTTAATGTATCAATGAAATTTTAATTGGGTTCGCTGACGAAACGTTTTTTATTGCCCATTCGAATCCACTATACGCTTTCACTATTGTATCATTGACAGTGATCCACATTAATCTATTTGACGCCTGACATATTTCGACATATTTGCAGCTGGTGTCTCTACTTTCCGTTTATTTTCCAATATCGAGTCAAACGAGGACATGCGGCCAAATGAGACCCGTACATTCTCGTTAAAAAGCGATGCAAACATTTTCATCGCCCACATATTATATATCGGTATGTAAAAACCAGATCGATGAGAAAATCTGTTCAAGCACAAAAACCGCTTAAATATTCCACTATAAAATTATCAAGTATTGGCAGGGTTCTGCATTATCTACTTCACTATAAAATTCATCGTGAATAAAAAATTTATCCCCCCGCATTTCACGTCACATTTTTTATGATAGTAATTCTTTTTTTTTCAATATCGTTTGAAAAAAAAATCGTACAATTTTTTCGATGGAACTCCAATGACAAAAAGAACGATTATTTTCCAGAGAAGTCAAAATCCCCGATAAGTTACGTCCAAAACAAGTTAGGTTTCACAACTTTATTAAAAAAAATAAATAATGATGAAGCTTTGAAATATTGATTTTTTTTTAAATTACATAATCCTATAATGAAATTATGAGGAGTCGATTGCATATCGAGCAAAAGCTTTGTCCTTTGTCCAATGAAATTGTTGCTCTGTTTCAAAGTGAATTTCGGTGATTTTTCACGAATAATGTTGCGCATGAAGTTTGTTGGGTCCAACGCTCGAATTTTCCCTGTTCAGTCAGTCTCTCTCTCTCTCTCTCTCTCTCTCTCTCTCTCTCTCTCTCTCTCTCTCTCTCTCTCTCTCTCTCTCACCTATTTCGTTTAAAAGCGCCGGTTGATGAATTAATACCGCTTTTCCAAAACTCGAGACAGACACTTCACCGTACTCTTGACTCACTCGCAATTTACTCAACGACCGACCAAAACCACGTACGAGCAATATTCGGCAATTCACTCGGTTCGCCAAAACGTTGTTTTTTTAATGTCCTGGAAATTAAAACAAATATCTCTTAGTTTTTAATTTTTTAATTTCTTTTTTACACGTTTAAGTACTCTCGTGAAATTGTAGGACGGTTTCGATTAAATTTCCAAAAAATCTTCATAAAAAATTAGAATAAATTGAATACACAAATAAATTATGATGTTGAAGTTTGCCTCGTTGCGATGAAACGAAAATTGATTTTTTCAATTCATTTTGAGTGAGATTTAAGTTTTGGTCGTGCATTTGAAATAGCAAATCCTTAATAGAGGTATAAAAATACATTTTAATGATTTTGAATTAAAAAATTTCTTAAGAAGAATGGAATTTTATTGATAAATTGACAATTGCCATTACAACGATGCAAACTTCAGAATCATAATAAATACCGCATGAAACTAAATCGAGAAACTATCTGCAAATTTCTAATATATGTACGATTTTTATACTACTTCTCGAAAATTAAAAAAATATAGTAAAACCCAACCCCTCAAGTGGTTCTTTTTATACCAACTATCACATTCATGCAATACATGATTGTAACAGTTAACAGATAGCTGCAATATTGTAAAAGCTGGAGCAATTGTACGATAATTAAAAAATTTCGATAATTTTTTGAGAACGAGCCCCTAAGCGATTTTTGTCAAACTCAGTTTCGACCGTCCTTTTTTTGCACGATGAAAATTATGCCCGATAGCTGCAAAATCTAAAAAAAGAGCGCTGGCGGGCAATTTTGAAAAAAAAATCCAAATTTAATAGTTTATCCTTATTATGAACGGTATCTGCACACAAAATTCAATTCAAAAGCACCTACAAATATTTTGCGAAAAATCAACCCCCCCCCCCCCTCAAATTATCTTGCAATTTTGACATAAATTGCACTAAGTGAAGAGAGAAAGATGACATATTTGAATTTTTGAGTTTAGCACACACACGCCCCAAAGAGCTATTCTTAACATGATTTGTGAACGTTTTTATCTATTTTGAATATAAAGACAAAATCTGGAAAAAAAAATTACAAAAACAAATTTCATTTTGTAAAGAAGCAAGTTGAGGATAATAGAAAGTTTTTTCGAAATTCCGATATGCTCTCCATTAAATTGTCGGTTCATCGTCGTTAAAAATGGCTACGAAAATTGTATTCATCCGTAACTTGGGTTTGAAATTCGTGTAAGACTCGGACCGAAGTTTTGCTGGCAATTTTTGCTTCAATAGATTTTGTTAAACCTACGCCTGGGTTATGGAATTTGAACCGTGAGGTTGAAGGAAGCTCGTTGGAGAGAGGCCCTGGGGTCAGAATCTGCGTCTCACATCGATGATCGAATTTACGATAAGGTATTAATTAGATTCGACGAGAAGCTTAGCGAACTTGATTTTGCCTCGGGGAAATGGAGTGCCCGTACAGTAAGAGCGAGCAAGTGTGCCTCGACCCCTGTCCGGCTCGTTCGTCAAGGAAAAACCAGGGTAATACGGGCCAGTTGGTAATGCCAGATTGAATTAGAAGATGAAAAACCAAATGAATCGATAATAAAATTAAACTCGATGATGACGAAACTAAATTTAAGGGGGTCGTCTAGTGTGAAACCTGTTTTTTTAATGTTTGTTTTTCGGTATTTTTTTTTTTTACAAACCATTAAAATAAAATAATCTATGAATTGTGTATCATTTTTATTAACATTTGAACAAACTTTGTGAATTTTTTGAAGTGAATGTATTAAATATAATCGGAGATACACCGCCCAACAGGAACACATGCCGTTCTGCTTATCTGAAATCAAAAAACCAAACGCCATTTCAATTGTGAGACTTGAGGCTCTACCGTGAACCAAGATAAAGTCAGCATTCCAAGTACATTACATTATGAGGACGTAAAAACACTTTCTGACGAGTGTGAGTTTGCAGGACGAGCCGAAGGCGAGTCCTGCGATCACACGAGTCAGAAAATGTTTTTACGCCGAGTGATGTACAATATTTTATATCACGAGGTACAATATGGACGTTTTCACGTCCGCTTGCGAACGTAAAAACGTCCATTATTGTACTGAGTGATATAAAATCATTTTTTTACGCTTTAGAAAAAAAAATCAATTTTTCGCATTGAATATTTTTTCTAAAGCGTTAAAAAATAGTACATTACATCACGAGTCAGATGATGTTTTTTACGCCGAGTGATGTACGATATTTTATATCACGAGGTGCAATATGGACGTTTTCACGTCCGCTGGCGGACGTAAAAGCGTCCATTATTGTACTGAGTGATATAAAGTGATTTTTTTGGAATTATGACTTTGTCTTGGTTCACGGTAGAGCCTCAAGTCTCACAATTGAAACGGCGTTTGGTTTTTTTATTTCAGATAAGCAGAACGGCCGGAATCATGGCAGCAGTGTAGCACCTTTTTTTTTTTACATGTGTTCCTGTTGGGCGGTGTATCTTCGATTATATTTAATACATTCACTTCAAAAAATTCACAAAGTTTGTTCAAATGTTAATAAAAATGATACACAATACATAAATTATTTTATTTTAATGGTTTGTAAAAAAAAAACTACCGAAAAAAAACATTTAAAAAAAGGTTTCACTCTAGACGACCCCCTTAATGATTTTATCGTATTCGAACTATCCAGCTACCTCCAAGTTGACTTTTGAGCGATTCATTGTTTTTTCCACTGTCCTTTATCATTGAAAAAATTATTTTTCAAATTTTTAACCAAATATCTATAATTTAATGGCTGGTGATGGAACTCTTTGATGATGATTTTCCGGTAGGATTTTTTTTGTATTTTTTGATATTTTTAAGAACATATCATGATTTTCTACACAATAATTTTTGGGCAGATTGGACCAATTCAGTTCCAATCTAAATTGAATGTGATTTTCAATTTTAAAGACATTTCCTTGGAGAGGACTCTATTCTACACATTTTTATTCTACACATGACGTTTTCGACACAAAAGTTTCTACACAAATTATTCTACACAAGCACAGAGGCAAGAAATATTATTTTTCACAAGAGAACTTGCAAGAAATATTATTGTACACAAAATTATTCTACGTCGGTTTCTACGTATTATTCTACACCAGTTTTTACACACATTATTCTACACAAGAGATGTGACAAGGAATATTCTACACAAAATGATTCTACACAGGTTTCTACGTGCATTATTCTACACAAGAGAAGTGGCAAGGAATATTATTCTACACAAAATTATTCTACACCAGTTTCCACACGCATTATTCTACACGAGAGAAGTAGCAAAGAATATTATTCTACACAAAATTATTCTACACCGGGTTATTCTACACAGGCAGATAGTGCTCAGTAGGCCTCTATTCTACACATTATTACCCTACACATTATTTTCCTACACATTACAGCCTGTAGCAAAACTCTGCATGCGACGTTTATTTCCAACTCCAAAACAACCGCAGAAACTCTTCAACGTGATTATCCATTCCAGTAGTAAATTTTGCTTAAGGCTGTAATGTGTAGGAAAATAATGCGTAGGATAATAATGTGTAGAATAATAATGTGTAGAATAATAATGTGTAGAATAGAATATTATTTCCTGCCACCCTTTCTAGTGTAGAATGATGTGTGTAGAAACCTGGCAAAGAATAATTTTATGTAGAATAATATTCTTTGCCACTTCTCTTGTGTAGAATAATGTGTGTAGAAACCGGTGTAGAATAATTTTGTGTAGAATAATATTTCTTGCAACTTCTCTTGTGAAGAATAAAGTTCCTCGCCACTTTTCTGGTGTACAATAATTTGTGTAGAAACTTTTGTTTAGAAAATGTCATGTGTAGAAAAAAGGCTTCCTCGTTTCATTGACCACGAAAATTCGCGTTCGAGTAATGAAAAAAGTGAGCATTGCACTGTCCCCGATGAAAAATTGGGGTGCGAAAAAAAAATCATATAAACGTGGAATAAAATGGGAAAAAAAAATTCTGGATATATAATTTCCGGTAATATCTGAGGGAGGACAAGCGAGAGAAAAGAAACGTCCGCCCACTGGGGACGCAGCGGCCCAATTAGCAAAAGAGACGAGATGATCATTAAGGGAATCGCGTTGGTGGATAGCAAAAAAAAAAAGGTTGAATAAAAAAAGGAAAAATAGCACAAAAAGAGAGAGGAATGGAAAAAATCGTGAAAAGAGAGGGCAGAGAAAAGATTTTTTTTCTCTTCAAGCTCATTTTCTCGCTGGTCGCGATAATGCCGGAAGCCCAGAAGAACCTTCGTCTCGATTTCTATGTACCGCAGATATATGTAGAGAAAAAAAAACATGCCCATTTTTTTTTCTTTTATCCACATATATCTTGATGCTTTTATACGCTACGTGGTTCACATAATGCAGATGCCCTCAAGGAGCAAAAATCACTTCCAAGGTCACACGGTCATAGGGCAACCTTCATTTCCATAGATGTTTTCTTTCGTATATTCTCTCGTCTCATTATAATCTTCAAACTCGAGAGAAGTACGATATAATCCTTCCGAGAGAGACAAAAAAATAAATCCGATACATTAAGGGGGTCAACCCAAGGTCAGGACGCCGATTTTTGAGCATAAATATACATTTTCGTTGAATAGTGTAAACCTGACCAATGGTCCATCATTTGACCTATCAAATGGAGAAATTTTTGACGCTAATTGGAACCCTTAAGGTGCAGCGGTTCTCTCAGATAAATCAATTTTTGAGTTTTACTACTTTGTGCACGATCCTGACCAAACCGCTTGACGGATCTTATCCTACGAGGTCTCATTCTCTTCGTAACACTTATCCGGACTACTTAAGCGCGTCACATTTTCTTTTTAGGTCCTTATGATGGCGTTACAGGGCACTTTTGGAATTTTTGACCCATTTTTTGTTTCAAAAATTCAAAAAGTGGCTTGTAACTCTATAATGAGGGCCTTAAAAAAAATGTGGTGCACTTAAGCAGTCCGGAAAAGTGTTACGAAGAAAATGAGACGTCGTAGGATAAGATCCGTCAAGCGGTTTGGTCAGGATCGTGCACAGCGTAGTTGAACTCAAAAATTGATTTATGAAAGAACGGCTGCACCTTAAGGGTTCCAACTAGGGTCAAAAATTTGTTCATTTCATACGTCAAATGATGGACCATTGTTCAGGCTTACACGCATTCAACGAACATTTATAGTTATGTTCAAAAATCGGCGTTTTGACGCTGACTCGACCCCCTTAATAAAAAAGGACTGAGTTATTTCCAACTCGAGTTCCTCTTGATATTTGATATTTGAAAAGAGTCGCAAAAGTGCCATTAAAACGTCAAGGATCGATCGCCCGGATGTCTATCTATGAACTATAACGAAGTTTCCGAGCTTTCAGGACGATGAGGTTAAGTTCCATCTCTCTTTTCCTCTCGAACTCACACAGCTCGTTGAACGTCCCATTTTGTGGGAGTTAAGCACCTGTCGCGAAGTTTCCGCCTGGTTTAATGTTCACATATATATTCCCCGTTGCTTCCGGTGAGCAAACAATTTTCGTCCTGTTAAGGTGCAACCACCTTTCGTCCTGATTTTCCGTCCACGTATCGAAAAGTCCCGGGAATACGGACCGTCATAATTGATGGGCCTACAAATTGAAACCAGACAGTAGAAATTGAATTTATTGGGCGGGATGTTCTTTGACAAACATAATACATATTTATACACCCAGAAAAAAGATCTAGTCGTAGGTACTATAATCGTTTATTTGATTATTTTTGTTACTTTAAAGAAAAATTTCTTTCCATCCAATTTTGGGCGATATTTACTTCCGCTATATATTAATTTATTTGAATTCCCCGTCATCGAAAAACAGGCGTTGAAGAAAAATTCTATTCGTTGTTACTAAATACCTACTCGCCCGTAATCTTATCCGATCATATCTGCAGATTTGTCAGTACCCCAAAAATCCGCCAGGTGGCTAACTCTCGCACAAGCGAACCTGCCTCTCGACGCCTATATCCTTTCCAAGCTTGTCTATGTTTGATGTCCTTATTTTTCAGTATGGATATTTAATACATTGAACATTGCGGCAAAACGCAAGATGGTCGAATCCCCGAAAAGGATTCCCATAAAAAAGGGTCTTTTTTCTTTTTCCTTCTGTTAAAGAAAAGACGAAGCTTTATGAAATTGTAGACTTCATATGTGTAGCTATACATTCAAAGATTGAAATGTTTGAAAATATATATTGTGTAAATATTTAAAAAAAAAATTCCTTCATTTAAATACATATTTGTTCAGTTTGAAATAATATTTATTAATATTAAATAAAAATGTATTAGATCGCAATATAATTTCCTAGTAAGTCAATCAAAAAAGAAAATTTCGTTGACATGAATAGAGTTATATTAGGCCGGCCTACAACTAAAAAAAATTATTTGGCTTGACTAGGATTTAGTTAAATGTACTAGATCTTTTTTCTGGGTGTAGACACTCTTCGAAGGCTTATCCTTAAAATAATAAAGTTTGAATCCTTGGAAGGCAAAAATAGTTTTTTTGTTCACTATCGTACGCGTTTGGGACTTAAGGCCCACAATGGGAAGCCCAAAAAACGCTTAACGATTTTTGGCAATGCGAACTCCTGAATTTTATTTAGAAAAAACTATTTTCGTTGTATATCGTTTTTTCAATTATTTTCAGATTTTTTTTTTAAGGTTCTAACTTGAAATACCCAAAATGATATTGACTGGAACGAAACAGTATTTTCTCAGATTGTACAAAAGTTCGGAATTTTTTTTTCAATTTTTCGAAATTACCAATTTTTTTGGCTCCGGACCAATTTACCCCGCCAGGACTATATTCCTTTGCTCTACTATACATATTACTGTATGGATTCATTTTTCATCGAGGATGGCTCTCTTCGTATCGGGACGAGAGAGAATATCGATGGGCTGGCGGAGATGGGAATCCCCCCGAGTCATAACGAACGAAAAATAATGGAGGGGGAGGCTTTAACGAGAATCGATGATAACTGACGTGCAGAGGCAGTGAATAATAAAAAAAATATTTTTTAAAAATTCATGGGGATGCTTTTGCTTCATGGGGACTGCACTGAAGTGCAGTCTCACTCCCGATGCATATATTGATTTTCTTTTTCATCATTTGGAAATTAATTTTTTCTCTCTCATTCCATTTTCATATCCTTTGTCGTTTCAGTTTACGAATAATGAACCAAGTGATTTTTTTTTTTTTTAAAGGCAATTTTTCCTGAATATTTCGTTTCTGGTTTCTCGTCTTTCAAAATGACACTCAGTGGGCAAATATTAATTTCAATAAGATTTTGAAGGTCGAGCCCTTTAAAAGTAGAAAACGCAATGGTTAGAAGATTACTTTATTATACGTAGATTAAAATAGGTAAAGATTCAAATAGATTAAAATACGTATAGATTAAAATACGGGGTCAGTCTGCTGAAAAATATTAATATATCGTGTAAGGATCATTCGAAAGAGCTACCTCTGAGGATTGTAAAAATATTTTTTTCATAATTTTTTATCCAGCGTTTTTAAAAGATATAGTTCAAAATTTGCTAGAAATGACCGTCCCCCTTCTTTATTTCTAAAGCTGAAATTTAGATTCATGGTTAGTAGGTATTGAGTCATAGATTACCGCAAAATGACTCGTTTTGCGACATAATAATACATAGTTGCTGAAAAAACCTCTTAAAAAAAAAATTCTTTGAATCAATATGTCGCTGTCTTAAATCTTTAAATTAATGTGTATTAATTTTAATGTGACTTTAATACGATTTTATTAGTGGTAGTTGATATTGAATTAAAGATCACCATAAAACTGTCGTTTTTTCGACAGTATAATAGTTGCTGAAGAAAAATAATATTTTTAATAAAAATGGGGTCAGGGTTGCAAAATTTTTAATGAAAAAGTAATGCATTAACCATTACTCTTTTAATGGCTAATGAAAATGCAAATGTATTAAAAAACGTAATGCATTATTTCCATTAACCATTAAATTTAACCATTAAAAAAAAGTAATGCATTATTTGCAACCCTGAATGGGGTGTTTGGTACCATTAAAAAAAATTAATTAAATTAAGTAATATTGAAAAAATTTCTTTCAGAGATAGATTTGTATTATTATTTATTTACATTCTTCGTAAGTAATATTCATAATTTTTTCCTTACGTTTTAAATACGTATATGTGTATGGATTGTTATACAAAGTAAATGATGTCGAAGTTATCTGGGTCGCACGCTTAACGTTGACGTTACTGCAAAGATCTCGAGCAGCCCCAGCGGCCATTTACGAGCCGAGAGTCTGGTGTGGAATAATCGTCGTCGTGCGTCGGTTGCCGGAAGTCGAAAGCTCCGACGGAAACGTGCGCACGCCACGAATATCTCTTGCGTATATGGCACTGAAAGAATCTGAGAAATTATAATCGAGAAATGAAAGAGAGAGAGAGAGGGAAGAAGAAGCCGGAATATCTCTGTAGTTCTATAAATTAATTCCTATTGCGATAATAATTTTTTGACACTCCAAATATGACAAAAATGTAGAGATTATTTGTCGAAACAGAATATAAATAATTTAAGCATAAAACACTCCATTAAGGGGTTAGGCCAGTCTACAGCACAAAAAAGAGCATATTTCGTGATTTTTTTCAGCGAAACCATAAAAAATCGGATTTACAAAAAAGGAATTTGATTATACATTTAATTGGCAATACAAAATTATTTTTATTGCACTCCGTACGTTAAGTTATGGTAAAAAAAAAATTTTTTTTACCAAAATTCAAAAATCTATATTTTTTAAACAAAAAAACACCACCCTGAAAATTTCAGGATTTTTTGACATCAGTACAAGGTATTATATATAAAAAAAAATAGAACAAAAAATTTAATGTTAATCGTGGATTTTCACGATTTTGAAAAATTCAAAATCCTCCAAATTCATCATTTTTCAAAACAAAAAAATTTGGAATATTTTTTTCTCGTAGCCGCAAGTATACTCTTCATGACGAACCCAAAACGATTTTTCGTAACTATAATAGTTGTCGAGATATTTAAAAAAAACTTGAAAGATTTAAAAAGTTGTGAAGTTTTGAATCTTGCATAACTTTCGAAACAAAATTTGTTAATTTTTTTCCTTCGGTAGAACTTCGTTTTATTATGAACGAAAACTTCTAACCAAATTTCATCGAAATTGAAAGGTTCCGATTCCAATTCTTGGTCGATTTGACATGGAATGACCCACGTACATTTTCGCGTAGCAAAAATTATTCGAATAATTAAATTCAATTTCGGTTCAATTCCAATATTCCATTGACCCGTAATTTCACCAAAATTCCATTCAATTCATGCTCTCCCGATCCTTCAACAAAACGCTGCGATTTTTAAATCCCACACCGATCTCTATTGCCCACGCAATGCATGCTTTTGTGCATGATGAAAAATCCACGCATTGTACAGCGCATAATGCTAGGATTATAAGGCCGCGTACGATGAATGTGGGTCAAAAGGTAAATTATAAGAATTCCAACAATTTATACGTGAAAATCGATGAAAATTATATTGCGAAAAGCAACGAGAGTTTTTCCAAAAAGTGATTTAAAAAATTCAGGCAATTTATAAAATCACTTTGGTATTTAAAAAATAAAAAGTCATATTATTCGTTGATTTTGCACAGATCAATTGCCCACGCAATGGAAACTTCTCTATACGTACCTTGATGGAAAAAAATGTACGCATTATAATAGTGCACGTGTGCAAGCATTTGTACAGCCACAAGGGACTTCATATCAAAGCGTTTCTCAGCGCTTGTTTCTAGCTCATTCTCTCTCGCTCGCTCTCTCTCTCTCTCTCTCTCTCTCTCTCTCTCTCTCTCTCTCTCTCTCTCTCTCTCTCTCTCTCTCGCTCGCTCGCTCGCTCTCTCGCTCTCTCCTTCTCTCTTGCTCGCTAGTTCGTACTTCGTTCTCTCGACACAGTGCGAGAACGTAGCGGCCCTGATGCGGTCGCAGAGAGCTGCTCGACGGTGGATAACGATGTGAATGGTGCCGGTCTCTCCCGTTCATTATCAGGCGTTACACCATATCCTGCCGACCTGTTATCTAGTCAGGATATACTGAGCGCCCGCAGCAGCAGCAGCAGCACCACCACTGTCACTAGCGGGGAAACTCGTATTAACAGAATACTCAAACAGGGCGGGCCCAATATGAGACTTTGATTATTTTTCGACCATTACTAGTATATTATTTTCTCCGTAGGCCAATTTCACCCGAGACCACTGAATGAACTGACTTTTGGGCGGGACATTGAAGATTGCATTGTTGGAAAGCATCGCATGAAATTCTGAACGTTGAACTGAATGAAAAAAAATTTACAATTGTAAATTTCAAAGAAAAATTAATGAAGCAATACTTGGTACACGATATTTTAATTAATGTCGTAACTATTAAGAATTAATAGTTATAATGCAGGGAAATAAAAAATTCATTCTCATAATGTAGAGCGACCTATTTTCTCGAGGGTTCAATTAGCTGATTCGCCTATTTAATGGAAATCAACCACCGTTATTATTATTATTATTTTGTAATTTTTAATAATGGTAATCCGGAATTTTAATCAACGAAGATTCAGATTCAATCGCTAAATTGCCCGTGATGCAAAAAGCAAAAAAAGCATCAAAGTGTATTCAATGATGCTGATATTTTTGATCGTTGCAATGCAACGAAAGTAAGTTTTTTTAATATTCATTTTTATTTATGCTCATGCTTTGCACGTGCATTAAGCATCCCAAGTCCTTAATATAGACTTCAAAATATCTTTCAACGATTATTATTTACTTTGAAAACTTCTTAGGGAGCGTCCTTCAATCACGTGAGGTTTAAGGGGGAGGGGGGGGGGGGGGTCAATGAAAAAATGTCACGAATGATCATGTGAGGAGGGAGGGCGGTATTTTAAGATATCACGTATATTTTTTTTGTGAAGATTTTGAGACGTTGATACGTTTTCAATTTTTATGGCCAAGAATTTTGTACTAAAAGATTCGTATACGTGTCTTAAGGGCCTGTGCATTCATATAAAGAATTCTTTTTTCTGCTATTCGTAATAATTAATATGTTGATAATTAAAAATAAGTTGACAAACGTAATAAAATTGTTGTTTTACTCGAATTAAAGACCCACTAGACTGGGAGGTTTCTTTGTTCGTAAAGTTTTACTTGTATACTCTAACGCTAAGTATAAGTGGGATAGTTTTCAATAAAACAACGACTTCCCATCATTTCTAAGATGCCGTTGATAAATTACATGATTTCGGGGGGGGGGGGGGGGGGGTCAAGCATAAAATCACTTGAAATCACGATGAGGTAGAAAGGTGGTGAAAATGGCCAAAAATACATCACGTGATAGATGGAGCCCCCCCCCCCCCCCTAGCAACGCCACATTAAAAATTCGATTTTCTTCGAAACAAAAAGAGCTAAGAATTTTTTTTCAACGGTATTTGAGAGCTCAAAAATAGCCCAAAATTCAGGGACCCGAACGATGCGTCTAACTATGGAAACAAAAAAGAAGCGCTAACTTTTGTTAACTTCAGGCTAGCAACACGACATTAAAAATTCGATTTCCTTCGAAACAAAAAGAGCTAAGAATTTTTTTTCAACGGTATTTGAGAGCTCAAAAATAGCCCAAAATTCAGGGACCCGAACGATGCGTCTAACTATGGAAACAAAAAAGAAGCGCTAACTTTTGTTAACTTCAGGCTAGCAACACGACATTAAAAATTCGATTTTCTTCGAAACAAAAAGAGCTAAGCATTTTTTTCAACGGTATTTGCGAGCTTAAGAGTAGCCCAAAATTCAGGGACCCGAACGATGCGTCTAGCTATGGAAACAAAAAAGGAGCGCTAATTTCTGTTAACTTTAAGCTAATAGGAAGTATGAATTTTAATTAAAAAAATGAACTATTTCCGTTGCATTCAAACGGTGCAAACTTCAGCTTCATTTAATTCATCTAGAAATGCCAGACGATGTCTATATGCCTAACATAGTATTCCAATGCGAATGAGAAAGGGGGCAAGAGAGAAAAAGAAACATGGGCGTAAAATCGCGACTCGTTTTTCCGCTGGAATTCCAGACTCCAGACGTCTTCAACGGTGTCCCGATACGTAAAGCGCGTGACACTTTTCCGCCATATTGCGTCTACGATCAAACCTAAGAAGAAAACTAATCAGAATAAGTCCATTCCATTTAGCAGTTCTTTGGCATATCGTCTATACCCAAAAAGAATTTTTTGCTTTCAAAAAAAGCGTATATTTTCTCCCCATTAAGATAATGTAGACATTGCAAATTGTTTTGTTTCACAATCTATCATTTAAAAAATTGATCTAGAAAATTCGTTACCTTTTAATTGCTTCGCTGCCACAACTTCAAGGAATTCACAATGACGTCTATTTTTACGCGCTCGTTTCGCCGTCGAGTGTAAAATCGACAAATCGGACGTTAATGAGACGAGACTGGAGGAATTTATAGATAGAGAATATAGGAATCGATTATTTGAGAGAAACGATATAGATAAAGCGAGATGGAGAGGGAATTTGTGCACGGGCATTTCCAAGGAAACGGGAAATTTATACAACCTTTCATCAAAACATATTGTGAATATTATTGAAGCTCTTCGCTATTCGCGTTTCGTCAATCTTTCCTCTCGCTTTTTCTGCAACATTTTTTTTCGCTATATTCTATCTACAAAATATTTTTCTATTTTTACCTCTGCCAACACCGCTCTCAATGTTCACTTTGTCCGTATATATCCGTCGCTTTGGTATCATGCAAAAATCTCCCTCTTCCTTCCCTCTCTTTCTCTTTTTACCAACCGAGGGCGACCATTTTCATTGTCCTGGGAATTATTGGGAACTAAATTATTACAATGTCGTACATATGTACATAACAGTTCTGATCGAGCTGATGAACACATTTTATACAAACTTAAGGTCATGATGCATGATCTGACGTAAGCCATCAAAAGCAACGACAAGTTTGTTGACCCAAAAAAATAATTGACTGAATTGTCTCAAAAATTAACGTTCCGACAATGGTTGCGAGTCTTAATAACGCCAAAACAATGGGCTCATAATCAATACTCGGAAGAATAACTCGAAATTTAATCATCCGACAATAGTTATGAGTTTCGATAAAATGTCAAAACAATTGGGTCATGAATCGATACTCCGAAAAATAAATTAAAAAATGCAAATTTTGATTTAATTTGATCCTTCCGAATTATCGAACTTGTGACTTCTCGCATGATTTCTCAAATACATACATTTATACTTTAAAATACATATTGGGCGTTCCATCCCAAATCGGACAGTTTGAAAAACTTTTGTTTTTTATTTCCTCAGATTTTTTATATTCTTTAGTACCCATCAAAAGAGCCTTCCTGTTAAATTTCGAGATTTATTTGATCACCCGTTTGCAAAATATTAAATTTAAAAAAAAAGACCGCTTTTTTCGGTTTTTTGGTCATAACTTCTTTAATAATGGTCCAAATTAAGTGTGACCTTTTTTTGTAGAGCGTTTAATTCCCTACAATAATATCTATCGCTCATTTCGGTATAAAATTCCAAAGTTTGAAATTTTTTTCCTGTGTTATTAAAATGGGAAATAGAAATATGCGATGAGAGACCGCTAAATATTAATATTAAGAGCTCTGCTTTTAACAGGCATCTTTTTTCACCTCTCCGAAAGTTTTTAATAGGGGATTTCGAAAAAAGTCGCTGTTTTTGAATAAGTCTAATATTACCTTGACGAAAAGGGTCATTAAGGGTCTCAGACATTGTCCCGAGTATTTTTAAAAACTTGAAGAAGAAGTCACAGAAAAGTTTCTGAGACTAAACTTTTTGACCCTCTCTCTCTCTTTTTCTGTCTTGGTACGTGATGAGAGGACTCGCTCCTCGAGAAAGCGTCGACGAGAAAACTTTTCGTCGCGTTGAAAGTCTGGGAAACGTTAATCTCCCTACGTCGACGTTCCTTGACCTCACCTGAGGTTAGTGCAGCCCGATATAGTTAAATATATATATCCGTAAGTCTGCGTAAATATAAATATATTTACATATATAAATGGGTCTGCTTCAGCGCAGTGTAACGAGAATAATTAGCAAAACTCTCGGCGCTTGAGTCACAAGACGACGTCGACGATGTCGTCTAAGCTCGTGGATATGGAGGACGAGCGGGGGTGGTTATGCTTTGTATATGGGGAATTCCACGTCAAATCACGCGGTCATCGGTCTGATCCCCTCGGATTTTGGTGTTCAATGAATCGTGGGTTTCGTTTGGCCGAAAATATGACCTCAAATTTTTAGAAATTTTTATTTCATTTTTTAGGGGTTGCCCGTGCTAGACAATCTTAAGGATGTTGAGTCCCTATGAAATCTTTTAATGTTAATTGTTCAACAAATAGCCTCTTAATCGTAGTGAAATTTTTACACGACCTCCTGAATACTTCATGTAAAAACATATTACATTTTCAGAATTCTATAATCTTTACTTCAACCTCCTTAAGGGTTAAAATGAAAAATAATGAGAAAATTCTGAAAATTTCGTATGTTTTTGTATGAAGTATTTAAGAGGTCGTGTCAAAATTTCACGACGATTAGGAAGCTCGTTATTAAAATATTAACATTTTGTTAAGAACAATTTTTTAAACAAATAAAAAAAATATTTATCAATAAACTTCGTTTTGTTTCCATTTCTTTGAACATAGTGTAGATATTAAAAAATTGAGAGGTCAATAAAAAAACTTATCGCAAAGTTATATCAGTTTCCATAAGACTACGTTTAATTTAATTTAATTTGTTGATGTTAATTGTTCGATAACGAGCTTCCTAATCGTCGTGAAATTTTTACACGATTTCTTAAATAATTCATCCAAAAACATACCAAATTTTCAGAATTTTCTCATCATTTGCGATTTGGGACTCAACATCCTTAAATTGAGGGGAAACATAAAGAGGGGCCTTTTTTAAATTAATGCAATTTTTTTCACAGAAAATAGGGCCCAAAACAGATATTCTCATCATAATTCGTTAATGGGCCAAAAATAATAATTATTTTTTTTTTGTATTTTAATTTTTTTTTTTTATAATTTCTTATTTTGATTGTTTCTTGTGGTGAGAATAACAGCAACAAAAATATGTTTCTAGTGAAACTTGATTTTTTTTTCTTGCTTTGAGAGTGAAACGACAACATTTTTCGAAAATTTATTAGCCTCGACGACCTGAAATGAAACGGATGATTCCAACACGATTTAAAAAAAAAAATAGTAATTATTTTTGGCCCATTATCGAACTATGACGAAAATATCTGTTTTGGGCCCTAGTTTCTGTAAAAAAAATTTCATTAATTTGAAAAAGGCCCCTCTTTATGTTTTTTCTCAATTTAATGATTTTTTTAGTTCGGGCAACCCCTGAAAAATGGAATAAAAATTTCTAAAAATTTGAGGTCATATTTTGGGCCAAATTTAACTCACAATTCATTGGACATCAAAATCCGAGGGGGTCAGGCCGATGACCGCGTGATTTGACGCGGAAAGCCCCATATGCATATATACAGTGATAAAGATTGTTAAGATTCGCGAGCGTGACTGTGAGATATCGGTGAAAATAACGAAGCCGCCAGCAAAGGGAGTTGAGTGTCGCGAATGAACGAGACGAACTCGGACCTCCTCTCGTGGAAATCTCGCAGTAGCGCCATCCGCGTCATATCCGGAAAAATTAATGGCCACTTGGGCACGTGTTACTTTTTCCTCTGTCTCTCTCTCTCTCTCTCTCTATTGCTCTTTTAATATTCTTATTACACTCTCGTAATTAAAATGCAACTCGTCGCAGCGTGGGATGTACATAATAAAACTTGCTCCCGTTCCCATTATTACATGGAAAAGTACGCGAACCATAAAATATGGGCTAATTAATGTAAAATGTAGTAAACGGGTCAGTGGATAATATTGATCATCTGTGTGAAAAAAAACATACCTCTTTCAGTCATTACTCTGACGTTACAGCTCAGAACATCCTTAAAACATTATAGTTGATGTATTAAAAATTAGTTTATAAACAATAAAATTACTAGATATTCAAAAGAATTCATAAAGAAGAAAAAAGAAAAGTAGTCGTGGGGTCTTTTTGACCCAGTGTGACCACGGAAGGTTAATAAATATGTTGTAAAAAAAGGAATGGTAAAAATATTTTTTATTTTTTTTATCGAGCTCAAAAAAATGCTCAAAATGTATGTCTCTTGACCAAAATACCGCCTTAAGGAACCTCAACATTGTATAGTAACCATGACTAAAAATATGGCAAGCACAATGACAGAAATTGTAACTTTAACTAAATAATTACCCAGTGATCACTTTTTTAATTAAAGCTATAATTTTTATAACTGCAATCATCAGATTTTTTGGTTCATGTTGCTACAAAGTCTAGAGGTTACCTTTTGCACTATCATTTCGATAGAATGACAATCTCTTTCAATGTATACTTTTGGTTCTCCTATCGTGGAATAATAGTCAGAATTCAGAGTTGAAGGAAAATTTAAAAAAATTATAAACTTGATGATCATGAAATTTGCATCGTTGGTTCTTCAGAAATAACTAAATAAGTTTTATAGACCTTCCAAAAAATCATTTCGACACTTTTTCTTTCTGAAAATTTCTTTGGGAGAATCAATTAAACCCTCCGTCTCTACACTGAAATTTTGGGACACCGTTTGTACTCGGGGTCGATAAAGTCCTGCTAATGTTTTTTCTAAGAAAAAAACGTCAAAAAAATCTGAAAAACTTCTGAATTACTTTTATAACATTTTTTCCCATGATCCAATCATTTATTTAACCATTTATAGTAAACAAAATTTCTTACGATTTTTCTAATTCCAGAGATATTCGATTTTAAAAAATTGGCTTGTGCCTTAAAAGACCCAGTGTACAGTAGAGTTGTAATCAATGCATTACTTTGATAATGCATTACTGTATTTATTACCCATTACACTGCATAATGTGAAATGGACAAGTGTACCATTACAAAATACAAAAGTAATGTGTAATGGATGCATGTCCCATTACAAGTAAAAAAAAGTAATGTGTAATGGGTGCATGTGCCATTACAAATAACAAAAGTAATGTGTAATGGATGCGTGTTCCATTACAAATAAAAAAGTAATGTGTAATGTATGCACACTGAGAAAAAAAAAAGGTTGAATATGCAAAATCGTTAGTTGAATACGGGCAACTAAATATTTATTTGGTCTAACTAAATAATTAGTGTCTTGAATATATCCGCGCTTCGGTTGACCAAAATATTGTTCAGGCAACAAAAATTTGGATTGTACAACTAAATATTTAGTTGCACGTATTCAACTAAACGATTTTGCATATTCAACCATTTTTTTTCTCAGTGCATGTTCCATTACAAAGTACAATTAAAAAAAAAAGTAATTTACAATGGAGAACATTCCATTACAAATAGAAAAATTGCCGTGCTTACAAGTTACAGATACAAAATTTGTCGGTTTATTGAATTCCTAAATAATGTGCATGTTCTTTTTTTTTTAACTTTATGGATCATTTGTGATAATTGTGGATGAACTTTTAGTGAGCGAAATGAAATAATGAGACAGCAATGTGCAAGTTTCTAATACAAGCACGGCAATTTTTCTATTTGTAATGGAATATTCTCCACTGCAAATTATTTTTTTTTCAATTGTAATTAGTAATGGAACGTGCATACATTACACATTACTTTTTTATTTGTAATGGGACACGCATGCATTACACATTACTTTTTCATTTGTAATGGCACATGCATCCATTGCACATTACTTTTTTTTATTTGTAATGGGACATGCATCCATTACACATTACTTTTTGTATTTGTGATGGAACATGCATACATTACACATTACTTTTTTTTATTTGTAATGGAAAAGTTGTCCAATACACATTGTTTGAAGTAATGGGTACTGAGGGTTAATTAAAACAAACTGTTTCCCTTTATGCTCTGTCTCATTCAGAATGCTCTCGTATAGTCACTCGGTGCATTAATGTTTGAGGACGCGATACTGGGGCTTAAACCATGTTGGATCGATCAGGCAGATGTAAGGCTCGCACCGGGTACACCACAAATGCGTGTACTAATATACACATCATCTCAAGATACACAGTATTTCACATATACCCTCCTTTATGATATAACGTACTATACGTACGTATACTATATATTATCCTTATAGAGACAATGTGTACCAACGATAGACAATGGCTGAAAGATCCTCGGGAACATCTCGAAATTGCCAACGTTCTATCTGCTACTCTGCAAGCTGTTCCCTTCAACTCTGCGTATTCCATACATATTGGGTACACTCTGCACGTCAGATAGACATGCATCTTCATATATCTCGCATTTATCTGGATAAATGCACAATGAAGTTAGGGTTTGGGTTAAAATGGCACGATTCGCTAAAATTTTAACATTTTTTTAATGAAATTTTTTGGTCTTGTTAACGAGAATGTTGATACAAGAATTCCGATATTAAGGAGTTATAATCTAACTTTTTTTTGAGCCTGCGCGGTCGCATTGGGACGATTTCGTCCTCAGTGCAATTTCACTTGGGGATTTCTGGAAAACTGAATATAAGCAGAACGTGTCTGCCCTCCATAAAGTTAGTACATGTATCGTCTAATTGCCCTACAAAAATTTTAGTCTTTAAGCTGCAGACGTATAAACTTGTCGACTGGACGAAAACGTCCCAGTATGACCGGCTTGTGAGTAAAAGTTGCGGTTCAAAAGGTTTTTTTTAATCCAAAAGGCTTCTAATGATGAATCAAGGAATGCAAACAAATATTCTAATAATCTTATTTTTTTGTCCGATTAAAAAGCATAACATTTTTTTCCAAAAAGGCAGATAATTCTTTAAATTTTGATTTTCCTCGTTTAATGGTAGTTTTTATTAATAATCCTTTGTGTGAAAATAATTTTATTTTTGAAGTAAAAATGGCTGTCGTTTCCACGACAACAATCAATGGTAATTTATTATTTACTATGGCGCATTTCTTTAATTGTTAAAATTTGGGCAATAACACCGTTTTTAGGATTTTCGGTCAGTTACTAATTTATAGTATGAAATATAATAATTTTTGGACTTCAATAATCATGGGTTCACATTCTAGAAGGTTTCAAAAGCATTCATGATTTTTTTTTATTTTTTAAAACGATTCTACACACTGATCACTGTACGTGGACGTTTTTGTCCCAGTGCAACTGCGCAGGGCTAAAATGATTTTTTTTCGCCTCGGTAGTTACTGACAAAAATATATGTGTTGAATTGATAAAAAATCTTTGAAAGTACATTTTTTTAAACGTCCCTCTTTGCATCTTAAAAGTTTTATTGTTCACAATTTTTGATCAGAGCTGTATGTTTCGAGACAAATCTACTGTAAGATTAGAATGGGGCACTCTGTAGCATGGACCGTAGCAACAAAATGTTCCTACGAAAGTTTTTAGTTTTGACCTGAAAATTTGTTTAGTGAACGAAAAAAATCATGTTTCCATTTTTAAAAAAACATGTCAGCCATCTTAACGCCGCCATTTTGAATTTTGGACCAAAAAAATTTTTTTTTTTGAACGTCCCCCTTTGAACCCTAAAAGTTTTATTCCACTCAATTTTTGATCGGAGCAGTATTTTTCGAGGAAAATCAACTGTAAGATTAAAATAGGACACCCCGTATATGAGGCATTCTCCGTAAATTCCGCCACTTTTTTTTCGACCCTCTCAGATCCGTCCCACAACTTGACACAGTTTAGTCCCACTTGAAAGTAGTCTCTGCGATTTTTTTCAGATTTTTTAAGCGGTGAATTAAGGAGTTTAATTTAAGGAATTGAGCAGCATATATTGTTTCGAATCCATATAGCTTAAAACGGAGAGGATGTACGAAAAAAAATATTCCTACAAAAAAATTATGTTTTTCCATCAACTAATGCGATATGTGTTATATTTCTATTCGTGTTGCAAAGACTATTTTCTGCAAAAAAAAAAAAAATGAAAATTATTTTTTTTTCGCACGGTCGGACACCTTCAATTCTACTGTCAAATTTATACAATCTCAAATAGTATTAGTGGGACGTACAGAAAAATCCACAATACGGCAACTGATTTTTTTCGGGGTTAAACAAATGTTATCCACAAAAAATTGCATTAAGTTATTTTTTTCGAGCTTCATATATTTTTCATGCAAAAAATTGAGCACATTTTTTGATTATTTTTTTTTCTGCACTCGTGGCGATATGTAAAGGCATAAATATTGCGCTGGGTCATATTCGCCGATTTCATCTCTGGATACGTGTAATATCCCTTCTCGTCATACTATAGTCAATATCATTCGCTATGCGAGAGCAATGTGTACACGGGCATATATTGAGCTTGTGAGTAATCCTCGAAACGCCCACGAAAATTTTCCTGTCTATCTCGGACGCGAGTGGATTTCGTATCGCGCGGTGGGGCGGTAAAAAAAAATTGTGGGCAAAGAAAGAGAGAGAGAAGAGAGAAGAGAGGAGAGAGAGAGAGAGAGAGAGAGAGAGAGAGAGAGAGAGAGAGAGAGAGAGAGAGAGAGAGAGAGAGAGAGAGAGAGAGAGAGAGAGAGAGAGAGAGAGAGAGAGAGAGAGAGAGAGAGAGAGAGAGAGAGAGAGAGAGAGAGAGAGAGAGAGAGAGAGAGAGAGAGAGAGAGAGAGAGGGAGGGAGAGAGGGAGGGAGAGAGGGAGGGAGGGAGAGAGAGGGGGGGGGGGAGGGAGAGATTGGAGGATAAAAAGAGCTTTGAAAAACAAGCGGGTGAGAGATAAAGAGAAATTGTAAGAACAAGGGTGGGCGTCGTGTGTTGCCATTCTGAAGGAGACTCCCAGAACAAAGGGCGTAATTCAAGGTAACCTTAAGGGGTAATTGCGGTATTGAAGGGCTCTTTCGTAGCAAACATTGTATGGACATGTATCGTGCATGATCCGCGGATTCAGCCTGAGTCAGCATTCGCGTCTCTTCGTGGCTTATTCTACTGAGTTTCAGCCCCGAAGAGAACGAGACCGAGCAATCGTCCGGATAATGACTGAGGCGGGCGAGAGGAGACACATTCTGTGAGCTCACCGACGAAAATATTGCTCTCATCATGTCTATCTCCATCTTTTTATCTTTTTTTTTCCTCCTTTGTTTCTTCTCTCCTCTTCGTTCGACCCTATCACAGGAGCCAAGGGATCCAATGTGATGCTTCCCTTTCCCTATAATCCCCTCAATTTGCCAATTCGTTCGTTCCTAAACGACCGATGATTCAATCACTCCTTTGTTTTTTATCGTCGGCCTCAATCTCGTCATTCGGACTTCGGTTGAAGTTTTTTTTTTTCCATTCGCAGACTCGACAATTTTTCGTGATTGTGATTGACGTGGCGGAAAACGTCTTTTCGTTGTTTGACACTAAATTACACCATTATGAATATTAAGGGGTTACACTAACCAGACGCACTGAAAAACGAAGCTTCGATCTTTTATATTTTTTAATATGTCATCACACAGGCAAAAAGAAGTATCCCTGTAAATTTTTAGCTCTCTATCTTAAACCATACCGAAGTTATTGATTTTTCAAAAAATATTCTTAAAATAATCATAACTTCTACAATAACCAAGATATTCTAATTTGTTAGATCGTTTTTTTTTGTTTTTCAATGTAATTCTACAACAAAATATCGAAAATTGAGAAAACAAAATTTTAAATGTTTTTTTTAGCTGTTTTAAGCTAAAAAATTGGATTTTCTTTCAATGGGATGGGATTTCATTTTTTTCCCCGTAATTTTGGTCTTTTTTCCTTAAATAATTAACATGAAGAATTACAATTCAAGTACGTTTTGCACTTTATTCAATTTTTTTACATAAAAATTGTAATTATTAATGTTAATTATTATAATTTACAAAGGAAATGTGTGAGGGAAGTTGAATTATTTATTTCAACATAATTGAAATCAACTATTATAGACATAGAAGGAAAAAAAATCAAAATTACGGGGAAAAAAATCGAAAAAAAAAAATTTCCTATAAGAAGTTATTTGAATCCCATCTTCTGTAAAATCTCAAAAATTTTGTTTTTTTACGTAGAATTTTATATTTTTTGATGAAAAAAAATCAAAGGGGTTCTATTGAAAGAAAATCAAATTCTTTAGCTTAAAACAGCCAAAAAGGCATTAAAAATTTTTTTGTCTTAATTTTTGATATTTTTTTTAAAAAGTACGTTGAAAAACAAACAAAAATGACCTCTTAGCAAGTTAGAATAATAGAATAGAATAGAATAGAATTGCAGAAGTTACAATTATCTTAAGAATATTTTTTCAAAAATCTACCGTAAACTAGACATTTCACCGGTTTATTCCTTTTAATATTTAGATTTAAAAGAAAAGCCCGGGTCAATTCGACCCACGGTGATCATTACGGGTTAAAACCAAACATTTTCTCACGAACGAAAAAACGTTGCGGAAAAAGGCCCTTTTGAAATGTACGATGCCATGTGCTTTTTTTTTAAATTCCAAAATATCATAAATAAAACACGTATTTAATCGTAATTTAAGGGGAGGCTGAATACCGACATTAGCACCTCGAAAATGGATTCCAAGCTTGCTCTGGCACGAATGGATGGAAATCAATAAAATTTTGACAGTATCGTTAGAATTATGGCACAAATGGAGCCCCTCTAAAAAATTTTCGAAAAAAAAATTACAGATCCGATTATCATCAGAAATCTGTAATTGAAAATATCAAATTATAATGTTTCTTCTGAATTTCGGCTAAAACCAAGAGTGGGGCTCCATAAAGACCACGTACGAAGACTAAAGACCATGAAGACTAAAGTACGAATATCGATGCATCTTCGACATTATTTTGTGAAAAAACCGCGACTTAAGTTTGGAATCCAAATCACGAGATAAATGTTGATAAATTTATTGTATTATAGAAAAACAAAATGGCGAAATCAAGTTCACAGAAATCCGAAAGAGGGCAGCCCCATGTGGAATTTTCATGAAATAAATATTATTCTCATCAGATTCTATCCAAACTGTCTGACAAGTCAGTGGCATTTAACGAAAACGTTGATTTGTGTCTCGCATTTGCATTTTGCAATTCATTCATCATTCATTCATAAATTTAATTCATATTCATCCACCGGTATTGGAAAAAGTTTGGACAGCGATTTTGAGTCGATAATGTAGGGCTCCAGTAATAATGTCGGTATTTAGCCTCCCCTTAATCGCACGCGCGAATAGTCCGCATAATTAAAAAGACGCTGCCGTAGAAATATTTATAGATGCAGGAAAGACGTTTGTGTGTCTCGTTCGCATTATGAATGCATAAATTATACAACATAGACGTAAAAATTCGTACATATGAGTTTAACCTACGCGCGCTTCTATCTCTCTCTTTATTTCTCGCACATCTCGCTGACCCACATTTTCACCCTTCTGTAAACCGTGACACGTTGTGCAAACATTGTTCAGATTCGCATCGCGTACTAAAAACTCCTCTCGAGCACGGTTTTTCCTCTTTTTAACTCCTTTTTTTTCTGTATTCCCTTCGCTCACTCGCGCGCAAACACGCATTTGCGCTACTCACTTTTCACCCGCGTGTATACTGACCTACCTTCAATCTCTCGTCTCGAAGAGCTCCACACTTTTTTTCTTCTCTTCCTCTTCTCCATCATTCTTTCTCTCGTCTTTGCACTCGATTCAACTTTGTTCTCCCGCTCGTTTGTTCCTCTTCCTCGTTCGTCTGCAGTTTCAATTTATTCGGGCAGACTCGAAACTCTACCAGTTGCAACACGACTCCTGCCATACAAAAGATCTGCTCGAAAAAGTTAGTGAGAAATTTGTTGGAACATTTCGTGGGTCATTTTGACCCCAGTCATCTTTGAGCGCTTGCCATGTCCAGAGTGTTATTCAAAATGACTTCAAAAAATTCAGGGTGATACTTTCAATCATCCTCAATATGCGATGCAACCCAATTTTTTTTTTTAGATTTTTAAGATGGTAAAAAAAATCGTGAACGAGTAAATGCGCGAAAAAAAACATTTTTTACGAAAAAAATCATAACTTTTGCAATTTTTTTTTTTTCATAAAATTTTATGATAACACTCTTGAGATATGGCACTTTAAAGAAAAAAATAACTCCGTAGTAGACGTTTCAAAAAAGTTATTTATTTGAACATTCGAAGAGGGAACTTCATTTCGGAGTAAAAAAATACAATAAGTACCAAAAATTACTTCAAATTTTTCGTATATAAAAATGGAAAAATTGCGTGTCCTTAGAAACTTAGACTGTTATTTGAAAAATATTTGAAGACTCCAAAAGCCGTAAAAATTCCGCATTTTTCATTTTTGGAGTTTCGGAGTAAATTTTAATAGTTAATTAAAAAAAACTCTACTTTCATGATGTTATTTACCTTGTATGCTGATGTTCAGCACAGAAAAAACAGAAAAAGAAAATCAAAATTTCTCGCAGAAAATTACACTGGGGTCATTTTGACCCCCGGTGTATTTTCTGATAAATAACATTGTTAATTTTTTTAAATACATTCATCTCCATGGATAAATGTATATCTGGAATTCTAGTTAACGAATGGTTCGTAACACGCGATTTTTAACACACAAATATTTTATATTACTCCCATCTATTTTTGACGTACAAACGATATCGTAAATTTGTTGGTGAATTTGGTGCGACACTCTTATCAGCACGACCTCGAGTTTTACAGTCATGAAAATAGTGTTCCCTATATACTGCGTTAAAAATGAAAGCTCCGACGTTTTGAAAGGCGAGGAAAATAAATTTTCAGACTTAAAAATAAAAACATCTCCCTTTCATTCTGTTATCTTTCCCGGAAAGTTCCGAGTTTCCGGGATTTCTGACTTTTCATATTTTCTCCAACGAGAATATTTTAAATTCTCGTCGGAGGAAATATGAAAAATTGAAAAAAAAAAATCTTAAGCTCCGACTCGGATTTAAAAAAAATCTTTCATCACTGAGTACTTTTTCCTCTTTCACCACCGAGCACTTTTTTCAAGCGAAATTTGTATTACCATCATTCAAAGGCACAAGGTGATAAATTATTCTCTCTTTATTTTGCTATTATTCTCATTCACTCTTTGTATTTTGCCCCGTTGAATTAACAAAGCCACCCGCTAATTTGTTCTCTTGCGAGAATACATTATATATTCCGACACGAATATAAAAAGCATCGTTGGGGCGGGGGGAGGATTTCCCGTTTCACTTAATTTTAATTTATATCGTATCTCGGTGAGTGTCGAGATTAGAGAACCTTGTAGAATTTTTATAAGACGAGAGGGAGGGGGGGATGATGGCCGTTCATTGATCAAAAGGGTCTGCACAATTTTCTTGTCTACAAATTACGAAAAATTATTAAAAAATTTGTCTGATGCCGGCATTCCAGGTAGGGTTACCATATCTCAGGATTTGTCCTGAGATTTCAGGATTTTTAAGGTACTGACAGGATTGCGGCCGGATTTCGGAAATCTCAGGATTTTTCTATTTTTAATCCAACACAGTACATTTTTCAGATTTTTTTATTAGAAAAGTCCAATCAACAAAAACAAAAACATAATCTTCTTTGGATAGTATCACAAACAACGTAATTAACATCAACATAATATAAAAACATAATCTAATTTACCCTCTTTGGTTTTTAAAATCAACTTTTATTGCTACTAGTCTACTTTGAGAAGGCCAAAAAAGCAATTTTTGAAGATTTTTTTTCTCGGCGCCTTTATCAGATATGACTATAAAACTGTTATTACAATATTATTTCATCCTTCGAAAGTACAAAACAAAAATTTGTTTTCTGTTTCGATTCTTTAATCTCAGTATTGGCACGTCTGAAACAAAAAAGTAAAGGAGCATTTCAAAGAGGAAGGTTTCTTACACAAAAATTAACCACCGTTAATGAAAAATCGACCAACAAAAAGAATGGCGGATGTTTGAACTAAATTGTGAAAAATTAAATTTTAATTTCTATTTCAAACATCCGCAATTTTTTTTAAATCGATTTTTCATTAACGGTGGTTAGTTGTTGTGTAAGAAACCTTCTTCTTTAAAATGATTTTTTATTTTTTTGTTTCAGACTTGCCAATCCGGAGATTAACCGTCGGCCATGGGAAAACATATTTTCGACTTTGGCGCCTTCTATAAATTATTCAAAGAATTGAAATAATAAATAAGTTTTTTTTTATTCTTTCGACGGATGAAACAATGTTGTAATAACAGTTTTATAGTCATATCTGATAAAGGGGCTGAGAAAAAATCTTAAAAATTTACTTTTTTGCCCTTTGAAGTAGACTAGTACCTCAAATGAATTGCGGAAATGATCAATTCTCTCATTAGTCTGTTAAACTAATCAATTTTATCATATGTGCTGTGCGCAATTACGTTTGTGACAAAATCTCAGGACATTTCTATGGAAATCAGGCTTTATGTTAGGACTTTTCAATTTTCCATCTGGTAGCCCTAATTCCAGGCCACTTCTGCTCAAATTATGATTCATACTGGAAAGATTTTATGAAACGATTATTTAAGGATGTTGAGTCCCTATGAAATCTTTTAATGTTAATTGTTCAATAAATAGGTTCTTAATCGTCGTGAAATTTTTACACGACCTCCTGAATACTTCATGGAAAAACATATTAAATTTTCAAAATTCTATCATTACTTTAACCTCTTTAAGGGTTAAAATGAAAAATGATAAAAAATTCTGAAAATTTGGTACGTTTTTGTATGAAGTATTTAAGAGGTCGTGTAAAAATTTCACGACTATTAGGAAGCTCGTTATTAAAATATTAACATTTTGTTAAGAACAATTTTTTAAACAAATAAAAAAAAAATTTACCAATAAACTTCGTTTTGTTTCCGATTCTTTCAATATAGTGTAGATATTAAAAAATTGAGATGTCAAAAAAAAAACTTATCGCAAAGTTATATCAGTTTCCATGAGACTACATTTAATTTAATTTAATTTGTTAATGTTAATTGTTCGATAACGAGCTTTCTAATCGTCGTGAAATTTTTACACGACCTCTTAAATAATTTATCCAAAAACATACCAAATTTTCCGAATTTTCTTATCATTTGCGATTTGGGACTCAACATCCTTAAAGATACTCTGAGAGAATTTTGAGGTATTTTGCTACTGATAAGTCATTGGCGCAATGTTAACCTCGAATTTTAATTTTATAAAAAATTACATCAAAATAATATGAAAAAAGAAATAAATGTCAAAAAAAAACGTCCTTCCATTTTCTTGAAACTGCAATTGTACTATATTCATCTATTCAGTAGAATATTTCGTGCTCAAATAATAGATAACTTCCAAACGCTTTTTTTCATCACTATATTCATCTATTCAGTAGAATTTTTCGTGCTGAAATAATAGATAACTTCATAAAGATTTTTTTTATCGTATATTCTATTTATTTTAATACATCAAAATGGTTTGTGAGAAAGTTAAAAAAAAAATTGTTTGCAAATTAATTTCCTTCAGTTTCTCGTCGCTTTAATGTTTATTTGTGCACGCAACTAGAAAATTGTGGGGCTTTGGATTACAGGAATTCATTTTTCGGTTATTGGATTAGCTGTTAAAAATGCTGCAGTTATTTAACAGTGTGTGAAATATGTTCCCGGAACGGTAAAGAATGTTTAATAGTCGGCAAGTTCCGGAATGCGTGAATTTATACCTAGAAAGTATAGCATACCTAGAAAATATACCAAAATTTATGATCCTAAAGTTTGCATCGTTTCAATGGAAGGGCATTGTCAATTTATCGATAAAATTTCATTCTTCCCGAGTAATTTTTAAATTGAAAATCGTTAAAATTTATTTTTGTATTTCTATTAACGATTTAGGATTTTAAACGCACGAGCGAAACGTAAATCTCACTAAAAATGAATTTAAACAAATTATTCTCGTTTAAGTGCATCGACGCTAACTTCAACATAATCAAAATTGAATGTACCTGAGGGAGCATTATGGCGTATGCATCGAAACGAGATAACTTCGAGAGAAAAAAAAGAGTGTCTTATAGTTCTAAGGTGTGGCCCGGAAAAAAGAGAGAACAAAGAATCGACAATGCGACAACTCGAAAGTGCTCAAAGCTGCTCGAACGCGCACAAAACTTCTTTTAAAAAAACCCTCTGCAACTATGAGAATAGTTTTTTCATTATCTCTCCTCTTTCACCCCAAAATACGTGTGGATCTTAATCATGCAAGATCCAAAAAAAAACTGTACACATTTTCAATTTGCACAGAATTTCCCCATTTTTCTTTATGAGCAGTTCCTTAAGCTCGATTTAAGCTCGATAGCAACAAAATAGTGAAAATTCGACTGTTTACAACCAATTTTTGTATTTTCACAATTTTTTTTTGGACATGATCGTCCGGAATGATTCTTTCAAAAACCGATAAAATTCATTCTTTTTGAATTTCAATTTTCAGGATTCTAACTTTAAATTTTGCCCTTTAAGGCCAGGCTTAACACCCTCTGCCCCGCCTTTCCGCTCTTGCGAGTGCGAGAGAGAGCGCCTATAGGGAGCCTGTAAGAGCGAGAGAGAGGGTCTTTAGCCTGCCCTTAAAGAAATGCAAAGAATTTTTTTTCTTAATTTGGCGAAAATAAAGCTTCCTTCGAGAGGAAGCGAAGAGGCAATTTAGTTAGGGTCAATTTTGTCCATTACAAACCGTATATACGCCTTTATGAACGAAAATGACGTCGGAGCGCAGATTGAGCGACGCCACGAATTTGTGGAATTTAACGAGGGGGTGTCGCTTTGAATGTGTCACGGATCGCGAGCAAGAAGAATGTACCGGTAGTTATGGGCAGCGCTGTACAGAATGGAAGGTCGTGTAAAAGCGTCGAGCAAAAGCTATCATGCAGTTGCCCTCATACTTCGTAAAAGAAACCCTCGCGAAATTTCTCCTGGGACAGCGGCAACATTGTGATCGAAATCACGGAAACACAGACGCAACATCTTGAGGAGGTTCTATCCCCATAATCATAATAGTACATACAAGGTAACGGCAAAATCATCAGATACACACAATTTTTCCAAGATAATTTTTCGAAATTTTGGGTGAATTTTCTTGAGCGTCGTATTATAATGTGTAAAAAATTTGAGAAGGTTTCATCGTCTGGTAATCGAGATATTCGGTGTTTAAAATCGCAACTTTAACACAAGGTCTTATGGGAAGTTACGAAAAAAGACGATATTTTACAACAAATAAACTTTCTCAAATTTTACCCACAGTCGAGTATGATTGTTAAGAAGGTTCATACGAATTTTAAACAATTAAACTTGGAATTTATCTAACGCATGAGAAACGATAGAACCTCCTTAAGAGGAGGCTAAATACCATTTTCGTTCAATCCCTACATTATCGACTTATCACCGTCGTCCAGTCTTTCTCCCAAAACCGTAAATGAAAATTAATTAAATTTTGAAAATTCAGAGGAGGATAAGTTAATTAACAATTAATTGATAATTAAGGGGCTAAAACGCGTCACAACTAACTCCAACGAATTCATTGGAGCCCCAAAAATATTAGGTTACTCGTCAGAATCCATGGTGCTGCCCTCCCTCGCACGTTTGTAAACTAGATTTCGCCATTTCGTGTTTCGATAAAACTACAATTTATCGATATTTATCTCCTTATGCGCCATCCAAACTTACGATGTGTCTTTTCTATAAAATAATGTCGAAAACGTCTTGATATTTGTGTCTTGGCGTTCTTCATGGAGCCTCACTCTTAGTTTAGACGAAATACAGTAAAAAGTCTCATAATTCAAGATTTTCAATTACAGATTCCTGATGGTAATCGGATCTATAATTTTTTTTTTTATTTTTCAAAAAAATTTTAGTGAGGCTCCATTTGTGCCATAATTCCGATTATGCTGTTAAAATATTATTGAATTCCATTCATTCGTATGAGAGCAAGTTTGGATGGCGATTTCGAAGCGTAGTGTCGGTATTTGGCCTCCTCTTAAAAGCACTCTGCACTTTGTACATAATTTTCTCGAGCTAGATAATAGAATGGAAGAAATCAGCGGAGACAATTGAAAATAAGAGTTCTTTATAGTAATTGAAAAATAATTTGAATAACATTTAAATAATTTTTTAATTTATAATATCATCCAAATTATAAATTTAAGGGCAGTTTCTTTATTTTTCTCCTTCTCCTTTATCGATTGTTGCCAAAATTGAGTTAAAAGAAGAAATTCTTTGATTCATTGAAACCTTCACCCAAAAAATATGAGAAACTTGAGAGAAATTCTTATTTTGTTATTTTTAGTGGAAAAATGTATCGAAAATTGTTGCAAACTATTTCTAGCGAATCAAAAATATTTTTGCAAAATTTTTTTGATTAAATCCGAGTAAAAATGACATGGATCAAGCGTGAGGAAAGCAGAGGCTAGGATGGAATATGTTATATGAAAGCATCGGCAATATCCATAAAAGGATAAGGTGGCAGATGAGCAATACCGTGGTCGGACGAGACCGGAAGTTGGCTCATCGAACGGAGCCTTAATGGGTTATACGCAGTCTGGAGGCCGAAAAAAGAGATTTTTCAAGAATTTTTTCTGAAAAGACATTTTAATCTATTAAGGATGTTGAGTCCCAAATCGCAAATGATGAGAAAATTCTGAAAATTTGGTATGTTTTTGGATAAATTATTTAAGAGGTCGTGTAAAAATTTCACGACGATTAGGAAACTCGTTATCGAACAATTAATATTAACAAATTGAATTTAATTAAATGTAGTCTTATGGAAAATGATATAAATGTGCGACAAGTTTTTTTTGACCTCTCAATTTTTTAATATCTACACTATATTGAAAACAACGGAAACTAAACAAAATTTATTGATAATTTTTTTTTTATTTGTTTAAAAAATTGTCCTTAACAAAATGTTAATATTTTAATTACGAGCTTCCTGATCGTCGTGAAATTTTTACACGACCTCTTAAATACTTCATACAAAAACATATTAAATTTTCAGAATTTTTTGTCGTCATTTTTCATTTTAACCCTTAGGAGGTTGAAGTAATGATGATAGAATTCTGAAAATTTAAAATGTTTTTACATAAAGTATTCAGGAGGTCGTGTAACAATTTCACGACGATTAAGAAGCTATGTATTGAACAATTAACATTAAAAGATTTCATAGGGACTCAACATTCTTAATGAAAAAATTTATAAACATATTTTTGTAACTTTTAAATTCATTAAATTTTTTTTTTTTTTAATAATAATTCTTGAAGCCGCTTACAGTGAGCAAGATTTCTCTAGATTGGATCATTAAAATAAAGAAATGAAAAAGATTTCGTTAATATAAGGTATAATCTAGTATCTAATCTAAGGAATAAGCAAAATATTTATTTTTAACAAAATGGCGGCTTCTCAAAACAAAAAAAATCGATTTTTGATGAAAATTTTTGCCTTAAATTGTTTATAAAATGAAAAATTTTTATCGGTAACAAAAACCTTCGATTAATTACTAAAATATATTTATAAAGCTCGTGTAAAAATTTGAGACTGATCGGTTATGCCTTTTCTGAGAAATCTTGGTCCCCGCCAAAAACATTGTTTTGAGAAAAGTTCAAAATTACAAAAGCACTTTACACATACATATGCCTATAACATGAAATTTTCTGTGTATATACTTGACCCTTACTTGACACACTGGGGTCGTTTGTACCTCAGCGATAAAAATTTTTATAAAAAATATACCATTTACTATTTTAACTTGCAAATTTTTTTAGCACTTCTTAAGAGGTTTCTTCCCAAAGTTATACAGGATTTATAGTAAAATATCAAAGTTAAATATGATAAAAAAATTTAAATATCCAAAGAAAATGAAAAAATGACAACTTTTACGAAAAAAATCATAACTCTTTTATTTTCCGACAAAAATGGTTAAAAATTTGAGTGCGTTTGCTTAATACATAGCACTAAAAAAAACAGTAGTAAAATAAAAGTAAGTAGTAATAAAAGTAAAACAGGAAAAAGGCCTGGGGTATTTTGTACCCCAGTGTGTCAAGTAAGGGTTAAATATATGTACATTACGAAAGAGAAATTAGAAAAATCGATTTTTTGAAAATCCTGACCTCTTGAAGGACGAAGAGGACGCCTCAGCGGACGAGTCCGAAAACGGACGGCCTTTCACATACACATTTCAAGGGTTTTGTTGAATTTTTGAGAAGCTCGAGCAAGAGAAATGGATCTCTCCATTCACAGAGATGAAGAGGCTAAAAGCTCTCACTCTCTTTCTCTCTCTTTCTGTCTATACCTTTCTGTAAGGAGAGCAGAGTAACTCCGTGACACACTTTTTCGCACACAATAGAACGTTTCGAACCGGCTTCGTTCTTGATTCTCGCGAAACATACAACGACCGATATACCAATGGAATGCCGTCAAACAAAATGGGCGTAAACCACTTTATTCACTATAAAAAACTATGCGAATTACGCGATTTTGTTTGCCAGGAAATTGACGTATACTCCAACATGCGCCTACGACTATTCTTCTCCCGTTCATTCAGGCTCTTTGGCTTATAAGAATCCGATTGCGAATCTATATTCCTTCTCAGATTCACGTAATACTCTCTATCTCTTCCGTTTTTTCTTTCATCGTATTCAGGGACGCGGAAGTTCTTCGTCGGCCATTGTGAAAGTCAATTTCATATTTCCCTCCTTCTCTCCCTTTCTTCTTCCCTCCTTCAATCGTTCGGTCGTAGCGATTAATCGAAAACCCGAGAGATCTTGTTTATCCAAAACAGATAAGTTCAAAGAAAAATATTTTCTCGATCGACCGAAGCGAATATAAAATTTGTTGTTTTCTTTTCGCCGACGGATTATTGGATTCGGTAAAGTGTGCTTTTCCAACTGAAGGGCGATGTTCAGCTAAGATTAATCGAAAGTCTAGGAAAATGCTCCGATAGGAAAAAAAAATCATCCCCATATTGCTTGTTCTTTTCTTCTTGATAACCTTCGAGAGTATCATCGATATCCTGTTGAATATGCTAACATCATATATGTGGGTCGTTCCATGTCAAATCGACCAATAGTTGGAATCGACCCCTTTCAATTTTGATGAAATTTGATCCGAAATTTTCTTTTATCACAAAACGAAGTTACACCTAAGGAAGAAAATTAAATTTTTTTTTTCGCAAATTGAATATTTCACCAGTTTTGCAATTGTTCCAGTTTATTTTTGAAAAATATCTCGAAAACTATTATACTTACGAAGAAATCGTTCGTCTTGGGGCTATGAAAAAAAATATTCCGATTTTTTTTTTTTATTATTTTTTTTTTTTTAAATCGTGAAATTGGAAAATTTTGAATTGTTTGAAATCATTCAAATCCACGATCAACATTAAATTTTTAGTTCAATTTTTTAAAAACAATACCTTTTACTGATCTTGAAAGATCCTGAAATTTGGAGAGAGGTGTTTTTTTTTCAAAAATATGAATTCTTGAATTTTGGTAATTTTTTTTTTACCTGTAAGTTAAGTAAAGTTGAGCATTCATGTAATTTTTACTGCTCACAATCATAAAATTACATGATTGCTCAACTTTACTTAACTTAGATGCAAAACAAAATTTCTCTACCAAAATTCATATTAACAAAAAAAATACCTTTCTGAAAATATCAGGATCTTTTAAGATCCGTACAAGGTATTGTATAAAAAAAATCAAACCAAAAATTAAATGTTAATTTCTACGATTTTTTAAAGTTCAAAATTCTGCAAATCCATCATTTTTCCAAAAAGTTTTTGGGAATATTTTTTTTTATACTCTTCAAGACGAATCTAGAACGATTTTTTCGTAACTATACTAGTTTTCGAGATATTAAAAAAAAAAACTTAAAAAATTGAAAATGGTGAAATTTTAAATTTTGCGTAACTTTCGAAAAAAAAATTTAATTTTTTTCCTTTGGTAGAACTTCGTTTTATGATAAAAGAAAACATCTGACGAAATTTCAACAAAATTGAAAGGGACCGATACCAACTATTGGTTATTTTGACGTAGAATGAGCCATATATATATGACACATGGAGATTGAAGAGCTGCTGGAAAATAATCGCCCATGCGATTTCGGGTACCTTTGGTATTGTCTAGGGCACATTTGTGCGAACGAGGAAGCGCGAGGAAATAGTATGGTTGAAGCAGAACCCTCGGTATATGGCGGTCATCGCAGGTCAGGTTGGGGATGAAACACAGAGTATCCGTAATCAAGGGAACATTCTCACTCCTGGAGAACATTGCGAATTTTCCTCTAGCCGTTCCTCTTTCTGTGAGGGACGATAAGGGGGATGAAATGTCGATAGAGAGGGGTCATCGAGCGAGAGAAAACTCTCGCGCTCCAATTGCCTTCGGTGGCGATGACCATGTTGACCCAACGACCCCACCCTCTCGTGTAATACATGTTCCGCCTTCCTCGGTATCACTCTCATTATCTTTGCTCTCAGTCTTCTATCACTTTTTGTTGAGATGAACAAGTCCCGTCTCCCGTGAATACAAATAGCGCTGTCATCTATCAAAAATTTACAGTGACCTGTTTATAAAAGTATATGAAAAAACATCAAGATAACTACGAGATTGGAACACGGATAAAACGACTTAGTTGGTCCAACCAAACACTCAGTGCTGGTTGGAAATTGGTTGGATCAACTAGATTATTGGTTAGCACAACTAAGTCAACTAAGTAGTGCTGTTTGGAAATTGGTTGGATCAACTAGATTATTGGTTATCACAACTAAGTCAACTAAATAACTAGTTGATCCAACCAATTTCTCTTCTGGCGCTCAGAGCACTAATTGTAAGTGTTTGGTTAGGCCAACTAAGTCGTTTTTTCCGTGAAGAGAAGAATTTCGTGGATAAAAGCATTCGGTAGCTTGGCCCATAAAACAGAGAAAGGGGGGTTAAAGTCTTTCGACATTAAGCCGCGACTGAGTGCGATCAAGTGTATCGGTGAACTTGTAGATAACTTATTTACATCTCAAAGTGGACATCGAACGTCCTTTGACACAATGTCTCTTACGCCTACGTGATCCCTGCACGCTGTGTTATGGAGAAGGGTGAAAACCTCCCGATTCCTTGTTCACGTGCCTTTTGCATCAAAAGGTCTCACGTGGCGTTACTTTCAACCTCAAGTTTTTGAGGTTACGCCTTATCGATCGTCAGCTGTATCGATGCATCTTGGATGGGGATGTGCATTATACATTGAAGGACACATGAATCAGGGTTGTTCAATTTAAACGTCAAGGGAGTTTCACAGTTCCAGCGTCAGCATTGTTGGAATGACAACGTGACTGATGCATCGTAATGATATCTACATGTAGTCACTGATGATTGATCGTTTGAGTTGAACGTGACATAACTCACTATTGACGAGTTATCTCAAAAAATCGTGCAAATTAAATTTTTTTAGAATACCTGTTGCAACTATATGAACTTTAGTTTTCATTATTTGTCCTGTTTTAACCCAAAATATTAGCAGTGTTAGGGCCAGATTAACCTAGTTAATCCTGTTTATAAACAAGATTACTCATAAAGGAAGATTAATAAATGGTATAAACAAGTTAAGAAACCATGTGCAAATTTCTAATTTGCACGATTCGAATTTCCATAGCTCGCCAAGCCTCCTTTATTAACAGTGTTGGGGCCAGTTTAACCCAGTTAATACTGTTTATAAACAGGGTTACTCACAAAGGAAGATTAACAAATGGTATAAATAAGTTGAGAAACCATGTGCAAATTTCTAATTTGCACAATTCGAATTTCCATTGTTCGCCAAGCCTCCTTTATTAACAGTGTTAAGGCCAGTTTAGCCCCGTTAACCCCGCTTATAAACAGGGTTACTCACAAAGGAAGATTAACAAATGGTCTAAATAAGTTGAGAAACTATGTGCAAATTTCTAATTTGCACGATTCTAATTTCCATAGTTCGCCAAGTCTCCTTTATTAACAGTGTTAAGGCCAGTTTAGCCCCATTAACCCCGCTTATAAACAGGGTTACTCACAAAGGAAGATTAACAAATGGTCTAAATAAGTTGAGAAACTATGTGCAAATTTCTAATTTGCACGATTCTAATTTCTATAGTTCGCCAAGTCTCCTTTATTAACAGTGTTAGGGCCAGTTTAGCCCAGTTAACCCTGTTTATAAACGGGGTTACTCACAAAGGAAGATTAACAAATGATATATAAATAAGTTGAGAAACTATGTGCAAATTTCCACTTTGCACAATTCGAACTTCCATAGTTCGCCAAGCCTCCTTTATTAACAGTGTTAGGGCCAGTTTAACCTAGTTAACCCTGTTTATAGACAGGGTTACTCACAAAGGAAGATTAACAAATGGTATAAATAAGTTAAGAAACTATGTGCAAATTGCTAATTGGCACGATTTTGTCATTACTTTTCAAAAATTTTCAAATTTTATTAACTCTGAACCCCACAAAGTAGTTCTTGCTAAATTTAATACCAACTATCATAGTCGGACATCCCTCATTTTGGACACTCAAAGTATTCAGAAAAATTACTCCCCGGCCACACCAAAGTTTTCGTCCAGATTAAATATTCCTCGAGCTAACTAACTTAACCAACATATTAAAAGTTGTCCTTGGACGAACCCGATTTTTGCCCCTATACAAACGAGCTCATTTGGGAGTTATAGTAGAATGTCGTCATTGTAACGTGATAAACGTGGAGTTTGATCTTCATTGATGAATGTGTGATATAAACGCCCTATTCCCTCGGGATGGGCATGCAAAAAATTGGTACATACGTGAGGAGACCAGCTTCGGAAATCAATGGATCGGTTTTTCGTTCGCACACGACGGGATAAACTTTGCTAATTTTCTCATAGCACGCACGAAATGGCTCGATGATAGAGTGGGAAGGTAGAAGTTACATCGAACCCTGCAGGGCTTTAGGGTTTAGCACTCTGGAGTCCGAGGTCGTGTTTTCGCACGTGCGCGTTCAACGAAACGCGTGCAAGAGGGATGTAGGGTGGATTATATAGGAAGAGGGTGCAAAATATCGAGGCACGTACTACAAACTACAAGAGAATTCATTGATGGATATACCATGTGCATATAGACGTATCTCGTGTATAGGGCCTGTACTTTGCCCGAAGGGTCACTTCAGAAACCCTATTTCACAAATCGTTTTAGGCTTTAACGAGTAAACCCTTAACCCTCATGGAAATAAAATATACGCTAAAATATATCCGGCATATACAATTTTTCGAACGTTTGTATATGGAAAATATATTTTCAGTATGTTTTTTAACACATATTTAAAGTTTATATTTTTTCCTGCATATGGTTAACCGTATTTAATATTTATTGAGATATATACGAAATCTATCTGTCTTTTGAGATGAAATACTATATTTAACATATTCGACCCCTAAAAATCCAGAATATACTTTATATTTTGGGTAATAAATTATTTAGTTGAGAGTTTTTATTTTTTTTTTATTTGTTATGATACTTTTGGCTTTTAAAATTTAAGATAAAATTGCAACGAAAATGCGTTGCTTTTCATTTTTATTATTGCAGGTTTTTCTTAGGCATCGAAGATCCTGAATCCTTAACTTTTTACGTAAAAAAATGTATCCTCAAATGGAATAATTTCGATAGAAAACTTATTGTCGTTGCATTTAAACGATGCAAACTTCAACATAAATGTAATTGAAGTTACAATAAAGTATAAGGATATCCGAATTACCATAATTCATGATAAAATATATGGTTAATCATATAATTTCTTTTACTTTGTGCAACCAAACAGTTACCCAATCATTAAAAATGTCATCCATTCATGTATTTCCTTCCTCTCTCTGTTAAACTTTTGCGAGCTAGTGACTCACATGTAATATAGATTTCCTCCGAAAAAATTAACTATTCCAAGTCGATGAGTATTGTAATGATTCATTAATTAAATTATAGTTCATCGAGTAGCCCCCGAATTTCCCCTTCCTGCCAACCTCGATCAAGGATAATACTTTTAATGCTGAAGAATCATTGTATTTCTGCAACAATTTCCATATCAAAATTTTTGATATCGGCGATAAATAATTATTCAGTATAAAACCGTTCTTACGGCCGGTCATTCCATGTCAAATCGACCAATAGTTGGAATATACCCTTTTCAATTTCGATGAAATTTGGTCAGAAGTTTTCTTTTATCATAAAACGAAGTTCTACCAGAGGAAATAAATTAATTTTTTTTTTTCGAAACTTATGCCGAATTCAAAATTTCATCATTTTTCCAATTTTTCAAGTTTATTTTTTAAATATCTCGAAAACTATTATAGTTAGGAAAAAATCGTTCTGGGTCTGTCTTAAAGAGTGTACTTGAAGCTGCGAAAAAAAAATATTCCGAAAAATTTGTTTAAAAAATCATGACATTGGAGAATTTCAAATTTGTTAAAAACGTGAAAATCCACAATTAACTCTAAATTTTCGGATCAATTTTTTTAAACATAATACCTTGTACTGATTTTGAAAGATCCTGAAATTTGCAGAATCGCGTTTCTTGTTTTTTCAAAATATGAATTTTTGAATGGTGGTAAACAAAAAAAAATTTTTTTTTACCTCCAATTTAAGTAAAGTTGAGTAATAATGTAATTTTCACTGCTCAAAATTACAAAATTACATTATTGCTCAAATTTACTTAACTTAGAGGTTAAAAAAAAAATTTTTTTTTACAAAAATTCATATTTAAAAAAACAAAAAACGCAATTCCGAAAATTTCAGGATTTTTTAAGATCAGTACAAGGTATTATATAAAAAAAATTGAACCAAAAATTTAATGTTGATCGTGGATTTTCACGATTTTAAAAATTGAAAATTCTCTAAATTCATCATTTTGCAAAATTTTGTTTCGGAATATTTTTTTTTCGTAGCCCCAAGTATACTCTTTAACACGAACTCAGGACGATTTTGTTGTCACTACAACAGTTTTCGAGATATTAAAAAAAAACACTTGAAAAATTGAAAAAATCGCAAAATTTTGGATTTTGCATAACTTTCGAAAATAATTTTTTTAATTTTTTTCCTTTAGTAGAACTTCGTTTTATGATAAAAGAAAACTTCTGGTCAAATTTCATCGAAATTGAAAGAGGTCGATCCAACTATTGGTCGATTTGACATGGAATGACGCAGCCATGTGTATAATGAACGATTATGCGTTCAAGGAAGATAATATTTTTATATTCTATGAACAAAATGGAGTATTTTCTATGTCGAGCTTTCGGTGTCAACGAAAGTTGTCATTTGCGTTGCAGGATTAATACAATCCACTGAGACCAAATTTTGTGAACAAAGTCACGTGATGCGATCTGGCATTGCTTGTGTTTTGCCCTGTCACTAGATAGGAAGGATATCGCGAGGGAAAATCATGATTTCGATAGCAATAGTAAAGTTTAATGAATTAAAACCACCGGGAGAATTTAACTTTGCTAATTTTCTCGCAACTGCGTTGTTGCTCCAAAATTTTTAGAGGTTAAAGGCGCTGAAGCTTCCACGACAGTCCAAATTTGCGTTGTACGTGTATTATTGCATACATGCTTGAAATCATTTGCGAGTGTGTTTCGTGTGTGGATTTGCGCTCGTGTAAATTTATCCACTGGAATAGATCAGAGTGCTGCAGAGGCACTCAAGGATGCTCTCCTTGTGGTCCAATGGCCCCAAAATGTCTGCTTAACACGATTGATAAACTTGCGACGAGGGGGACAAAGCTACCGTTCTCTTTGACAAAATCCCTCCAAAAGCTTTGCGTTGAATCTACCATGTATGGGTCACCCCGTGTAAAATCAATCGACGCCGAATCCTCAACTTCTCAGATTTGGTTCATTAATTTTTTTACGCTGGTGCCGAAGCTGATAAGCAATCTCAGATTTTTTTTGAGATTTTTCCTATCGACCTTGTGTGAAAGAAACATCACTCAGAAATCTGAATTTGAAAATCGGAAAGAATGCCCAAAAATTCGTAACTTTATAGATAAATTTATGGGACGGAAATTTTTGCCATCGACCTTTAGATTTAATGTACTTATTATTTTTATTCTTTATCCTAAATTAATTTGATCATTTAATATTTCTAGAAAAATGTTAAAACAGTTATTTCTAGAAATCGTTACTTACTTTTCTCTCCATCGATTAAGACTTTTTTAAAAAATGTAGATACGTACGCCATGAGTAGAATTAGAGAGTATCGTTGAATTAAGGGGTTACTTGGATTTGAAAGGTTAAAAAACACAGATTTTGTTTTTTATTTATTTAATGAATAAATTATTGTATATAAAATTTTTAGCATATGAAAGAGCAACATTTAAACAATATTTTATGAAACTTTCATTGAAAAATTTGGAAAATTCAACCGCTGTGACCTGGTCTGGGTCAGAATAACTCATGACAGCTTTATCTAAAATTAAGAAACCCAAAAGCTCGTGATTTAATGAAGGATTTTAAAAAAATGGAAAATTGATTTTTTTTGCAATATTGTACGCAAAACTGTACAATTTTTGTACAATTTACACTAAGTATAAGTTTGTAAAATTTGTTGTATTAAAAAAAAACATTCAATCACTAGAATTAAGGGGTTACCTGCATTTTAAAGATTGAAAAAAGCAGATTTTTTTATTTTTTTTATGTAATGAATAAATTATTTTATTTAAAAAATTTAGCATATGAAAGAGCAACATTTGAACAATATTTTATAAACTTTTCATTGAAACATTTGGAAAACACCGCCGCTGGGTCAGAATACCTCATGATAGCTCTATCGAAAATTAAGAAACCCAAAAGGTCGTGATTTAACGATGGATTTAAAAAAAATGGAAATTTGAATTTTTGGATAAGTTGTACGCAAAACAGTACAATTTTTGTACAATTTACACTACGCATAACTTTGTAAAATTAGCTGTATTAAAAAAAAATTAAATCACCAGACAATCCTATTCTGAAAACGTGTACAGAATTTCAATAAGAACGATGCATTAGTTTTTGAGAAATCGTGCCTACCGACTTCAAAAATTGTATTTTTAGAAAAAAAAAAACCATCAAAGATCCCGACTTCCGGTCGGTCTAGCCCAATGAGGAGTATTTCTAAAGGCTTGCTCTCCTAAACTTGAAACTTTGGGAAAATATTCTAGATTTATTGTACTATTAGATTAAAAAAAGAATCGATTTTTTGAAATTTTCAAATCCACGTAACCCCTTAAATCCGTTAGGCGAATTATTAATGCCGCGAGAACCTCGAAATAAACATTAAAATGATTGTGAATGATTCGCAAAAATTTCGCTAAGTTTCTATGTGTTGTTTTTCACGAAAAGTATTTTTAAATTAATCGTCATTTCTCCATTAAACAGTAAAACACGTAAATCAATAATTCTGTCTGTGCGACAGCAACGATTGAGAATTCATTTGCATATATTCAAGGATTCTCGATCCTGAAATCACGAAAGCGATTTTTTTACAACTATTCGAGTCATAGAACATTCTTTTTTTTTTTATTCTTAAGACTTCATCGTTCGCGAGAGTGACGCAATTGCGATTATGAGGAATTGACGCCCCCGGGCTTTCGCGTTTATAATACGAGAATAGTCACAATATAGTCATGGGAGAGAAAATCTAAGAGCGATTGGAGCGGTGACTCGACTTCTGCACGCTCCTGCAGTTATGAATCACTGTGATTTTTTTTAAACTGTAATTTTGAAATTTGAGAAAACGAGGGAACAAACGAGTTTCGCGCTCCCTCCGTCAAGTCTGTTACGAGAAAAACCGGAAGTGGTTTTTCATAGGCTTCCGAGGTCATCGCCCGAGGTCATCCCACTCTTTCGCGATCCCCAACGCTCTCCATTTTTTGTCTTAAGGGGGAAAGTCAGGGGCGAAAAAATTGTCAATATTTCCGAATTTTTTTCACAGAACTAAATATTAAAGATATCTTTGTTATTTTATTAAGTATACACAGTCAACTATTTCATAACAATTTTTATTGAAAAATATTAAAAATTAAGAGACAAAATATTATTTTAATGACAATGAAATATTTTCCCTCCATTCCTTCATCGAAAAAAAAAAAAAAAAAATGTAATAAAAAATATCAATATCTATAGAAATGAAGCTATCGCTATGCGCAGTTGTTTTTTTTTATTATTTACAAAATGGTTACGAATTGAGATTTTTTCATTTTTAAGTCTCTTTTTATTGAAGCAAGTTTAGAAAATAGTGATTATCAAAATTCTTGAAATGATTGAAAACAAAATTTGGTGGGACAAGGTCGAAAAAAATCATTTTAAAAAAACGCGTTTAAAGTTTTCGTCGCGCTTTCTTTCAAATAAGGTTATGTATTTCCGAAAATATAAATCAACAAATATTACACAATGGAACAAGATCTAAGAATTCATCTAATCTAAAAAAATGACAATCCTAACCGCTCGCACTATATTTGCTCTCATTAAAATAATTGTAACTGTAATCAATTTTCAGAATTGCATCTCGAAATTTTACCTCCATGTTTTAAAATATATATGGGGCATTCCATACCAAGTCTACCTGAGTGTGACCCTCGACCTCGCTGATTTCGGTTACGATTTTTTATATGATTCTTCCAACTCGAAATAGCATTCAAAATTTTTTTCAGATTTTTAAAACCAAATTTGAGTACATTATGATTTTTTGAATTTTTTTTTCAAAAACCTCAAGCGCCGTAATTTAAAAATCTGACAAATTCTCAAAAATACGGCGACAAAAATGAATATTTTTTACCCAAAATTCATGATGACCAGGATTTCCCTTCCACCTCGATTTTAGGTTTTTATGAAGAAAACGTAAAAATGCATCTATTTTTTTTACGTTTTCTTCATAAAAACCCAAAATCGAGGTGGAAGCGAAAGCCTGGACATCATGAATTTTTGGTCAAAAATTTTCATTTTTGACACCGGATTTTCGAGATTTGTTTCAGATTTTTAAATTACGGCCCTCGAGGTTGTCGAAAAAATGTTCAAAAAATCATAACGTACTCAAATTTGGTTTTAAAAATCTGAGAAAAAATCTGAGTGCTATTTTGAGTTGGAAGAATCATATAAAAAATCGTAAACGAAATCAGCGAGGTCGAGGGTCACACTCAGGTTAACTTGGTATGGAATGCCACATATACTTAAAAGAAATTGAGAAAAAAAAATTCCTCAATTTTTACTGTGGCTTTCCCCCTCAATTCCTTCTTTTTCGTAAACTTTACCCGCTGCTATTTAACGTAACAGCTGAACGTACACGGAAACAAAGAAAATGTCTAAAATAAATCCCACCCGGTTTGTACGTTTGCGCTCTAATTAACTCTTTTACGACTAAGAAGTAAAAAAACGTTATTTTCGTTGTTCCTATATTGCGCTTTGCAGACAAGCAGTCCATGGACTTCACGGGAGCATGACCTACGAATAACCTTTGTAAATTCGTCTCGCAATTTTTTTTCCCTCAATTTTGGTGCTTCTAAATGTAGTGAAGTAATTACTCCGATGCGGTATGGTTCGCGTGTCCTTCGTGGTCACGGATAAATTTGTCAGGAGACATTGTCAGGCTCGATTATTAAGAAAAAGGGAGTGGAATAATTTAAGGCCGTGTTCTAGTGTAGAAAGCCAAAATTTAGGGATTTTTCAACATGCTATGAAAAGAAAACTAAACATGTTTTTGCATTCATTTTTTCACCACATATTTATTCATTCTTCAATATTCTACAAAAAAATTGACGAAAAAAAAAATCCAATATCTTGACAGATACCGGCTGATGAAGTGGGGGTGGGAAAAAAACGGCCTCTGCGTGTTGACGTGATTCCGGGCGGTCTATGCATCAGAAAAAAATATGTATTCTTCATCAGGAAGAATGTCATTATAGTCTCTACCTCAGGCAAAAAAAATCACAAAATGGCGGCTGTTTGAAAAAAAAATCATTTTTTGCCATTTTTTTTCGTAATAGTGAATTTTTTAAAAATAGTTAAAAACAAAATTTCGGGATAAATCTGGTAGGGGCGGTAGAGGGGTGTATAAAGAATGTCCACAAAAAATTTCAACTAAATCGGTTGATTACAACTGGAGATATGTCAATCGTTTCGAAAAAAGTAGTTTCGAGAAAAACGCGTTTGGCCGTGTTCTAGTTCTAAAGCCAAAATTTAGGGATTTTTCAACATGCTATGAAAAGAAAACTAAACATGTTCTTGCATTCATTTTTTCACCACACATTTATTCATTCTTCAATATTCTACAAAAAAATTGACGAAAAAAAAATCTAATATCTTGACAGATACCGGCTGATGAAGTGAGGGTGGGAAAAAAAACGTCCGTTATTTCCACCTCACTAATTACTGCTATAACTCCGTTAATATTCGGAATTTCTAAATTTCCTTTGGAGAGTACATTTTTGAGACATCAAATACTGAAATTATGCACAAAAAAAATCAATTTTATCAAAATTCTACTCTAGAACACGGCCTTAAAGAACCACGGAAAAATTTGTGCAAGTTTAAATACTGCACATCGCTCCTTTATCATTTTTTTTTGCCCGTGTAACAAAATTTGGAAGAGTTAGATCGATTTTAGCAAAATTCAACGCCGCATATTTTGATAATTTAAACTATGCTTTAAAATTTATTCGGATATTACGAAATTGGCAAAATTTAGAGCGAATTTTATCAAATCTGACCACTAGATTGTTAAAAAAAAAAAAAAAAAAATTGTAAAAATCTGACCATTTTAAGCGAGACTCCGAATATCTTTCCTCTCTTCATGAAAACGAAGCTTTATCTATGTTAAAGCAAAGTATCGTTGGAGAATATTTCGTAGACGGATAATTAAAATGTACATTTCTTATCGTCAACGAAAAACGACTCCATAATTTTGGATATTCACTTGAAAATAAATTATCTCAAACTCAACGTAGCGAATAGTTTTGAGATCGAAAATCAATCGAATGCAAATTAAAAAATCTCATAACAAAATTTTATTTATTTATTCCAATGGACAAAATTTGTTTTTGCATTTTCTAACATTATTTAGCGTGGCATATTTTTAATCAACTAATTGAAAAACTCATGCAGACAATCGTAGACTTGGTCAATTATTTTTTAAATCTCGCATTCATTTCATTTATCAAAGACTACGATAATTCCCACGAGTCTTTTCGAACCAGATAGGACATACAAATTTTTTAAACAAAATCCATCAGACATAAGTGGTAATTTGACGAGAAAGGACGACGACGACGAATCCTGTAACGAGGAATCATTGTTCCGCATCGACGAGCTTTTTGCCTGCAAACGAATTTCCCTCTCGGCTCTTTCATCAATTCGAGCTTTCTCTGTATATCTCCCGATAGAGAAAAGCTCTTCCTGAGCGCATTTAGAGGCATGATGCGAGGCAAAAGCCAATTGCAAAAAAAAGTCCTCGAACTCCGACTTTGGCAGCTTTGAGAGAGAATTCTTTTTGCCCCGTTTTAATGGTATTCAATGGTCGCGAGGCGAAGAATTATATATATGGGTTGTTCCATGTCAAATTGACCAAGAGTTGGAATCGACCCCTCTCAATTTCGGTGAAATTTGGTCAGAAGTTTTCGTTTTCAATAAAACTGAGTTCTACCAAGAGAAAAATATATAAATTTTTTTTTTTTTCAAAAGTTATTCAAAATTTAAAATTTCACAATTTTTTCAATCTTTCAAGTTTATTTTTTAAATATCTCGAAAACTATTATAGTTACGAAAAATCGTTATCAATTCGTTTTGAAGAGTATACTTGGGGCTACAAAAAAAAATATATTCCGAAAAAAAAATTTGAAAAATGATGAATTTTGAATTTTCAAAAATCGTGAAAGTCCAAGTTTCGTATTTTATTTTTGGTTTAATTTTTTTAATATAGTACATTGTACTGATCTTGAAAGATCCTGAAATTTTCAGGATGGTGTGTTTTTGTTTCGAAAATAAAAAATTTTGAATTATGGTAAATTTTTTTTTTGTTTTCCTCTAAGTCAAGTAAAGTTGAGCAATCATGTAATTCTGTAATTTTGAGCAGTAAAAATATAAATTAATGACAATTAAAAAAAAAAATTTAACCTAAATTCAAAAATTTATATTTTTGAAAAAAAAAACACCTCTCTGAAAATTTCAGGATCTTTTAAGATCGGTACAAGGTATTATATAAAAAAAATTAAACCAAAAATAAATTACGGAACTTGGATTTTCACAATTTTTGAAAATTCAAAATTCTCCAAATTCATCATTTTTTAAATTTTTTTTTCGTAATATTTTTTTTGTTCGTAGCCCCAATTATACTTTTTAAGCCGAATTCAGATCGACTTTTCGTAACTATAATAGTATTCGAGATATTTAAAAAATAAACTTGAACGATTTGAAAAATTGCGAAATTTTGAATTTTGCATAACTTTCGAAAAAAAAAAAATTTAATTTTTTTTCCTTCGGTAGAACTTCATTTTATTGCAAATGAAAACTTCTGACCAAATTTCGTCGAAATTTAAAGGAGTCGATTCCAACTCTTTGTCGATTTGACATGGAATGACCCACATATATATTTTTTTGTCCCACAAAATTTGCACTTTATAGCGATATTATTTTTTGCTGACGTAATTTTTTTTCAGCTTTTCGCATATTCAGGTTCCAATGTCTCCAGGACAAAAAAAAATTCTAAAACTCGGATACCCTATATGTAATGTTCCGAATTTTCAAAGCTCGAGACCTTGTCACATATTTTGTTCACAAAGTGGCGTGTGAAAAAAAAGCGAGATGATAATAATAATGATGAATAAAGAAAAAAATGAGGTCAATATCACAAAGCTTGACGGTTAATGCTAAAAGCTTTCAGTCTTGCACTCGATCGGAGAAGGCTCCTTTCATTCCCGAGAAGATATACATGTTTTCAACTTCCTCAATGACGTAAATAATCCTCCTATTCTCCCAAAGTGACGAAAAAATACATGCCCATTTCGTCAAAGCGAAAACGTTTCGGAGCTTCGAATGTCATGCAGAACATTGCGTTAATGGACGACTACTTAAAAGTTGGAGACTTTGAAAGTTTGATGATCGTCGGGCCTGACACATCTGCCGCAAAGTTTCCCATTTACGTAGTTAAAATTTAAATCACATTTACATGAAAAAAGTCGTAAAAATGGACGACACATTTTTGCGAAGTCGATTTAACTTTATTTCGAAAATCATATAATTTTGAGTAGTTCATAATGTAAAGATTGTGGAGATAAAGATCGACACCGAAAAGACTTTGAAAACGTCGTTAATTGTGTTTTTAATTTTTCCGAAAAAAGTTCCATCGAGAACCTAAAAAAGTTCCATCGAGTTCCTAAAAAATGTTTCGAAATATTCCTTCAGAGAAAAAGAAAAACATTCATATTGAAATACGAAAAAAAACTAGCAAATATATAATTTGCACAACTTTTGTATCACTCTTAACAAATATACGTATATGATAACTCTACAAGTGGTTTTTGCGAAATGCCACATCAGCAGTCATAATTATTTATGCAAAAAAATTGCTCGACCGCTGCTAAATTATGGAAGTTGGAGCGTTTACAAGCAATTTTTGAAATGTCAAAATTTTTTAAGCACTACGACTTGTATAATTCATTACAAATTTGATGCTAATAATTCTTGTAACTCAGTTTATTTGTACAAAAAAATTGAGATAAAAAGTTGTAAAAAAATGGAAGGGATTGTTGAAAAAAATGGATGGGATCATATTTTTCCAAATATGATCCCAAGTGTCCTTATCATCAAGTAAAGCTCCACAAAAAATAAGCTTTATAAATAATAATATGTATATAAAATTTCAAAAATAAGAGCATCCATCGATATTTTGGAATAATTGAAAATCCCGCAAAAATGACAATGTTTTTGCATTTTCGAAAATATTTTCACCGAGTGTTGAATATTTTCACATGTCTACTTTTAGTTCCCTTTGTCATGGTATTCCATTGATTAATCGTTGGTATAAAAAAATTTTAGTTGGTAAAAAATTTTAGTTTAAAATTTTTTAAATTTCTAAATTTTCATTTTATTTTGCAGATCTATCTCGCTGAAAGCGAAGGAGGACACGACGTGGCGGATTCGGTGACCCCTCGGCTGTGACGACGTCCACAGATAGATAAAAGAAGACTGTGAGAATGCGTGAATATAAGATAGTAGTTTTGGGCAGCGGTGGAGTCGGCAAATCTGCCCTTACCGTACAATTCGTACAGGGCATATTTGTCGAGAAATATGATCCGACAATCGAGGACAGCTATCGTAAGCAGGTCGAGGTTGACGGACAACAGTGTATGCTGGAAATTTTGGACACAGCCGGCACGGTTAGAATTCTTATTTGTTAATTTTTCTTTTTAATTTTTGAATTAATTAAATTTTTTAATTCAATTAATTTTTTTTTAAACCTGTACACAATTTTTGCTAGGGTATTTTTTTTCAAAGTCAAGAGCACCAAGCGTTACACCATTTCTTGTCCTTGTCTTTAACAGAATTAGAAATCTTTGTCTAAAAATTAGAAAAAAGAATAAATATTCTATGTGCAATTTTTTCGTCGATAATTCGAATAGAATATAAAAAGCAATTTAATGCTCGTTTAGCAGCACTTAAAAAAATGGTATCTGCGAAAATCGCATTTCCGTCGAAGATTCTAATTTTTATTAGAATTCTATTATATTTTGATATTATAAAATTATAAAATTCTAATATTTATTAGAATTTTATTAGAACATTCTAATTTTTATTAGAATGTTTATTCTATGGGTAACAGCGTGTAAAAGCAAGTTCAATATAAAGTTGGATAATTTTGAGGTTGAGTACATTTTCATACTTCTTATTTAACGATGAACTGTCTGTTTTTTCTTTCTATTTTTTAACTTTATGGATCATTTGTGATAATCGTGGATGAACTTTTAGTGAGCGAAATAAAATAATGAGACAGCAATGTGCAAGTTTCTAATACGAGCACGGCAATTTTTCTATTTGTAATAGAATATTCTCCACTGCAAATTACTTTTTTTTTTAAATTGTAATTTCTAATGAAACGTGCATACATTACACATTACTTTTTTATTTGTAATGGAACATGCATCCATTACACATTACTTTTTTATTCGTAATTGAACATGCATACATTACACATTACTTTTTTATTTGTAATGGAACACGCATCCATTACACATTACTTTTTTTTAATTTGTAATGGGACATGCATCCATTACCCATTACTTTTTTTAATTGTAATGGAACACGCATCCATTACACGTTACTTTTTTTATTTGTAATGGCACATGCATCCATTACACATTACTTGTTTATTTGTAATGGCACATGCATCCATTACACATTACTTTTGTATTTTTTAATGGTACATTTATCCATTTCACATTATGCAATGTAATGGGTAATAAATACAGTAATGCATTATCAAAGTAATGCATTATTTACAACTCCGCTGACAATCGTTATCATTTTTGTTTGTTTTTATTGTGATTACTATTTTTACTATTTAAGTCACAACTTTACTGATTAATTTTTTTGTTGTGTTTTATCAAGGAACAATTCACAGCCATGAGGGACCTCTACATGAAAAATGGTCAAGGTTTCGTGCTCGTTTACTCGATAACGGCACAATCGACGTTCAACGATCTTCAGGATCTCAGGGAACAGATATTACGGGTAAAGGACACGGACGACGTGCCGATGGTGCTTGTCGGTAACAAATGTGACTTGGAGGACGAAAGGGTAGTCGGCAAAGATCAGGGCGTTAATCTTGCTCGACAATTTAACTGCGCCTTCATGGAGACATCTGCCAAAGCTAAAATTAACGTTCACGACGTAAGTTGATCCTCCTGCGTTGTTGTTGTTGTTGTTGTTGTTGTTGTTGTTTCTACAATGGTAAATATAGTCCACGGTCAAGTGGATTGAACCGCGGGTGATCACGACGTGACGTCTCATATATATCCAATTTATTTCGCATCAATAACGTTCGCCAATTGCCCACGATCGAAGACCTATGACTGTTACTTTCCGCCTTGAAAAGGTCCTTGAACCTTTCACGGGGCTTATTCCTTCTCCGGATGAAGTTTTCTGGGACATACAATTTTTTTTTTTTTATTTTTTTCGAATTTTAAAACAAAAACCCTGCAAATTGGACATTTGCACAATGCTTTCTCATCTTTATCCATAAGTCACACAGCTTTCTTTATCACAAAGTATGGCGATCAAATTTGACTTCCTACAAAGGAAGCTTTGTTAACTATCGAGTAATCAATTTGCAAATTTGCCAAATTCTTTCAAATTTACTTTTTGCCAAATTTGATTTTCGCCAAATTCAATAGCGCACAACCTTGATCACTATTTTGAATGGGTACAAAATTTCAGTACAATATTTCGCAAATGGTCGAACTCAGCTGTTTTTAAAAAAATCAAAATTTGATAGAATTTTAATCCTTCGATCGATTTTCGCCAAATTTAATATCGAACAACAACCTATACTATAGCTATACTAGCTCTGTGCAAAGTTTCAGTGCAATATCTTAAAAATTGCACAAGTTAGAGCGTTTACGCTATTTTTCAAAAAATAAAAAATTTCATAACATTTTAATCCCTCGATGCATTTTTGCCAAATTCAATGGCAAACAACCTTGATAGCTATACTAGTTCTGTGCAAAGTTTGAGTGCAATATTTTGAAAATTGTTCATGTTAGAGCTTTTACGCTATTGTTAAAAAAATTCAAAATTTCATAAAAATGTAATCTTTCGATCGATTTTTGCCAAATTCAATACCAATCAACCTTAATAGCTATACTAATTCTATACAAAGTTTGAGGGCAATATCTTGGAAATTGCAGAAGTTAGAGCGTTTGCGTCTTTGTTGCAAAAACGAAAAAAGTCGATAAAATCTCAACACCCGTTAGAATCAAAACAATTTTTTTTCGTAATGAACGGCAATTCGTGCTCGACAAGTGTGACAAATTTCGGCTCGATATCTCGAAGCGTTTTTGAGTTATTAATTATTTACATCCGAAACTCAGGACACACACACTTCTTCCTTTATGAGGAAGCAAAATGTAATAATTACAGTTTTCTGAATATTTTTCATTCAAAAATATCGACAAACGTCATTGTTACAATCTTTCTACCAGAGCCTGTTTCACTCGGAAATTTGGAGTTAGGTTTTGTGTAAAATGATTCGGACCTGAAAGATTTTCGAAAATATTGATTTGGTACAAAAAGCTCAATGCAAAGTGGAAGTTTCCCATTTTTCTTAAGAAAGTTTCTAATTTCACCGTTAAAAAAATGCATCGAAAAAAATTCTTTCTGCACGGAACGCAATTTCACGTCTAAAAAAATTGTCGAGTTTTCATGATCAGCGATTGAAAAAAAAACGCGTTTACTTCGAAATTTATACGGGAAATTCTCACGTTACAATTCGAGAAAGCCTGAAAATACGATATCGCATTTCAAAAAATCAAAATTGAACAAAAACCTCCAAAATTTCAACTAACCTAATTGCAAATGTCCATTGAAACCTTTCATTAACACGTTTCTCATTAATTGCAGATATTCTACGACCTCGTTCGGCAAATAAACAAAAAATCACCGGAGAAGAAGATGAAGCAGAAAAAGAAATCGCTGTGCCTACTTCTGTAAGGTAAATGCGGCTTTGGCCGTGTTTGTAATATCAAAAACAAAACAAAAAAAAACAAAAAAAAGAAATAAGGAAGAAACCGAAAAATCAACCAACCGTGCGAACGAGACTAGGAGGAACGAGACGAAGAAGTCGAAATCTTGAGAGCGAGCGAAAAATCAGGACGAAGATTGTAGTACCAGTGTTGAAAAGTTTCGCTGCTTCAACGACGAAGGTCACGTGGTCACATGCGCCAAGATTGTGAGAAATGCAACAAGAATAACGAGAAAGCAAAAAAAAAAATTTGAAAAAAACAACAAAAAAGGGAGAAAAAATGATACTAGTGACTGAATGTTTGCCGAAACTGTATAACGAGGATGGGGAAATTGAGAGGGAAAAAAAAGAGCGAGACTATAAAGGAGAGGTGAAGGAAAAATAATGATGAGGACGGTTGTGGAACGACGCTCGACGACGTTGGATTACGAAGATTTGAGGGGCGTTAGAAAAGGGGAGCGGGAGGGACGGAAATATTGTATATAAGTTGGTCCCGGGGGTGGTTCGTGTGCACGCGGCAACAACAGCGCACAAATAATAAGTGTACGAGAATCCCTCCCCACCGCGACGTCGGTTATCACTGTAGGAGTTTTTGCATTAAAATGAGAATGAGACAACTAAAAAAAATAATAATAATAACAAAACGAAACAAAAAAAGCAAATTGATTAATTAATATTATATATTTAGGAGAAAAAGAAGGTAAAGGGGAGAGAAGTTGAAAAAAAAAACGAGGAGAAATGTTTGGATGTGCGCGTGCGCCGGCCACCAGCCCCAAAAAGCACGTTCGCCGCGCACCTCTCTCTTATATAATATAATTATTATTATATATAGACGGTACATACATTATTATTATTATTATTATTATTATTATTATTATTATTATTATCAAAGCATCAAAATATTCATAAGTTATCAACCGTTTGTTTCCCAAACACTATATGTTTTTCTATATCTCTCCGTATTAAAGCAAATAAAAATTCAGTAAATGTTGAAACGTTCATAAAAATTGATCATTTCCTATTTATATTTGTCTCACCAAACTCCTCGCTTGAAACTTTGTCTCCTATGTATATATTTATATATTTATTACATACACGATTGATTTTTTGGAAAACCAACGCGAGGTTGGATTTGTTTTTCATATCACTTAATCAAATTTGCAGACGTTTCGGTATTTTATCGTTTTAGACGGTTGAGAATCTTTTTCTCTATTGTATTCATCGTTTTGACTGTCCGGGAACAAAAAATTATGCGGTCAAGTCTCGCTATTGTAAAATAATACCAAAAGTCAATGGTTCGACGAAAATTTCGGAAAACGTGGCGTAGGAAATGTTTGATCAGAAAATCAAAACTCTCGCTGGTATTCCGAATAATCAGTCACGTAGATTGTAGTTTAACTTTTTTTTTCGTCTAAATGTTCATATACATATCTGTTATCTCTAGAGAAAATATCCTGAGTATCGTGAAAGCGTAATTCGTCGATATTTGAGAAAACTCTACCGAAGCTCAGAATTTACGACCGATTGGGATCATAATTTTACGCCGAGAAAAAAAAAATTAGTACGGTTAAGAAAGTTCATGAAGTCGATTTTATATTTCTTGATTGATCGAATTCGCGGCCAGGAGACAATTTTCCAATAATATCAATTGATTTATGATTTGCCATTTCCATCGCACCTGAACTTAGCCGCAAAAAAGAAGCGCAAAATTTCACGTTAATAATGAACATATTATCTTAAAAACCCAATATTGCTCCATAAGTGCATGGTTGAATAATAAAAAAAAAAAAAAAAAGAAAAAAAAATCTTGCGTTCTTAAGTGTTTCGACCAGCTTCAGAATTTTAAGAATCGAATACATTTTTTGCGTCCCTCAGTCAATTTCCCATTTAACGAGTCTTCAATATTTGTTGAGGTCAAGACAAAAATTTTGCCATATTTTGGCAGGCATCTTTGAATCGTTTTTCGCAGTTTCCAAGTCTTTTGAGCCAATATCTGAGATATTGGGACAAATTCAATGGCAATTTTGTAATCCCGCAACTTATGGATGGCAAAATACGAGCCTTATTTTGATAAATAGAAAATGAATTATCAACCCTTCAAATATCGGTTTTTCGAAACTAAAGAAAATCTGAGCGATTACTTTTTTTTCGATTTTGGCGAAATTTATGAGCTAACAAATTGCACGCTGATCACGAATACGCCATTAGAAAACCCAGAATCCTACGAGAAAATACACGAATAATTTTTTTTTTTCATGGACAAAAGTTTGGAGCTTAATTCTGACCTTTTTCATGCGAAGGACCGAAAATTTATAAAAGTTACATTCTGTGTCGATTAACTATTCAATCTTAGCGTTCATTTATTAATCCGAAACGCAATTGCAGTGAATCTTGATTTGTCATGCGCAAAAAAACGACAATAAAAGATTGTTTTTTGTTAAGAGAAGAACGTTTTTTTTTACCAATGACCCCTTTCATCAGGTTTTTGGTTCATCAAGGTTTTTCTATACAACTGCTTTTTTTTCTAACGAAAACTTGCCCGCAACAATAATAAAATGGAATAATTAACAAAGTAAATCATTATCATAAAAATATTAATACCGTTTTAGTGTGAATAGACACTTTAAAGACTCGTTTAGTTTGGACCAAGCATCAAGTAAACATTCCTTAAAATCTGAAGTCGAGAAATTTTCCATACCGATCACAATCGTAAAATTTTTGGTACGAAAACATCTTCAAATTTAATTTGAACTTAATTGAATTGAATTTATTCAGTTGCTTTGTTTGCAACAAAAACTCGTTTCTAATTGTAGCTCTGAGAATTTGCGCCACGGAATAATAATAATAATAATAATAATAATAATAATATTAACAATGAAAATAATCTTGAAATCAATAGATTAACCAGTAAAATAATGATTAAGGAGAATAAATTTTATTAAGGTGCGAATAGACACTTTATGAAATTTCTTAGCTTGGGCCAAGCTTAAACGAAACTTTTTTTCAAAATTTCAACTCAAAATATTTACCATACCAATCATAATTGCAAAGTTTACCCCACGAAAAAAGTGTAAATTACAGACGTTCCTCAAAATTATAAATCCCCTATCAAAGAGCTCGTCAATTCATTAAAAAATTCTTTCGTTCGTTTTGATCTTTTCTCAAGATCGACTTGCTTTTACTTTTTGAAGTGAAACTTCTATGGGGGTGTTTCGGCGCGAAAGCCGAGCGTCACGTTTTTCACACAAATAGTCTCTTTGCCGTCTGCTTATCAGAGTTGGGCGTTTTTGTAATTAATTGCATTTTAATTACAAATTACAAATGGGTCATTGCATGTCAAATCGACCAAGAATAATAGTTTTCGAGATATTTCAAAAATGAACTTGAAAGATTTGAAAAATTGTGAAATTTTGAATTTTACATAACGTTTGAAAAAAAAATTGAAATTTTTTTTCCTCTGGTAGAACTTTGTTTCATTAAAAACGAAAACTTCTAACCAAATTTCATAGAAATCGAAAGGGGTCGATTCCAACTCTTCGTCGATTTGACATGGAATGACCCAAACGTAAATAAGTAATTCAAAATTTCCTAATTACAAATTACAAATTACAAATGTACTTAGGATCAAATTTCGCACTACTTACATTTTATCAATGTAGAGTCAAATTTGACTCTAACTACATGTAATTAGTCGGAAATTTGATACTAATTACATTAAAAAATGTTATTAGTCGAAAATTTGGTTCTAATTACATTGAAAAATGTAATTAGTCGGAAATTCGATACTAATTACATGTAATTAGAGTGAAGTTTGACTCTTATTACATCGATAAAATGTAACTAGTGCGAAATTTGAATCTAATTACATTAAACTACATTTGTAATGACAATTTTTCTAATTACTAATTACATTTGTAATTTGCAATTAGGAAATTTTCAATTACCAATTACATTTGTAATTTGTAATTAGGAGATTTTCAATTACTAATTACATTTGTAATTTTTAATTAGAATTTTATCGATTACTAATTAAATTTGTAATTTGTAATTAGAAAACTGAATTACAAATTATATTTGTAATTTGCCGCTCGCCAATTACAAATGTGATTTGATGTTCCGACTTTCCTTGCCGACAAGAATAGATGATCCAAAAAGAATATTTTTTCGAGAAAAGAGTATTCCGACAAAAGTTTCACTTCTACCGTGTGGTCATCGGCACAGACCAATTTTTTATTCTCTCATCACTTATCGGACGCGCGACGATTGTAAAACAACGGTGGCGATCGTAACGGCGCCGCACAATTCCAGACTGAGTTTAGGGCGATCGACGGACGAAGCGCTCGTCGCGTTGCAACAATTATTCGTGGCATCCTCAACGATCCTCGGATAATAATCATTCCAGAATGCGAGAGCGCGAAAATCAATGGCGTGAGACTGGCTCATGTTGATGGTACGATCGATGATTATGATGCCGGGCGTCTCATCGGTGTAAGGTTCCCAAGGTACGTTGTTCAATTTCGGACTGCCGATTCTCACGAAATTTCCCATCATCATCATCATAACTTCGGCGAGTTTTTTATCAATCGTGTTCCAGATAATCTGCGCGCTGAAGGAATGCGGAAGACCCCAGAAAAACGGCAATTCAAACATGTGAGGTACACTCGCCCATTCGGGCAAGTCACGTGTCACCATTTGCGTTCTCGGACGATAATCGAAACGATAAACAAACGCATCGGTCTTCTTCGACATTTTACCGGCCAGCATTATCAGACCGGCGGCATAATTCTTCTCCGTCTGGAGATCGAGATAACGGTCGCGCAGGACGTCCTCGTCCATGGTCGGTGGATGTGGCCTGTAGAAGAACAACACCGCATCAGCGATCATTTCCGGTTTGGACTCGCATCTCGTTGTATTGTCCGTTGATGGTGGAATCGCTCCCATCGCCTCGTCCGTTATCATCGTTTCGAATTTGCCGATTGACAATTTTCCATCATTGTCATCGCCGAATGTCTCCTTGTAAACGAGGGCCTGCTCGTTGTTGACCCAACCGGCGATCAACGGTACGGCGTTGTAATTGCCAGAATCGAGAATGTGACGGGGATGAGAGGGAAGAAATGGCTCGCTGGAATTGTTCGTATCGGCGTCGATGATCGGGCCCCATGTCTCGATGTCCGATGATTCTTTCACCAATAATGCACCGTCGATCGAACGAAGACAGTCCATCAGGGCGCTCGTTGGACGACGGAAACAGCCGAAACGAATTGCGATTGTGTCGACGACCGATATTTCCAAATCTGGGGTACGAACCGAACCGATGGCGTCACCGCTCATCACAATTGCCTTTGCAAATTTTCCCTTGCTCAACGGACTTACGATGTGAAGACCGACGCTTATCGCCCCTGAACTGTGACCCGATATCACCACGTTTCCCGGTGATCCGTCGAACGTGTTTATGTTCTTTTGTATCCAATCCAGAGCTGCTACTTGATCCAGCATACCGTAATTTCCCGATGCCTCGGCGTCGGTCGTCGTGAAAAAACCTAGTATGTTCAAACGATAGGCCACCGTCACCACGAGAATCTGCGGACAAAAAGAAATGGTCATTCGGGAACTCTTTAATGTTATTTATTCTTTTTGTAAAATTTGAATCCTTAATCATTGCCCCATTTCATTGAAAATACATTTAATTTGTAACTTCAATGGAAACCAATTGTAAAATTCAAGATCAAATGTTTATCCGATTGAGCTCCAATTTCATTACATTGGAGGGATATTAGAGTGATTCAAAAAAGCGACTATTTTTTTGTTTTTCGAAGTAACATATTACATACTTTTGGGAAGGTGAAAAAAGATGCTTGTTAAAAGATGTTGTAAAAGCAGAGTTCTTAATAATAATATTTAGCTGTCGCACATTGCATATTTTTATTTCCCATTTAAATAACACAGGAAAAAAATTTTGCAAACTTTTAAATTTTATATCTCGGTTTCAAGTCAATGTACCAAAAGGAATTTATTTAATAATAAGTTTCAAAATTTTGCCGGAAACTAAAAAAAAAAAGTGAAACTTACTCTAAATTTAACTTTAACCTTGAATAACTTTTGAATCAGTGAGTTTATGGAAAAATCATAAGAGCTCTTTTTTGTAGAGCGTTCAATTCTTTACAAAAACATGTGTCCTTCATTTTGGTACATTGACTTGAAGCTGAGATATAAAATTTCAAATACAACTGTCCTCGATGTTTGTTGCAGTTAGAAACTTTGGATAAACTTCGAGGAGCGGACTTTTTGATGTCATTGATGTCAATGTGATTAAATTATATTTAAAGATATCAAAGTTTCTGATGAATATCGCTGAGAGATAAATTATCTAAAAATCAAATAATTTCAAAGTCATATAATTCATAATTTCTGTTATTTATAGATTTATTAACAAAATAATTGAGGCCAAAAACCAAATAATTTCAAAGTTCCATAATTCATAATTTATATGACATATTATTGTATTGAAGAAATAATTGAAGCGAAAAATCAAATACTTTGAAAGTCACGTAATCCATAATTTCTATCATTTATAATTGTATTCCCAAAATCATTGATGCCAAAAATTAACAAGAGACTCGTGTAGAGAAAAATTCCATCGCCACCGAGACAAATAATAAAATCAATTCTATCCTGCAAATCATCGGCGCCATCTTCAAAAGTCTGAGGTCTATCGTGAACCATATTCACGGGATCAATTGCGTATTTAGATAAATACTGCAGCTGCACTTTGTTAATTGTTAATTTTATTCACGAGAAATAAAAATTCACGAAGAAAAGGCGCGAGACGCGTCACTCTGTAGGCAAAATTTTCGGAAAGACGCGATTTTTATTGTCGCGATATTTGATAACCGGTTTGTTTATTAACATCACATAGTTAATTAGAGCACTGAGAAACAGGTAATATCGGAAAACAATGTGTCGAAAAACACGTTACAACTTTTCGAACATGGGCCCGTGAACTGACGCTGCAACGCGGCCAGCGTCAGCTGTTCAGTGAGAGCAGCGCGCGCGCACTATCGAGTCGATGCGCGGAGCAAAATACTACATCGCAGCGCGCTCTGTCGGACTGAGACCCAACTTTCATTATATAGGTCAGTGGAGTGGGTGAGCAGCTGTTATCGATCGCACGAGACAGACCGTGCTCCAGACGCGGTGACGATTATTCTCGGAAAAAATTCCTCCGTATGCTCCACAAAGCTTCCAAGAAATTCTATATACAGACTACGTCACGGAATTCCCTCAAAGGCGTGCGACAATTGCGGTAAAAAAGAATGAGATAATAAACAGTCATAACTCCCGTGTTTTTGATCGTACAGACTTCTTCCAGGCGTCATTTTCTTCGTTTTCAAATTCTGTAGATTTTTTTGTATAGTTTTATTATTTTCAAAATCCTTAAGAGGGTACGCAGAAAAGAAATTTTTGAACAGCCATAACTCCCGTGTTTCTGATCGTACAGACTTCTTTCAGGCGTCATTTTCTTCGTTTTCAAATTCTGTAGGTGTTTTTTCATAGTTTTATTATTTTCAAAATCCTTAAGAGGGTACGCAAAAAATAAATTTTTGAGCAGCCATAACTTCCGTGTTTTTGATCCTACAGACTTCTTTCAGGCGTCATTTTCTTCGTTTCCTAATTCTCCAAATGTTTTGTGTAGTTTTATTTTTTTCGAAATCCTTAAGGGGATGGGCAGAAAAAAATACAATATATTGTTCAAATACCGCTCGAGCGATTTGTCCAAAATTCAAAGGCGATCCTCCTTTCAATCTAGTAAATTTCTGAAAATAATTTGGGCCCAATATTAAAAACGTTTTGCTCAATTTAGAGTGACCATATACAATTTTCGTAGATTTATGCGACTGTTAAAAATCTAAATGACTGCATAAATTGTGCAGATTCGAGTTTTTATCGTGGAGACTTCTTTCAGGCATAATTTTCTTCGTTTTCAAATTCTCCAAGTGTGCTTTTTAGTTTTATTTTTCTCGAAATCCCTAAGGGGTTACGCAGAAAAAAAAACAATATATTGTTCAAATACCGCTTGAGCGATTTGTCCAAAATTCAAAGGCGATCCTCCTTTCTCCTTTCAATATTAAAAACGTTTTGCTCATATTTAGAAAGACCATATGAAATTTTCGTATATTTATGCGACCGTTAAAAATCCGAATGACTACATAAATTTTGTAGATTCGAGCTTTTTATCGTATGAGATTGTAATTGGACACTATTATTTTCTGTCCTTCGGCATTACATACTCGAATAGTGATACCGGTATTTAATATGTGACTATCCCTCATCCGATGGAAAAAAAGGCTAGGCAAATTGCACTATCTCAGAGGGAGAACGAAGCAAATTTATTGTATCACTATATATGACGTGATTTTATATTCCCTTGTCACGAAAGATACCGCGATATTTCTTCTATTTTGCATCATACTTTCAACAAAGTGTATACGTATAATTGTACACACATGCAATTGGAATATTTACATTCAAGGTCCTTTGGCATTGTTTCAAATTCACGAGAGAACTCTGTTGTTACTTGAAACGAAAAAAATTGCATTAATTCATTATTCCCTGTAATCGACGGGATTATATTAATACTAATGCAGTATAAAAACGTCGCAATAATTATGAACTTGCAACGTAAAAAAATCGGTTTAGTCATATATATTTTCACTATTATATTTTTTAAATTTTCAAAATCAAATCTAGGCTTGAGCAAATTATAAATGGTGGAAAAGTCCTTTGTGCGGAATGACCTACGAATTTTTTTTTAACAACATGTTGTCTCTCTTGTATCTGCATAATAACAATGTTTATACATTATAGAACGTTTAAAGTATGTTTATGATTTTTGTTGTTGGAATTGGGCCGATAGGTTTCGAATGTCATCCGCTTGAAAATTGGTTGAGTCAATTCCTATTAAATGACTTTAATGAAATTCTGTTAAAGTATCACTGCAAACGGCAAAAGGTGAAGATTCTACGCTTAATAATTTTTTTTGTTAAATTATGGGCATATGAAAATGACGTGAAGACTATCACTACCAATATTTGCAATGGTTACCTTGAAAAAAGTCAAGCTCGAATAAAAATTCATGATAGCTTTTTTCACTTACCTGCACGATTTTCTTATCACTCTTAGAATGAAAGGGGAAAAAGGACGTTATATGATTACTGACCTTTTGCTTATTGACGAAGACCGTAGCGTCCCAAATAGCCGGTGTCCCGGTGTTGAAGTCACCGCCATGAAACCAAACCATCACCGGCCAACCATCGGGCGGTGGGCTTCCTGAATTAATTCATCAATTAATCATCGTCGGACGACGGATAAATATTCGTTAAAGAGTGAAATCAAGGTCTCCGCACGCTTTGTCCTGAATTCGTAATTCTCGAAGCTACGATATACCCTTGAATCATATTTTATTATTGACATTCACGTATGGGGCGTTTCAAGTCGAATCAACGGCATTCTTTCCAGATTTGAGTCTTGTTTCATAGACATTAAAATTTTTGAAGAATTTCAGAGTGAACTCATTTTCATTTTGCGCTTTATCGTAAAGAAAAAATGTACTATGTTTTGTTCTTCAAAGTTTTCTTAAATACGTCTCAAGAGTCCAAAAATGATTTTGACGGAAAATGTCAGGAAATGATTGGAAAATGGTTCGAAACATCGGATTCCAAATTTGCACAAGCGTAGATCTAATTCCTTGTTTTAGACGTCATTTTCGAACAATTTTCACTACCCGTTTAAATTTTATCAACTTTCGAATTTTTTTCTAAAATATCTGCTGAAAACATAACTTTTGGTATTAAATGTAGTGTAAATCAATCGGAGGGAACAAATTGCAAAAAAAAATTAATTTTGCTTTCTCATACAGGAAGCTTTCAAAAATATCGGTTGAAACTCGAACAATTTTTGGGATTATATAGTGCATTTTTTTTATTTACTGGATAGCCTACAACCAAAGGATATTTTCTATGGAATCTAGTTAAAATCGACCAAGAGGTTCTAATTGCCTAAAATTTTGATTTGTTCCATAACATTACTCCATGAGGGAACAAAAAGCATAGCAAGAATAGACGAAAAAGCGCAATCTGATAGAACAAATTTGTGTCAATATTGACCTTCCGTGGTCACACGGGGTCAAAACGCCCTCACGATTACTTTTCTTTTTTCTTCTTCATGAATTTTTTTTAAATGCATAGTCATTTGATTTTTTTTAAACTAATTTTTAATACATCAACTAGAATGTTTGAAAGATGTTCTTTAATTTGTTGAGATTTTTCCGACCAATACTTTGGTCACAATACTTGTTCAAAAATGGTCAAGGTCAAATCGACCCAGATAAGTGTGACCACCTAAAAAGTGCACTGTCGAGTGCAACGTAACAAAAAATCATCGTTGAACTAAATGGAAATCGAAAGGAAAGTCTCAATTCCTAAAAGTTTTTCTCGGCATAAAAGCATAATTCATATCCAAGAAGTTGGAGTGGTCAAAGCTCGCTCGTTTTCACCTTACATGTCCCATATATATCAGGAGCAAACAAATGCTTGTTCATGGCATCCAGGATATTAATACACCGACGTACCCGACGAACCAACCCTCTGGACTGGATAATAATCGCATTTTCACGATCGTTCCACGATAAAGGAATGTAGTTGCCTGTCGCTCAACCGCGAGCATAACCGAATGTCTGGCAATTTGTCCCAGTTACAATACAGTGCCAAGCGTATGCTCTGCGATTTTTTCCTTCCATTTTTTCCCTCCACTCGTTATGAGCCTCGTGCACACTCGTAAGGGTCGTTTGAAAAAAAAAAAAATTCTCATGCAAACGCAACACACACGTTTCTCACGTGCCTAGGAATACATTGACCCAGCTTGAGGAGACCAAGAGTCAGAGATAACAAACCAGTTTGAAAATGAAGGAGAAGAAAAGGAAGAAAAAAAATTAATGAAAGTCGTTACGACGAAATAACTGCAAAAAACTTTTCTTTCTTCGTCGCATTCTCGCACAGCGAGTATTAAAGTTTCCGTTCAATTGAGGAGTTGATACACTTGAATCTTATCTATACTAGGGTGATGCAAAGTAATTGGAAGCTTTTGCGAATTTGGAGTTAAGAATGATCGTATATGATATAAATGTAAAAAAAAATCTCCCTGAAGATGAACCCGGCAGAAAAATTTGTAAGCTCGTGCAAATTATTTTCCCCTATCTTTTATTTAGTTTGGATGCGAATCGTAGTTTTTCAATTCTTGAATGAAAAGAGTCGTTGAGAAGGCATTGATCAATATTTATTTTGAAATAGGGCAAAAGTATTTTCAAAAAAAATTTCCTCACGCTGGAATTTTTTTGGATTTTCGGAAAAGTCACTAAACTAAATAATTAACGATGCTACCTGCAGAATTTTTTTGGTGTGGAGCATTATTTTTTGTTTTGTACGCTTGACATGAAATATGAATGATACAATTCACTATTTACGAATGTTTTAATGGAGAATATTTTTGTGAAAATTTAAGATGAAAAACATTCATGACAACAATTGCAACTATAGATGTCACTTGACTTTCCGTTTTTTTTGTGCTATCTGTCTGAAGAACTAGCTCCTTCGTTTTTATTTGCCGATACAGTCTGTACGAAATTAAAATAAAAAAATTTTGATTGGTCACGAACAAAAACATGAAGTACAGATCTTCGTGAGAAAGCACAATAAACTGAACTAATAATTTGAATTCACTATGCTCAAAATACTTTAGTGATTTCATCTTGATAAAGTCTTAATTGATTCGTGCCTTCATTCATTTTCTTCGACAATGATGCTAAGTTTTAGAATCTTACAAAGATTAAAGATTAAAGTATTGATTTTCGAAAAAGTCACTAAACTAAATAATTACCACAAAGTATTTTATGTATTCATTTTACTCTAGAATTGAAAATATTTTTCAATGTACTTTGAATGATTTTTCTTTTGAAAAATCATTCAACTGTAAAAAACACAGAACGTATTAGAGATAAAAAAAAATTCTAAACAAAAATGTACCTCCGAAATAAAGAAAAATATTCACTAATGAGTCGAGCGACCTCATAAAACTTTTGAAAAAACTGATCTTTCAGGCGAGCATGTCCTTTTATACGATATTAATTTTTCCCATTTAAGTTTTGGTGCATTCGTTTACGAATAAACTGAAAAAAATCTTACGAAGAAAAAAAAATCACCTCCGAAAGGTTCCATGACCTTTCTAAATTATTTTTTAGATAGATAATAAATTTTAATTGATTCTATCCCTCAATGAATAACATCAATTGGTTTCTAATTTATTTCCCTCATAAAGAACAGCTATCTGGAACACAAATTTTCCGTTGCCGATCTCGTTTCTCATTCAAAGCTGGTGACCAATATTATTTGTCATTCTCTCCCCATTTCTTCTTCTTACCCACCCATTTCCGACCTGTCACCGTGACCTTGAACTCCTTTTCCAATCTCAGGATCTCCTTCCAGGATCGAGTCCTGGATTGATCGGTGTGACCCCAGGTAAGGGTATTAACTTTAACGATTTCGCACGAGGAATTTGGAATATTACTAAAGGGTGCGCCTGAACGTCATTTTCGTTCGTTTCTTAAAATTTTACGTGGGACTCTTGCTGCATTTTCTCTCCCCCCCCCCCTCTCTCTCTTTCTCTCTCTCTCTCTCTCTCTCTCCCGATTTGGCCCCTATGCCACATCATTTTGTTGCTCTCTTTCTCGTTCGTTGCAAGAAGTATAAAATGGAAAAGCAACCCTCACTGCCACAGAGACCTTCGTGACTGGCGTCGTAATCTCGACATCTCCCTCGTGGCCCTAAAAGATCGCGTGTGCCACCGACGCGGTGGGCTGCACCAGTTACTCCTTTATACTCTCCCTTGGACTACGTATCGACCGAACGAAAAGAGACAGAGGGGGTGGGTGTGGTCCCCCTTAACCCACCCCCAACGTCATCAAATGAGGAATGTTTAGGGCCCCGATATTGCCTATATTTCTAATTGCACCCTGGTGCTTCTTCATGCTTTAACTTCTGGCAAAGCGACCTTTTTTATTCCTCCAGAATCCTGAAGATCCAAGGATGTCTTATTTAGTGATCTACTGAATCGAGAAAAATCCAAAATTGACTCGCGCAGTTTCCCGGACCTTTCAAGTGCCTTTTTCTGCTATAAAATTAGATGATGAGCTTCAGACACAGATCTTGAATGATCGAAAACAAATCTTCATCCCCCTTTTTTCAATCTAAGTCCTTTTCGAACCATTGGTGATACTAAAAAATCCTCGTAAGGACTATTTATTCGAGGCAAGGCAATCGCCGATCGATCTTATCTTTGTTGATAAAAGCTGTGAAGAGGGAGATTTTATTTTCAACCTTGATAAGCGTTATGATAACATTTTGCACGATCATTTGAGCCAAACCTTTTTTTTCATGGTTAAACAAAATATATTTTCTCGTCTTATCCTTCAATGAAGTTAGTATCGTAACAGTCAAATCAGTTCGGAATTTTCTAAATTTTTTCAACATAATTTCATAATTATAATAAGTCATAAACTCTCCTTAATTTAAAATATTCGTTGCATTGGATTTGAAAAAATATCAACTGTTTTGCGCCAAATTCCAGCAAGGTTTATTTTATTTCTTTTTTCCCCACGAATTATCTGAAATTTTTGAAATTATCCGAAATTTTATTCTTTATCAATGCAAAATTACGATTTGAGTATTAAGTAAAATAGCCAAAAGTTTGTAGTTTTTAACGAATTTTGATAAGAGGAAATTAAATGCTCAGTTGATACAGATTTTTCCATAGAACAAAACAAGTTCAGAATTACCGAAATCGAACGATTAATTATAATTAATTATAAATTATTTTCGGAAAAGATATATTACAGAAATGCCTTGTATGGCAAATTTATTATTACGATTTTTTTTTTTAGGAACCTGTTGAAGTGCGAGATACAACCTTCATCTGACGTATCATGTAGAATTATTTTTAAGTCTATTTCTGAAATGTAGCTTTGATTTGATTAGTGCGAAGTGCTTAAACCTTCTTAAGGCGGTCGAGTCAACGTCAAAACGGCGATTTTTAATTATAGATTATAATTGTTGTAGAATGCCTACAAATATGATGTATCGTCTATCATTTGAGGTACCAACTGAACAATTTTTAGGGACTAGTAAAAACCCTTAAGGTGCACTGGTTGCCTGAAAAACCTAGTTTTGAGTTTTTACACTCTGCGCGTGATTCAGAATAAACCGCTCAACGGATTTTACTCTACGACGTCTCATTTTCTTCGTGACACTTTTCCCCATAGGATGAACGTGGTATATTTTTTTTAAGCCCTTTATTTCAGAGTTGCAGGCCTGTTTCAAAATTGTTAGCCTATTTTGATCTTTCCAGGCATTGTCCTGGTCACAATTTTGACTTTAATCAAAATGTGCCACGTTCATCCCGTTGGAAAGAGCGTTACGAAGAAAATGAGACGTTTTAGAACAAAATCAGTCCAGCGGTTCCTTCTGAATCACGCGCAGAGTGTAAAAATTAAAAACTAGGTTTTTCAGGAAACCCGTGCACCTTAAGGGTTCAAACTAGTCCCAAAAAATGGTTCATTTGGTACTTCAAATGGTGGACGATACATAATATTTGTAGGCATTATACAAAAATTATAAATTATAATTAAAAATCGCCGTTTTGACGCTGACTCGACCGCCTTGAAACAACTTTTCATAGGACTAGCATATTTTTACATTTTTTTTCGACCGCTCCCTATCGCGCGAAGAAATCTATAATTCGTTGGCAACGATCGCCAAGCATCACGCACGGTTTATCAAAAGGAAGAGAGAGAAAGAGAAAGATTGTGTGTGGCCATGTTTTTTTTTCAATATGAAAAACACCATCAGAAAAATCTTGAACTTTGCTTATAAAACACACGAGGCTTGTGTACTCGTGGTACATTATTACATTGCTCTGACATTGCGTGCTGCCACCAGTTTCCGGTTGGCGATTCCACGAAAAAAAAGGAAGCAAGAAATGAAAAAAAAGGCCAAGTCGAAGCGTTGGGATCGACGTGAAAACGTTATCGTCGACATCGCCACCAGGTTCAGGGCTCAATATAAATGTGTCAGCAAGTTTCGACACATCGGCTTCCCCAATTACTCACGATATGTGCAACGAGGATGTCCCATTCGTGGCAAAAAAATATCACCTATTTCTTTCCGGACCTTTGAGGAATTTGTCCTTCCTATTTACTTTAATTTCTCGACAGATTGAGTCATGGCAAATTTTTTTTATGTTAGTTGAGCCAATTTTCAGTAATCGGTATTAACCAAGCGATCAATTACAACAGCTTAAAATATTTATTCAATATTTTGAAGAACAAACGAAAAATTTTTGTTTTTTGTCCGATTATTTTTTTAATTAATAAATGAATGATGCAGCGCGAAAATTATGGTCGGATCCAAAGGTAGGTTGAATATATAATTTTCATTGATTGTATTACGAGAATTGGAAAATAAGTATCGATTACTCTGAAGAACGTTTTTGGAACCTTTTTTTTCCCAACTGCCCTCTCTTCTTGATTGATTCTATGCACGGTTCCTCTTTAATCTACCTTATTAAACTTTCCTTACAAGAGTTGAAGAAATGAGAATAACGTGAGTGATAAAAAAAAAACCATATGAAATATTCTGCATCAATATCTGCGAATAGAGCGAACGAAGAGGGGCTAGTTGTAACAGGGGTAAGTTGTAACACTCAATTTTGACCGAGAATTAAAAACATTTCGATTTAATTTTTTTGCTGAATTTGCTTCTTATAACTCGCAGCATAACGTAAACACCGCTAATACCCCGCGAGACATCAAAATAAGAGGATATGCACACGAGCTCTATTTCGGCCAGGTTTCGTAAAAAAAAATACTTACGAAAATTTTGATTTGGACTATTAAAATTAAATTAATTTTTTATTATTTTTTCCTTGTTACATCGTAAATTTAACTGGCTTTCATTTGCTTTTTTTTAAATTATTCTAAAGTTTGTAGTTCTTGAGATATTTCATTAAGTAGACATAATGAGCCCATGGGGCAAGTTGTAACATGTTAGAACTTGCCCCATGCGCGTGTATTTTTTTTCTGCTCTCTACATGTATTTGTATAAATAATATTATTACAACTTGTAGTATAGTGATTACATAGTATTACAAATTATTTGCTGCTTTTTGTGCATTCTCTTACTCTTCTTTACTCTAATATTGCCCAGAAAAATATGCTAAGTTATTGTGTTATATTTTTTTTAGCATGAGAGACTACCAAAGATTATAATAATCACAAGAATGAACCACGATGAATAATACAAGACTGTGAACCAATAAAAACGTGTTCTTTCTTATAAATGTTGCCAGTCTTTTCATTGTTACAACTTACCCCGAGCCTGTTACAACTGGCCCCAGACATGGGGTAAGTTGTAACAGCTCCCATTTTTTCAAAAAACGTCTGGTGTAAAAGATGGGTAAAGATTAAAATTTATTTTTCAATTGGAATTAGTGCTCAGATATATACGTTACAAACCCTCTTACTCACAATCTTAAAAGCATACATATTTTAGGTGTTACAGGCCTTTTTCCAAAAACTGTTACAACCAGCCCCACGCTCCCCTACGGGGTCAACGTGAATTTATAGTTTTCGTTGCTTCTATATATTTAATGTACATCGTTTCTTCGTCGTTTCACGAATTTTCCATCTTGACACGACGACAAGGAACGAAAGCCGTTTAATTCCGAGGGAATAATTAAGATTCTCATCGTCGGTTCTTATCTCACTGTCGGGGGTTTCTGACGACGACGATGACGACGTTGTACTTATCGTGCAACGCCAAGGACGTTTTCAAGCGACTCCTTCGACCTCTCCTCGATCCGGATGCATACAAGGGAATATCAGCGTCATTTATACCCTTGTTGGGGGTCTATTTTCTCCCTCTCTCTCTTTATATCGTATCATCGATACGAAATAATGGTCTCTTTCACATTTGGAAGGAAAATACGAGAGAAACGTGGGTCAAAACGATTCCATTTCGATTCTCATGGGTCACGCGATATCCTAAACATCCTCGAGTTCTCTCCCTCGACTATTATATACGGATTACCAGTTTGGGCTATAAACAGGCACTCCGATGGCAGGGAAATACTTTCGTTATATCTGAGTCCGGAAAATTCCTGAATTTCGTTAGTGATTTGTGCCATTGGGAATTCGCTGGAAATCAGCAATTTCATTGATTTCTATCCTACAACCGAGATTGCTTCTAAGAATATCATATTCATATCTGTACTTGAAGTGCTCCTGATGAAAGAGAAAACTGAAATATTCTGAGAGTTCTTTTTCCTATTGCCTATTTGCCTTGAACGACCTTCAATAGACAGACTCATCATATTTTATACGATGAAAATATATTTACTCAAGAGTATGTTTTATTGTTTCATTATTTATACTTTAGGGATAATTTTCTCCGATTTTTTTCGAACAAGTTACTAGTATTAATTCTCCCTACTCGATTTTCCAACTTTGAATAATTAATTTTTTTTTCATTCCATTTTTTTAACTTGCGGACTCTGTTGTAATAATTACTACTATAAGGTCAACGTGCAAAATTTTCTTTACAAAAACCTGTTTTATTTATATTGTTTATTTATTTATGCTAATTATTTATTTATGAATATTGATTATTTTTTATTAATTTTATTAATAAATTTAAATTTATTGATCGTAGAATTTCCATTTAGAAACTCCCAAAAACGTCGTTTTGACATTTTTCAATGATTTTCAAGGGAAAGGTACAAATGTCTCTATAGGAACAGCAATTACGAAGCAACATATTTTCTAGAACGATCCTAATAAAAATTTATGTCGTTTACGTCTTAAAAAAAAATAGAATATTGAGAGTCAGTTTCCTCAATGTTTTGAGTCCCATGGAAATTACATTTACTTTCGCAATTTTCATGATATTTATTTGTTTATATATTAACTTTATGTAAAACATCGCATATTTTAAAATTCATACCTAGAAAACTATTGGTTGTAGCTATTATTCCGTAAAAAAATAAAATTTGAAATAATCGCTCTATAGTTTTCCCCTTCATATTTCCCTCAATAAAAATCAGTTTAAAGCAGAAGGCAAGTGAACTTTCTGAATATAAAAAATGAATTACATTTTAATTCTTTGAAAAATACCAAATCACAACTTTTCATTCATAATACCTATTTTTCCAAGGAGTCAAAACCACCACCATACAAAAACAAATATTTTTAACGGCAAATTTGGAGCTTTTTATAGTGACAAATATTTTTTCACTTTTTTTACATCTCTTTTAAAAAAGTTGTTCGTATAAATTAAGTAAGCAATAATAGTGGTAATATTACATGAGATTTACGGATTTACCTTAAAACCGTGAGAAAATACCGAGATTTGGAAATCTTTCACAAGAACAAAGCTTCCTTAATGGGAAATTAACAAAGAGATTAGAGTGATCTCTCAATATAATTTTCTTTAGGAGGCCTCTATTCTAAATATTATTATTCTACACATGACACTTTCTACACAACAAATTCTACACGCGTCATTCTACACATGAAAAGGTGGCAGGAAATAATATTCTATTCTACACATTATTATCCTACACATTATTTTCCTACACATTACAGCCTTTAGCAAAATTTACTACTGAAATGGATAATCACGTTGCAGAGCTTTTTTTTTTTTAGTTGAATAAAAACGTTGCATGTAGAGTTTTGTTACAGGCTGTAATGTGTAGGATAATAATGTGTAGGAAAATAATGTGTAGAATATTATTCCTTGCCACCTTCTTTTGTGTAGAATGGGGTGAGATCCTACACATTTTCGATCCTACACGTGCGTAGTCCTACACAATATATCCTACACATACACAATGTCAAGTACTTTTTATCCTACACATATTATTATCCACCATTTTACAATTAATTCCGTAAAAGATACCAAACCACAATTGTGTAGGATGTAAGATGATGGATCTAATAATGTAAGTAGGATAAAAAGTAGGCATTATTACGTGTAGGATATTTTGTGCAGGATCGAAAATGTGTAGAATTCGACCCCACTCTGTAGAATGATGTGTGTAGAAACATTTGTGTAAAAAGTGTCATGTGCAGAAAAATAATGTGTAGAACAGAGTCCTACTCATTTTCCTCACCAATGTATGAGTGCATGTGCCATTTTGTCGAATTTACTCACCATCTGGTACGTAGAGATTAAGATATAGGCAATCCTCGCTAACACCCGGATCCGGTTGATCGGGTGGCAAAAGTCGCCGATAAAGTTTCTCGTGGAGTTTCGTTCGATTTGCAACTTGCTGGCACGATGGTGCGAATTGGGTTGCATTTCTCACGCCGTTCCACGACGGCAAAGGATCCGTCACCGGTGCGGAAAAACGTAAATCACCGAGCGGCGGTTGAGCGTAAGGAACGCCAAGATATACAGTCACTTTTTGGGGTCTTGCGAGAAGAATCTGTCCCGAGTAAAAATTAATTAAAAAGGAAAAAAAAATATTTACTAGCCGAATATTTTACAATGCAAATTGCCTCGAAGAATAAAAGTTGCAGTCATGAAAAATATGCTTGAAGGTTTTTTTTTCCTCTCGAATTTATCAATGAGACATAGATCTTTTTCATGATTCTTCCGTGCAACGAATGTTTTTTTTTTTAACTCTGCACTGAAAAAAAAAAGTTTGAATGAACAAAATATTTTGTCAAATACGTTCAACTAGATAATTTAGTTAGTACAATTCAACATTTTTTTGCCTGAACAATATTTTAGTCAACCGAAGCGAAGAATTGTTCAAAAAACTAATTATTTAGTTAGACCAAATATATATCTAGTTGAACGTATTTGACAAAAGATTTTGTTTATTCAAACAATTTTTTTTTTCAGTGTGGGAAAAAATTGACAATTTTATTTACGTCTCTGCCGATTATCGTTCCCTGATCCTGTATCGTAACGATGGGTGGTTCTCGGCCGATACCCTGACGCGCGTTAGTCCTCTGGGAATTGGTGAAAGTGACCGTACCGAGGAACAATAATTCCTGGAGCAAAGCAGCCGCGACGAATGCCGGGTACTTCATTTTCATCGTTCGACTGACTGATTGGAATCGTGTACGATGTTTTGGACAAAACGCTGCTTCGGGTACCAACGGGGAGCTTTCACGGTCTATTGTGTTTGATCCTCGCGTGACTTATACCGACTATACATCGCCTTTGAGACCTCCTCCAGGTGTAGGAGGCAAAATTCAAGCTTGGGGTAAAATATACAGAGACCTGCGCTCTGGCGAAAACCCCTTCTTCTTGAGCCACTAAAAACAATCCTCTGTGTACACCCAAATACTGATATCGTACGACACATTTTTTCTCTCTTTTTTTCGTTCGTTCCGTTTTTACCTTTTTCTTCCAGATACACGCATCAATCTTTCATTTTTCCCCGGAATTAAACATCTGGTTGTATATTAATCCGGATTTCTTTGCTTTCATTTTCATAAATTTATTTTACTTGCTACCCAAAAACCGTGGGACTAACGATTTTTTTTTCTTCCATATTCAATTGCTTATTTTCAAAGCGACGTGCTGATCAAAGTCTCGTGTGCTTACGCGTCTCTGGAATTAGAAAAAAATTGATTTTCTATCGATTTCTATTCTTTATATCCGGCTAATCCTCTAATCACCCAAATAAAAAGTTCATCATGGGTAACGATGTATTATCACCGTTTTATTCGTGCTGTGATTGGTCGGCTCGGTTGACTCCGACGCGACTTCACACCTCGCGTGTGAGCGACTTCACACATCGCGATTCTCAGATGAGTTTGACATGTTGAAGCCGTTAGAGAAACGGAGCGCCACGTCAGTCACATCGGAACAACAAAATCGGTGAATTATAGTGAATGCTTGTTCGTGTAGCCCATATAATTTCCGATTTAAAACACACGCAATGAACCTTGAAACGACGAGAAAAAAAAATCACTCAGCTCCGTGCTCGAATCAGCCAAGGTCGTTTGCAAATTAACCGCCAAAATGGTTTTTGTCGGATGCATTATCCATAAAGAATTTTAGTATCGCAAGCTTAATCCCCAGGCAATTTCCGATTCAAAGCACAGGCTTTGAACCTTGAAACGTCAAAAACAAAAATTCCGTGGAATGGAATGGAATGGAGTGACCCATCAATTAATTTGTCAAACAAAATTTTCGCAAATCGATCCGCAAAAATTATTTTTGTCATTTTTAAGCATGATCCGTAACGAATTTCATCATCGCAAAGAGTTTAATCGTGGTCCTCAGGCAATTTCCGATTCAAAACACAGGCTTTGAACCTTGAAACGTCGAAACAAAACTTTTTCGTGGAATGGAATGGAATGAACCATCAATTAATTTGTCAAACAACATTTTCCCAAATGAATCCGCAAAAATGATTTTTGCCATTTTTGAGCATGATCCGTAACGAATTAATGGATAGTTAGAGATCTTTGAGCTCAAAGTGAGAGCTCGGGTCAATTTGACCCGCGGTGACCAGCGAGGGTTAAAATTCCGTTTTGCAAGCGCGAAAAGAACAATTAAAAAATCGCCAATGGTAAAGATTGCTAATAAAGAAAAAATCCACTTTTTTTTATTACCGAGTTACTTTACCGGATGAATCTGCGATTTCGTATAAAGAGTGGAGCTGTCGACAACAAATTCGTATGTTCATTGTTTCACGGTTTTTTTGTTGTCCTCGTTTTTCGAGTAATGACAGAAAGTTAAAATTGTTCGCTTCATAACACTCTTATATCCGAGCTTGACGCTAAAATAAAAGGTAATATGATGAACCCACTGTGACGAAACCCAGGCGCAAAAAAAACGATGACAAGATCGTCAGTGGATGCCTGTCTTCGCGTTATAATCCTGTCGTTGTTGTTGCAAAACTGTCACGGAAGCTCCTATCAGAGGTTAATAAGAAGAAGATTAAGGTCAAATGAGATGAGTATCAAGGGTTCCGATGACATTCGCAATATCATATCGACGTCTTTGACCGCTAACGAGCCCGCGGCCATCAACAATAACAAAAGGGACACTTTAAGTGGCCAAGTGGAGGATCAAGGATCGTTAGATCGTTTCGCGATCGAGAATAACGCCGCAGCTGAATCGAGGGATTCGTCGATATACGAGAATGACGCGGACGAGGATGATGAGGTTTCGCGACAGAAGGACGATGTGGAATACAAGAGAAGCGTCGATTCTGAATCCCCGTCCAGCAGCGGCCAATCTGACCTCACGTTTGACGACGAGTCCGACCTCAGAGATATTAAGGACAATGTCAAACGCGAAGCGAAAAACGAGGAAGAATATGACGAGGATGATGAGGTCAGCTCTGACAGCGTAGAGACTTCAAACGGGGATGATCGAAAAGAGCTCATCGGACGTTCGACGATCGGCGCGAGTTCTTCCAACGAGCTGAAGAAGATTGATAATCCGCGAGACACGAGCGCAGTTGCGGTTGATTCTGACCTCGATTACGAGAAACAGATTGAGAATCAGATACAGCAGAGAATAGACACGATAAAGGAGGACATCAAGAGGGAAATTGAGAAGAAGCAAATGGTACGCGAGATCGAGGCTAATAACGAGAAGTACGACGAGATAATGGATCTTCGTGGTGAGGGCGATGAGGTCGCGGCGGAAGAGCCATCGGATTCAACCAAGAGATCGATTTCCGTGGCGAACAATGACGTTGATTCATCGGACGACAATCTCGCAGTGAGGTCAAAGAGGTCGGACCTCAAAAATGAGGTCAAGCCAGAAACGCCATCGGATCCGTCCAAGAGATCGATCTTCGTGGCGAACAATGACGTTGACTCTTCGGAAGAGAATCTCGCGTTAAAGTCAAAGAGGTCGGATGTCAAAAGTGAGGTCGACAAGAACGTTCCTCTCGTGCTACCGGTCAAAAAACGGAGTCACCCGAGACACGTCGTAGTTGTGGAGAGAGATACTCGCAAGAGAAAAAGTCGAAGCACGATACTGATACCCGAGCAAGGTCACGCAGAGGTCAAAGACGATTTACCGGCGGACCTTACTCTCGATCCAAATTTGCGAATCGCGAGATCTTACGACAGGGATCCGACTGAACAGGAAGTCCCGAGGTCATTGAGGTCAGCGACGAAACGAGAGGACAATTCATCGGGACGTCACAGAAGAGACATGTCCGAGGATTCCGAAAGCGAAAAGTTCGAGGAGATCGATGAGACGCCGGGGGAAACGAGCAATTTTTTGTTCGCCTCGCGTGGCAAATCCGATGACTCGAGGTCCCGACGGAGACGCAGCAGAGGTCACGATCGTACGAGGTCGATTGATCGGGGGAAAGGTCGTAAACATCCGCGTCGTTCTACGCATCATAGGGCTATAAGGGTAAAATAAATTAACTATGTGCCGTCACACTGCATCAAATTGGTCCAGCCTCTGATGTTTGTAGTTTTTAGGTAAAACCTATCTTTCAGTTGTACATGAAGAAGAGAAGAGATTGGACAGACCCGTCGAAATATTTAGAATTTCGTCTGTTCTTAGCTAAACAATTTTTTTCTTGATGAATTCATAGTTTCCAGGTGAAATCTTTGTCAATTTCGAAGTTTCTAGGTAAAATCTCTTTCAGTTGTACATGAAGAAAAGAAAACGCTGAAAAACCCTTCGAAATATTTAGAATTTGGTCTGTTCTTATAGCTAAATAATTTTTTTTTCTTGAGTTTCCAGGTGAAATTTCTGTCAGTTTCGTAGTTTCTAGGTAAAATCTCCTTCAGTTGTACATGAAGAAGAGAAAATGCTAAAAAACCACTCGAAATATTTAGAATTTCGTCTGTTCTTAGCTAAACAATGTTTTTTGTTTGATGATCATAGTCTCCAGATGAAATCTCTGTCAATTTCGTAGTTTCTGGGTAAAACCTTTGTCAGTTGTACATGAAGAAGAGAAAACGCTGAAAAACCCGTCGAAATATTTAGAATTTCGTCTGTTAGCTAAACCATTTTTTTTTCTTGATGAATTCATAGTTTCCAGCTGAAATCTCTGTCAGTTTCGTAGTTTCTAGGTAAAACCTCTTTCAGTTGTACATGAAGAAGAGAAGACGCTGAAAAACCTGTCGAAATATTTAGAATTTCGTCTGTTCTTAGTTAAACCATTTTTTTTTCTTGATGAATTCATAGTTTCCAGCTGAAATCTCTGTCAGTTTCGTAGTTTCTAGGTAAAACCTCTTTCAGTTGTACATGAAGAAGAGAAGACGCTGAAACACCTGTCGAAATATTTAGAATTTCGTCTGTTCTTAGCTAAACAATTTTTTTTTCTTGATGAATTCATAGATTTCAAGTGAAATCTCTGTCAGTTTCGTAGTTTCTAGATAAAATCTCTTTAAGTTGTACATGAAGAAGAGAAAACGCTGAAAACCTCGTAGAAATATTTAGAATTTCGTCTGTTCTTAGCTAAGCAATTTTTTTTTCTCGATGAATTAATAGTTTCCAGGTGAAATCTCTGTCAATTCCGTAGTTTCTAGGTAAAAGCTTTTTTAGTTGTACATGAAGAAGAAAAGACGCTGAAAAATCCGTCGAAATATTTAGAATTCCGTCTGTTTTTAGCTAAACAATTTTTTTTCTTGATGAATCCATAGTTTTCAGGTAAACCTCTTTAAGTTGTACATTAAGAAGAGAAAACGCTCAAGAACCCGTCGAAATATTTAGAGTTTCGTCTGTTTTTAGCTAAATCATTTTTGTCTTCTCGATGAATTCATAGTTTCCAGGTAAAACCTCTGTCAGTTTGTTTTTTATCTCGATAATTCATAGTTTCCAAGTAAAACCTCTCTCAGTTTGTTTTTTATCTCGATAATTCATAGTTTGCAGGTAAAACCTCTGTTAGTTGCACATGAAAAGGTAACGTTTGCTGTATATATTTTGATGTCGAAAAAAATACTTTTTCTCAGGAATCTTCGTTGAACGACTCGGATCTTGATGAGGAGAGGGATAAAAGGGCGTCGTCATTAGACGAGGATGCTGCCCTTGAGTACAAGGAATCTTTCGGTGGTTTTCCAAGCGAATCCGGCGGTGCACTGGGTCGATTCAAGAGGATCAAACGTTCGACCAATATTTCTTAATCGACGAGCATCGACAAACGAATTAATTCAATATCATAAAATCGACGTTCGTCTCATTCTCGTCTTTATACCAGTGAAGTCTCGATGCCAATTTCTCTACGATGGATGTTTTTTTTTCTGATCTTATACACATTATATTAATATATACATATATTTAGAAGATAAGCGAACTTTTATAAGTTTCCCATCATTTTTTTCCTTTTGTAAGGCCACGATCGTTATAGGCCACGTTGAGCCTCTTGAATCAACGGGAAAGGCAAACACAGACACGTAGAATTAGGGAAACGACGAGAAACAGACAAGAAAACGTATACACGCTTTAGTTTAGAATTAACGACGATTTAATAGACCCTGGATATTTACAAAATCTTCTAAGAAAAATTGGATGCCTAATATAATTCCTTAGTGCTAAATCGTCCGCCCAAAAGGCTACACGGTACAATTTATTATTTATAACGCTTGGAGAATATAAAAAAAAAAAACAGATGAGAAAACAATGATCTAACAAGAGAATTCCCTATTTTTACTCTTCCAATCCCTGTTTATCGCTGCAATAGGATTATTCCATTATCGGATTTTTTCCACAGCAAAAACGCCATGATCTTGAACAATCTTGATGCTTTTCTCGGGATAAAGTATATCACATATACATATTTATATATATATATATATATATATATATAAAATACTCGTCTTTGAGAGCGTTCGCGTAAGTATCCCAATTTTGTAACTAGAGGTATATACGCGATATACATACACAAACGATTTTGAAGAAAGGTTTAATAAAGATATGGCGTAAAACACGAAGAGTACAATTGAATTCTTGATTTTTGTGCGCCTTAACATTGTCGGAAGATTATTATATCTTGTTTTCATTTTTCTTTCTCCTCTCCATCAATCGTTCATCTCAATCGACTTCTCGATAGTCACCTTTCTCCTCTTTCTCACGGTCGATACCATTCTATACATACTACCTTAAACACGCATTAGACAATTTATGTACAAAGATAGGAATTATATGTGTAGAAAGGGCATTTTCTTTTTCTTGTTATTAGAGAGCTAACAATAGGAGACACGGATGGTAAGTGTGTGATTGGAAATTAAAGTGGAGAAATAAAAGCTCATTTCGCAGGAGCATGCGTGTTTTTTTTTTTACGAGTCTGAATTGAGTGATTATAAAAAAAAAACAACGAAAAACGTGTGACAAACGTGCTCGAATTGGTGAAAGATAGAAGAACGTTGCGTTCCAATTATTTCTCATCTGAACGATAATTAGCGTTTGGCCATCAATTATAATTGAACAAACTATAAACAAAGATGTCCACCCTCGTTACTTATGAGAACGTGTTCTTTTTCTGTTTTCTCTATTGTTAACAGAGTTGGGCAAAGTACTGGAAAGTACTTGAAGTACAAGTACTTGAAAAAATCAAGTACCAAGTATCAAGTACTTTTCAAGTTTTCGGGTACGTCTCGTAAATTCTGGTACTTGGGTCATTCCATGTCAAATCGACCAAGGGTCGGAGTCTGGAATCGACCATTTTCAATTTCGATGAAATTTGGTCAGAAGTTTTCGTTATTAACAAATTTTGTAATTTATTAAAATGTTTTGTAAAAATTGTTTTGTAAAAAAAAATCGAAAATTCATATTTTTAAAATAAAAAAAAACACCATCTTGGAAATTTCAGGTCTTTTTAATTTTTGAAACATCCTGAAAGTTTCAGGATCTTTTAAGATCAATCCAAGATATTATATAAAAAAAATTTAGCCAAAAATTTAATGTTGATCGTAGATTTAAACGAATTTTAAAAATTCAAAAATTCATATTTTTGAAAAAACAAAAACCACCTCTCTAAAAATTTTAAGATCTTTTAAAATTAGTACAAGGTATTATATAAAAAAAATTGAATCAAAATTTTAATGAGCAACTTGAATTTTTATTATTTTTGAAAATTCAAAATTCTCCCAATTAATTAGTTTTCATTTTTATTTTTCGGAATATTTTTTTTTCGTAGCCCAGGTATACTTTTTAAGACGAACCCATGAAGATTTTTTCGTAACTAAAATAGTTTTCGAAATATTTGAAAAATAAACTTAAAAAAAAAGGTGAAATTTTGAATTTTCGAAAAAAAAATTTAATTTTTTTCCTTTGTTAGAACTTCGTTTTATGATAAACGAAAACTTTTGACCAAATTTCATCGAAATTGAAAGGGGTCGATTCCAAATATTGGTCGATTTGACATGGAATGACCCATATTCAAAGGCTTTGCACATGCAATCATCAGCAAGACACATTCAAAAGTACTTGATACTTGTACTTGAAAAAAGTACTTCAAGTACAGAAAAGTACTTGAAATTTCCAAGTACAGTACTTCAAGTACAGGAAATACTTGAAAAATGTAAGTACAATACTTGAAGTACTTTTCAAGTACTTTGTACTTGCAAGTACTGTACTTCAAGTACTTGCAAGTACCGAGTACTTTCAAGTACTGCCCAGCTCTGCTTGTTAATAACCAATCATTTTGCAAAAATAACCCACAGTATTTGTACCTGGATATGTTAGCTCTTCAATTTATAAAAAAAATTACCTTTTTTATTGAATTTCTGGAAAAAATAATGAAAAACGTTATATTTATTGTTTATGTTTTTTTCAGCAACGCAGTAAAAACATAGTAATTCACTATATGAATTGTACAGTTAACATATGCAGTTACAAATGCTGTGGCTTATTTTTTTAAAATAATTGTTTATTAGCAAGTAACAGAAAAAATAAAAAAGAGCGTGTTTCCAAAAGTAACGAGGTGGACATCTCTGGCTGTGAAGATTTTGTTTCGATGATCTTAAGATATTCCTCACGATATAGTTGAGTCAAAAATGTATGTAAGAAGATTTAAAAAAAAAATTGTACACGTTTAAAAAAAAAACTAGTGCGAACTAAGATAGATTTGGACCTCAAAGTTCGTATTAGTATTGTAGAAAAAAAGTCAGTTCATTCATGTTTTTGTTACGAATTTGTAATCTCTGGTCTATCTTGATAAGTGAGAGCTTTTGTTGCCTGAAATATTCCAACATTCACCAAGCAATTGTCTTTGTTTTTATTTGTAATTAAAAGAAAAGTAATACACTTATTTGTAATCAAAATTGCTCGAATTTGTAACGGATAAATAAATAAATATTAGATAAAATCATTACACGAACGATTTTTGGTCAATTTTCACAGTATTTTGTAGAGAAACAGAAAGGTGGAAAGAAAGTTAAAAAATGTTACTTCCTAAAGAATCCCGAATTATTTTTCTGAGTAAGTCATAACAATCTTTTTGTTCGCATTTAGTCGTTCAGCTTAGTTTGCACTAGTTCAGGAGAAAAAGCGATTGTTCATGGGATAACCAAGTAATAGAGCGCTCCATTCTGCAAAATCATTGATCATTCATATAGAGCAAAAAAATACTGGAGCGATCAATGAATTCTAGTGAACAAATAATCCGTGGTTAAATAGCCATTGCAATTTACCATGTTAGTCCAGTAATATTTACCGGTACGATGAAATAGACTTGTACAAAGAAAAAGAAAAATTGGTGGTATAAAAGGAATGAAACAGCCCACATCCATTTTTGATAGTCTGAGTTTCTGGACTGGAATTTTTCATGGACTGAGCATATATTACTGAATCTCTGGCAATATTTATTATGGCAAAAGTCAATTTAACCCCCCTGAAATTTTCACTCCAAGCCAAAGTAAAAGTTACTGTATTGAAATAGCAATATTGCGGCTTCTCCTAGTATTCTATCCCACATTATTGTGTAAAACTGTACTTTTTGACATATTACAGTAATTATTACTGCCTGTTCTTTCCCTAAAAACGAGTACAACATTTTTTTGGTATCATACTTCTCAATTGTCTCAACTGTATCGCGCGAAATATCTTAATGGCGATAAAACCATAAAAACATTAATTGGCCTCGCATTCTTCTTCGTTCGAAGACGATGTTCGAGAAATGGTTTTAACAGCGATGGTATTATCATACGACAACATCAATGATACAAGATTTTTCGTCAATGACGCATTTTTGTTTTCCTCTATTTTCCTTATTTCGTCTTCATTCCCTTCGTTCATTCGATACAATAATCGTTTGTCACATGTTTAATGTTAACTATGTACAAATATTACATCTTCCATGTCAAATCGCTCGCAATTTTTTTTCGTCAAATACAGAATCTCATCGTAATGCAACGGACAATGAATGATTCGAATTTATTTCGGGTGAGCGATATTATGTTTCATTTTTTTTTTTAACTCTCTGACGCGTTCATGGCTCGTGTCTTTTTCATTTTGTTTATCACCTTTCGCTCCTATAGTAAATTACCACAGACGATAACTCCCCTAATGATCTAAATTCTTTGTATGCAATGAAATTTCGCACTCAGCGGTCGTGGAGTATCCGACGAGAATCTTCGTGCGGCAATTACAAATGCTATAGATTGGCTCTCTTTGGGAGAAAATTGCTTTTGGCTTTCTCTTTTTTCCCTTTTTCAGCGATTTGTATTCGACGTACAGCTATAAGGCAATTCCAGTCTCTTGCGTGAAATCAGAGTTGTAAATAATGCATTACTTTAATAATGCATTAGTGTATTTATTACCCATTACACTGCATAATGTGAAATGGATAAGTGTACCATTACAAAATACAAAAGTAATGTGTAATGAACGCATGTGCCATTACAAATAAAAAAGTAATGTGTAATGGATGCATGTGCCATTACAAATAAAAAAGTAATGTGTAATGGATGGATATGCCATTACAAATAAAAAAAAAGTAATGTGTAATGGATGCATGTGCCATTACAAACAAAAAAAGTAATGTGTAATGGATGCATGTGCCATTGCAAATAAAAAAAGTAATGTGTAACGGATGAGTGTTTCATTACAAATGAAAAAGTAATTTGTAATGTATTGACATTCCATTACAAATTACAATTTGAAAAAAAGTAATTTGCAGTGGAAAATATTCCACAACAAATAGAAAAATTGCCGTGCTCGTATTAGAAACTTGCACATTGCTGTCTCATTATTTTATTTCGCTCACTAAAAGTTCATCCACGATTATCACAAATGATCCACAAAGTTAAAAAATAGAAACAAAAAACCAGACAGTTCATCGTTAAATATAAAGTACGAAAATGTACTCAACCCCAAAAATTATCCAACTTTACATTGAACTTGCTTTTACACGCTGTTACCCATAATTATAAGCAATCTAATAAAAATTACAAGTTACTGATACAAAATTTGTCGCTTTATTGAATCCCTAAATAATGTGCATGTTCTTTTTTTTTAATTTACGGATCATTTGTGATAATTGTGGATGAACTTTTAGTGAGCGAAATAAAATAATGAGACAGTAATGTGCAAGTTTCTGTAATGTTTAAAGTTATTTGTAATGGAATATTCTCCACTGCAAATTACTTTTTTTTTGAAATTGTAATTTGTAATGGAACGTGCATACATTACACATTACTTTTTTTATTTGTAATGGCACATGCATCCATAACACATTACATTTTTTTATTTGTGATGGGACATGCATCCATTATACATTACTTTTTTATTTGTAATGGCACATGCATCCATTACACATTACTTTTTTATTTGTAATGGTACATGCACCCATTACACATTACTTTTTTTATTTGTAATGGAAAACTTGTCCAATACACATTGTTTAAAGTAATGGGTAATGCATTACTTTTACATTACTATTTTCACAACTCTGCGTGAAATATCAACGCGATGGTCGTGCGATTATAAAACTTTGAACGGTATATCTTCAATGTTTGAACACGCCTCGGTGCGAAGACTTTGTCTCGCTTCTTTCTGCTCGATATTATATTACATTTTTTTGTTGACCAGCGTAAGGTATAAATTGCCTGTCATCCCGGATCGATGTGAAATATCGAGGGAACGATTTTTTCCCATTTTACTTAATATTTTTTATAGTTTCACCATTGTTTCCCGCAAGACACTCCACGTAATCGCTGCTAAATCTCGCCAAACATTTACATACAATTTGCCTTGATTATCTTATTCGAAATAATTCCACCATTGAAGAGAAATTGCGCTCATGCTCGTAACAATAAATTTATCTTTTTCCATCATTTTTCGATCCTATTTTTCGTAACAAAATCAAATTGAGTCCTTCGGCTCTTTAAATACAAATTTTGACGATTCAGGTTTCGCTTTTTCTTCGGATCTCTTTGGATCTTGTTTTTATGCCTTGTCTTCCTTTTAGACGATGTTCTCGTTAATGTATCTTTTGTTACTTGAAGAATTAGGGGTGCAATTAGGGGATCCGTATGTGCAATGTGTAATTTACATCGAATCAAGCGCGCGAAATGTTCTCGTAGTTTGCTTTTTGTCTTTACATAAATATTTATATGGGTCATTCCATGTCAAATCCATGTCCATGAGAAAAAGATGATTTTTCTCGAAAAAGTGAAAAATTTCATAGATTTTAATATCTAAAAAGTTTTGTTGTATTTTTTTCGGAAAGTCCATTTAAAGACGAAAATTTTAAGAAAACAAACGTCCCAAATAGTCAATTTGTGAAGAAGTTATAGCTATTTGAAAAAAAAAGTTTTTTTTGAGTTAGGTAAACAAATTTGAAAATTTCCTGAAAAATGTTTTTAAAGGGGTAGAAAAAGAAAACAAATTTCAGCCAAGTCGAAAGTTTTGAAAGTAGTTGATTTGCCATTGAATGCCCCATATGTAGAAATTTCCAAATGGCGGGATATGTGACGAAAGAATACAATGAAACAGTTTTTTTTAATTAAAAAAAAAATGCTGACAATATTCTACGTTGTTTTTTTTCCTAGCATGTATATGTACAATCGGTGTATACACGCGGCAAAGGTATATAGGCAATATTTACAGGCGTAAATGGTAAGAGCGTCGAAGTAAAATTTGTTCTTGTTCTGTGCGTTCGCGCAATGAAGCTTTTTTTCTTCTCGGACTCGAATCCAAAAACGAGCTCCATTGCGGACTTTTTTTTTTTAATTCGGCGTAAAAGTCGGCAGAGCGTGATAACGAGCGATTTTCGGCAGGGGCACACTTTGAGTGAGGGGGTAATTTTTTTTCCATATCGATAAACAAAAAAAAACGGAGAATACACATATTTCGATGATGTTATTCATAGAAAAAATAATTAACAGCATCGAGAGAAATAAAAAATCGCGACTCAATCATTGGCACCGATTTTAAGGAGATAAATTAACAAATTATCACAAAATGTGGTCATGCGATAGAATTTTTTTTCAAGTTCATGATTTGTATATCAATCGAATTCGTCTTATTATGCATTGTCATTTTTAATCATTGAGATTACGTGTCAATTCGTTTTTAAATAAAAATAGTCATTTTCGTATGAACGGACGATAATTGAAAAATTAATTATTAAGCGTATTTCTGTGATGCACCGAAATAACGATTGTCCCCTGCCCACGACGACAAATATTTTGTCAGCAATACTGCTTAGACTTTTGTAAGAAATTCTTAACGTTTACAGAGACATGAATTAAATGGCGTGTTGATTACAGATCGTGTACAGATACAAATCTTCACTATACTCAATCCTTATTCTTCTTCTCTCTTTCTCTCTCCCTCTCTAGTATTTTTTTTTCCATCTGGACTCTAATTATTTTATACATACACACTTTACTTCTAGTTCTCAATCGTCGAATTAACAACTATAGTCAATGTATACAAAGTACAGCGTATTACTTTCAAAAAACAATTGACAATCGCGGAGGGTATACGCGAGCATCTATATGCCATTTATACATATATTTATGCATAAATATGAATGTGTATTAAGGTGATTTTTTTTCGACTTTTTTTTATTTCTTTCACTCCCCATCCGAAATTTTGTTGCATATGTCTGAAAGAAAATTCCCTGAAAGTTACAGCCCTTAATATTAATATTAAGTACTTTCCCTTCGCGTGATAAGTTTTTCCATCTAAAATACACGTAAATCAAAAACTTTTTTCTTCAAAATTTTACTACTGCGCGGTTTTTTATGCTATCGCATTGATTTTGGTCGCAATTTGCGCAGAATTGAACGATCTTTGAAAGTGTCTGGAACAGCTGAAGTGCAACTTACACTGGTGACATAGTACGAGGTCACTAAAGTTGATTTTTACCTACAATTCTCGTTTTTTCGCTGTTATCTCCGAAATGATCAACTTCACCGAGAAAATGTAAAGGAAAATTTTTCTGGGAATTTAATTTCCTACAGAAAAGGTCCTCTAGACCGAATTGCTAGAATCAATGTTGCTTGAAATATTGAACCTTGACTTATTTGTGATACGAAAATTTTTATGGATTATCGCACCAAAAGTTTCAAATTGTTGATATTCCATATCATATTGCCACTGGTAGTATGCTATGTGATATGGTGATATGATATGGAATATCAATAATTAAAAACTTTTGGTTCGATAAACTATACAAATTTTATACCACAAATGAGTTAAGGTACAATATCTCAAGAAATATTAATTTTAGCAGTTAGGTCTAGAGAACCTTTTTTGTCGGAAATTAAATTTCCAACAAAATTTCCTTTTACAATTTTTCGGTTAAGCTAATCATTTCGGAGATAACAGCAGAAAATCGAGAATTTTGGGTAAAAATCAATGTCAGGGATCTGTACCATCTCACCAGTGTAAGTTACACTTACACTGTTCTGGACACTTTTAAAGATCGTTCAATTCTACGTAAATTGCGACCAAAATCAATGTGATAGCATAAAAAACGGCGGAGTGGTAAGATTTTGACGAAAAAAGTTTTTCATTTACGTGTATTTTAGATGGAAAAACTTATCACACGAAGGGGAAGACTTAATATTAATATTAAGGGCTGTAACTTTCAGGGAATTTTCTTTCAGACATATACAACAAAATTTCGGGTGGGGAGTGAAAGAAAAAAGACGTCAAAAAAAAATCGCCCTAATGTGTATATTAAGGTTATGCAAAATATCAGTTTTTTCGGCCTCAGAGCATAAAATGTAAAGTAACATGGTGAACGAAACATTTTTCCCTGAAAATAACTCTCAATAAAAAAAATCTACGGGCTACTTAACAATAAATAGCCAAAAAATAACATATTTTTTGCAAGTGATAGGAAAAAATCTTCTTCAGCGAGAAAAAAAAATCGAATCAAATCTCCCGAATGATAGTTACAAAAAAAAAAACTACAAAGAACTTAGTACAATTTTTTTAAAAGATTGGGCATAAATTTTCGTTCATCATGTACAACAATTTTTTTGCTACCAGACTCTAAAAAGAAATCCATTTTTTTACATTCCCTTAATATACACATATATATATGTATCGATCTATTTTTCACATTTTTTAAATTTCACTATCGATCGACCGTGTTTTCGCAGTTTTATTTTTATTTTTTCATAATTCTACCATTCATTCCTCTCTTTTTTGCGCTATCGACCGTATTAACGGTAACAGATAAAAAGCAACGGGAAATAACGAAATATCGTTGAAGTTCGCTGTTCTACGATGAGGAAATAAAACGAGCGCAAAAAAAAAACGCGTGAAAAAACTACAATGATTTTACGCGCGGAGCGATAAGTACTGATCGTCGTTGACAATTTGGCGTGTATTAAAAATCGTGATTCGAGGAATCTACAAATTTTACGTTTTTAATAAAAACATATCAAAGCCGATAACGATTCTTAAACTTTGACAAAAGATTTGAAACATCAATGATAAATCGTTCCAAGATTTGAAAAATAAAAAGCATCGAAACATTTGATAAACTATTTTCTATTTTCATATTTAAAAAAAATACGACTTCCGGTCTCCTCGATGTTTTTAGGTCTCGAAACCTTGGCGAAGTACCAAAAGTTAATAGAAATTACATTCTCAACAGTGTAAAAAAAAAGTACGTCTGTCGAATGGAGAATTGTACACAAAATAATTGAACGCTTCTAGCGTATGATTTATAATATAAAATTGCGTGTATGTGTGTGTGTGCCATAAATATTCAAATAATTGAAGAAGTCCTCTCTCCGATCGATCTCATCCGATTGGATCCGATAAAAGCGCACACACACACGCACACACACGCACGCACACACACATACACACACGTGCGCGCGAAATTTTTCACTATCGTTCAGCGCAATCCGATAAAAGCATGTATAAATCAGTAAACTTTTCTTTTCCTTCTGCAATTTTCGTTTTTTGTTTTGTTTTGTGCTTTTTCAGAGATCATACACGATACAATGTACAAAGTAGTATAAAATAAAGATAAAAACAGGTCGATAAAGATTTGTATTACTCATTAATGTTCAATAAACAGTTTTATCACGAACGGCTAACTCAGCCCTCTCATCCGTCTCGTCGAGGCACTTCCAACGTCGAGATCAATTTTTTGTTTTTTTTATTTTTTTGTTTATTCCCGATATTCTCGCTCGTTGGAAGCCGCCAAGACGAAACGAGAATCCCTTTCTCTGTCTCTGTCTCACTCTTCTTCCGATCAATCGTCCTGTGGTCATTGAAAACTCGAGGGGATGCGCTCGAATTTTCGGAAAGTCCAGTTTTTTTCAATCGAAGAACAAAAGGAAAACAAGAAATTAAAAAAAAATTGAGCTTCACTCATTGGCACTGGATATAATTTTTTTTTTTGACAATTTTTTTAAATCTCTTCCATCGTCAGCACACACTTGTGCGACGCCCGGAGTGATTTTCGGATCCCCCTGAATGATCATAGCCCACGGCCATTTGTCGAATCTCAATTGTAAATTCTGGACACAAATGCCTCGAAAGCGCTTTATCGCACATGGAGTGGAATCTCTGTTTTTCTTATTCTTTCAAATTCTTCTCGTATTTTTCATCCGTCTAGCGAAATTTGCTTTCTCTTAAAGTCGATCTAACCTAAAGTGATCTTCGGCATTGGCGTCGGATATAACCATATCCGGATCGGTGAGCATTTGCAATCCGTCGAGATCGAGCGGTCCGAGGCCCTGTCTCAGCGCGTCATCAGACGTGAATAAATCAGGATCAAAGTCACCGGTCATCGATGAACCGAGATCCTTCACGAATTCGGAATTCGTCAGATCGTCCGTGCCCGGAAAATCTGCGGCTGATAATCCACGTTTTATTTATTTTATATTTTCAAGGTCAGACGTTAAATGCGAATTGTTTCAGGGCGGAGATGACGATTTCTTACCGGTGAGTATGATTGTAGGCGTGTTTGGTGTTTGCGGAGTCAATTGTTGCATGGTCGTAGGTGTTCTTGGCTGATACGCCATTTGCGGGCTCGTACTGAAGTATCCGGCGTCGCTGCTGCCAAGGTCACCGCCAACGTTAATCATGTCGTTCTGTAAAAGACCGCAATTCGTATCAACATGGACATTAGGGCGATTTTGTTTTCGACTTTTTTTTGTTTCTTTCACTCCCCACACGAAATTTTGTTGCATATGTCTGAAAGAAAATTCCCTGAATGTTAAAGCCCTTAATAATAATATTAAGTACTTTCCCTTCGCGTGATAATTTCTTCCATCCAAAATACACGTAAATCAAAAAGTTTTTTCTTCAAAATTTTACCGCTTCGCGGTTTTTTATGCTATCGCATTGATTTTGGTCGCAATTTACGCAGAATTGAACGATCTTTGAAAGTGTCTGGAACAGCTGAAGTGTACTTACACTGGTGACATAGTACGAGGTCACTAAAGTTGATTTTTACCTACAATTCTCGTTGTTTCGCTGTTGTCTCCGAAATGATTAACTTCGCCGAAAAAATGTAAAAGAACAATTTTCTGGAAATTGAATTTCCTACAAAAAAGGTCCTTTAGACCTAATTGCTAAAATCAATATTTCTTGAAATATTGAACCTTAACTTATTTGTGATATGAAAATTTTTATGGATTATCGAACCAAAAGTTTCAAATTGTTGATATTCCATATCATATCACCACTCGTGATATGATATGTGATAAGGTGATATGATATAGAATATCAACAATTTAAAACTTTTGGTTCGAAAAACTATACAAATTGTAGACCACAAATGAGTTAAGGTTCAATATCTCAAGAAATATTAATTTTAGCAGTTAGGTCTAGAGAACCTTTTTTGTCGGAAATTAAATTTCCAACAAAATTTCCTTTTACAATTTCCGGTTAACTTAATCATTTCGGAGATAACAGTAAAAAAATCGAGAATTTTGGGTAACAATCAAGTTCAGGGACCCGTACCATCTCACCAGTGTAAGTTACACTTACGCTGTTACGGACACTTTTAAAGATCGTTCGATTCTACGTAAATTGCGACCAAAATCAATGTGATAGCATAAAAAACCGCGGAGGGGTAGAATTTTGACGAAAAAAGTTTTTCATTTACGTGTATTTAAAATGGAAAAACTTATCACGCGAAGGAAAAGTACTTAACATTAATATTAAGGGCTGTAACTTTCAGGGAATTTTCTTTCGGACATATACAACAAAATTTCGGGTGGGGAGTGAAAGAAAAAAAATAAGTCGAAAAAAATCGCCCTAGTGGATATATATATCATGCCCATGTATAAGATATATTTATATATTAGGGACTTTCAAAATGGTATTTTTTTTCGATGCTTATCAAGACTCACTGCTTGGTTCATTTTATTATGACCTTCACTGTTGAAATTTCCAAAAACGACTGCTGTTTCTCAATTCCAATATGTTTACATCGGGCTATTTTGAAATTATTATACTTTGTCAGAAGAATATAGAATTTTTACTCAAGGTTCTACAAAAATGTTCACCTGTCTCATTATTATGAAAAATGTTTCAATGATTTTTGTTTTGTTTCCTCAATATTTGGATTTATTTCTTATTATTCTGCAACTTCCAATAAGAAATCTCAGAATAGACACGACTCCAAAAATAAATGATGCTAAATAGTTTGCATCGTTTTAATGCAATGATAATACATTTTTAATAAAAGTAATTCTTCTTAAGAAATTTTCAAAGGGAAAAATCGTTAAAACGTATGTTAAGCTCTTTATTGAGGACTTGGGATTTTGTAGGCACAGACAAAATGTGGATCTCACTACAAAATGAATTTTTAAAAATTATTTTCGTTGCACTGCAACGAGGGACTTAAATTTCTGTGTGTGAGAGTATCTAAAAAAGGACTATTTTTTGATTTTGTTGTTCACCGATATTCGCGGACCTTATTTGAAATAAAAAATTTTCCTACGTGACTGTAAAAATGTTTATTATTTCTAAACATGGTTTTCTTTAGAAATTTTATCCACTTATAGGCAGTAATTAATAATTTTGATTCATCACGATTCCGTGGGAAATTATTATGCATCAAAAAGTGGCCTAAGCTCAATGAGCAACAGAATAAAAAAGTAGGGTTTTTTTAAGCAGGACGAATCTTATAACCAGAGCGAGTCAAATCGCTAGATTATTAAAACCGCATTCTCCACCAATCTAGTAATTTTTTATTTTAAATCCACTTTTACACAATAATTAAAAATAAAAAGTACTCTCATAAATCTATTTTTGAGTGTTACTACGCTGTGCAGGATCCTGACTAAAACGCTTGGCGGATCTTATCCTACGACGTCTCATTTTCTTCGTAACACTTTTCCGGACTGCTTAAGTTGGGCAATTTTTTCGTTTAGGTCCTTATTATGCAGTTATAGGCCACTTTTTTAATTTTTGACCCATTTTTTGTTTCAGAAATTCAAAAAGTGGCCTGTAACTCTATAATAAGGACCTACAAAAAAATGTGCCGCATTTAAGCAGTCCAAAAAAGTATTACGAACAAAATGAGACATCGTAGGATAAGAGCCATTAAGCGGTTTGATCAGGATCGTGCACAGCGCAGTGATACTTAAAAATTTATTATTATGAGAGAACCACTTAAGGGTTCCAGCTAGCGTCAAAACTTTCTTCATTCGATACGTCAAATGATGAACCATTGGTCAGATTTACACTTATTCAATGAACATTTACACTTATCTTCAAAAGTCGGCGTTTTGACGCTACTCGGTCTCTTTAATGAAGAATATTTTACTAAAAAAAAACGCGAGACTCACTTGTGTATAATTGGAAGTATGATTGGGCGAACCGATGTAAGTATTCATCGTATTCGGATCCACGGTCGAGTCCATCTATAAGCCAAGAGGGAGAAAAAGAGAGAGAGAAGAAAGAAAGGAAATAAAAAATATTCTCATTAGTCTCTCTGTTGTCGTCGATATTTCAAAAGAGTAAAATCAGTGCCGGAATACTAAAACGTAGGGTGGGGGTCGAAGAGTCGACTAACCAATGTTTCGAACGGCCGAAATCCCGAATTTTACGATTACGAACGTTAGAATAACGAAGCGCCGAAATCCCGATCGCCAGAAAAGAGAAAGTCGAGAGAACCGCCCCATGCGTAAGAGAGAGAGGAGGCGCATCTCTCTCTCTCTCCTACGCATGGGGCGGCTCCCTCCGCTTTCGCTTTTCTGGCGTTCGGGGTTTCGGCGCTTCGTTATTCGAACGCTCGTAATCGTGAAATTCGGGATTTCGGCCGTTCGAAATATTGGTTAGTCGACTCTTCGACCCCCACCCAAAACGTAAAATAAAATCTGTTACTCATACACCAAAAAATTTTGGAGTCTTTTTTCTCATTCGCACACTCACTCGCGCACGCACTCACGGACAGACAATGCTAAAAATAAAATCCATGTAATCGAAATCTATCAGGGTGGAATGATGTAAAAAAAAAGGGATGATTTTTGCACTGTAGGGATCTTGGGAGTCCAAATCACCTCTGCCTGGGTGGCCCAACCGGATTCCACAAGTTGCTGCACCACTTGCGCCCAGTCCTGATGATAGCAGACAACAAATAAGCAATAACCGGCTTTGAAATAACATCGAAAAAAATCGTTAAAGTTTTTCTCGAAAGCGATTCGATATTTGCGATTATACGTTCTCGTCGAGAAGATTACGAATGAAAAAAAACCCTGCTCATTGTATCCCGAGAAAAAAAGTTCAGATATATTTATATATTATTATATATCATTATTTAGATCTAATTAGATCCTCAATTTGGCGCGATCAAATTAGATATAGCTAGATCTAATTTTATACGAATATATTTAGCTTTATCTTTTTTGATAAATTTACACATTATTAGATATGCATAATCACCCGTGCAGAATTATTTATTTTTTACATATATTTATCAGTTGTTACAATGAAATTCAGTTCCATATTCATAATTGATAGTTTCGAAGGGTCAAGTAAAGAGAAAAAAAAATTAAAGAAAAAAGAAATTTGCCCCCAGTGGAGTTTGAACCCGCGACCCTCGTTTTTACGCATATCCTCAAAATCAACATGAATTACATTTTTTTTAAATGGATAATTTGAAAGTTTATGGATTTTTCCGACTGATTCAATTTTCTTGCATATTCGCGGACCCTGGAATATGTACGAGACCAGACTGAGATTTGATACCTACCTACTTATCGAGCCTAACTAACGACCTAAGACTGGGACGCTAACCACTACACCACCGACTACTTTTGATATACTGATGTAAATATCATATTTATAGAACACAGGCCGAGAAATAAATACGTACCAAAATAGTATTAAGAATTTATTTTCATTACCCGATTGCCATTTTTTGGTTCAACTTGTCTTTTAACTTAATTTAAAGAAATCAAATATTTAATCAGATGAATATTAATAACAATAATAATGAATATTATTTCTTAATTTATATTATTATTACCATTTATGTATTTGTATTATTTATAACATTTTTAATTTATGTATATGTATATGAGGCATTCCACGCCGTTTCGACCTGGGTCTGACCCTTCACCTCTCCGATTTTGTTCGCAATTTTTTATGCTCTGGTAGTACCTCTGAAAAGCACTCAGGATTTTTTTCAGATTTTTTTGGCGCAATTTGACTTAATTATAAGTTTATAAACAACCCAATTTTTTACCCAAATTTAAAAATCTGAAAAAAATCACGAAAATCCCGTTTTTTGTATAAAAAATGTCGAGCGTTGAGCCAAAGTGGCCAAGGGCTTCCTTCTATTGATAACAGGCTTTTTCAAAAATAAAAAATTGAAAAAAAATAGGAGACACCTGAATTCAGTGGGCCGTTATCGAAACATTTTTTTAAGCACCTTCAATTCATAAGAAAATTTGTGAATAACGACTCGATCAATTCAGGTGTCACCTATTTTTTCAATTTTTTTTTTTCGAAAATGCCTGTTATCATCAGAAGGAAACCCCTGCCCACTTTGGCTCAATGCTCGCAATTTTTTATACAAAAAAAAGGATTTTTGTGATTTGTTTCAGATTTTTAAATTTCGGCTCTTAAAAATAGGCCTGTAATTTTTTCAAATTATTCGTTCCACCCGGTCACTGAAGTCGATATATTTTTTTAAAACACCATCAACTTATACGAAAATGTTTGGAAAACGGCCCACTCAATTCGGATGTCTCCTTCTATTTTTTTTCAATTTTTTTTTTCGAAAAAGCCTGTTATGAGCAGAAGGAAGCCCGTGCTCATTTTGGCTGAACGCTCAAAATTTTTTATACAAAAAACCGAATTTTAATGAATTTTTTAAGATTTTTAAATTTGGGCCAAAATTTGGGCTGTTTATAAAATTATAATTAAGTAAAATCGCGCAAAAAAAATCTTAAAAAAACCCTGAGTGCTTTTCAGAGGTAATACAGAAGCACAAAAAATTGCGAACAAAATCGGAGAGGTGAAGGGTCAGACCCAGGTCGAAACGGCGTGGAATGCCTCATATGTATGTGTATGTATATCATATTGAATATATGTATTAAATTTTATTTTGATTATCTTATCCTTTAAATGCACCAAACTGGGTCTCGTACTGGCTAACCTATTAAGTTCTTATTTAAATTTATTGTTGGGAAATATATATTCATATATAATCAGATATGGCAAATGTACTATACTAGACATCAGCCATCGCCATCCGCTTTATTTTATATCTTTTCATATCTGACCATACAACTTACAGATATTATATATATAACGCTGTCTGGTTAAAACTTGTTATACATCAAACTATATTGATTATTCGTGAACTGCAAAATTTACTATCAACTCATATATGGTCAGATATGGCGCATTATGTCGATCAATGTATAGGTATATATGACCAAATCTATTCAGATCTAATCATATATTCAACAACCCAAAATTCAAATCTAAAAATATATAATTAGATATGAGAATATATGCTTTTAAATCTAATGACATCTACTTAGATCGAAACTTTTTTTCTCGAGATATTTTCTCGGTTTCTTAATATATTTGCAAACTCGGTATCACTTTGAATCGAAAAACTGTGCGTGGCTTTCGTTATCGGCATATGAATTTCCCGTTAAGAAAGTCATTTTTGCATTACGTTACGGCGTAGATAATATACTCACCACTTCCTTCGCGTTTGTCGATACGAGGGAAAAAAAGAGAGAAAGAGAGAGCGAGAGAGAGAAGGGTGAACAATTCGAGATACATAATCGGCTTTAATTTTGGAAATGTCCGTTAGAATGATTATCGATGGCTTTTGAGAAATTTAACGATTACGTGCAAAAACCATCAAGCGTTTGGTACTCACCACTCCCTTTGATATGCACAAACAGAACAATTAGCGAAAGGGTCACAAAAGAACTTTGAAACGAAATGATATACACATATATACATATATACAAGGTGTCATAGGGGTGAAGGTCAATACCTTCAGGGTAGATTCGTGACGTAGTATCAAGTAGAAAAGTCCTTTGCGATTTTTTGGTATTTTGAAAACCTGAATTGTTATTAATTTTTTGAATAAGCCAATGAGATGCGCCTATGCGTGGGTTCACGGCTCATCTCAATGGGCGCATTTCATTGGCTGATTAAAAAAATTCATAACAATTCAGGGGTTCAAAATGGCAAAAAATGGCAAAGGACTTTTCTACTCGATATTATGTCACGAATCTATCCTCACAATATTGACCTTCACCCCTGGGACACCCTGTATATATGTGTATATATATGCGTGTGTATTTATATATAATGAGGGTAAAGAGAGCGGACGTTTTCATTGGACGAGATGATAACAATATTCCATTGATTCGCTTTGGGGGTTCAAATATGTCCAACTAACCATGTTGAATTGTTCGAAGGTTTGCTGGAGCGCCGTTGCCTGTGCCTGATTGATGAAAAAACTGTTCTGGTCCAGTCTGTCGGAAGTGAGATTCGGTTGTGTCGCATGTCCCGTTGGACTCGACGGGGCTGATGGATTATTGCTGTAACTCAATGGACTTCCCTGGAAAAGAAAAAAAAATGGACAATGATTTACCGTCAATGTAATTTCTTATTTCAATTCACAAATTTTCTAATCTAAGTAATGATATAATTATCTCTAATTATCGATATTAAATTAATTAATATTAATTAAAGTATACGAAACCCTGCAGGTTGGAAATTTGCACGTTGCTTTTTTATCTGTTTCCGTAGTTCAGAAAGCTTTATTTGAGGAAACCAGAATTTATTACTGTTCTTTCTCGTAGAGAAACCCTTCGGAATTATGGAAAACGATCAGGAAGCAATTTGTAAATTCTGAATTTGCAAGGTCTTTATTTTCATCGCAATTCAAATGAAACTCACTTGAACTGTTAGACTAGGCGACGATTGTGGCGATGGCCTGTGAACTTGTTGGGACGTTCTGTAAGATGCTAAAGAATTGAGCTGTTGCTGGTGCTGCTGTTGTTGTTGTTGTTGTTGCTGTTGTTGTTGTTGCTGTTGTTGTTGATGATGTTGTGGTTGATGAGACTGTGACGCTTTCTGCGACGAAATAATAAACATTATTAGAACCATAAATCGTAAAGCATAAACCTCTAAACGACCAAGTCTCTCTCTTGCCGAAGAAAATTATCATCATCAATCATCAATTATCTTTCAATCGCTCGACAGTCTTCACTACCAAAATATACGATAAATGTAACTTCAGTTTTCAGTTTCCAATTTTTTCAATTTCCAAGGAATTTTCAGTTTTCCAATATTTACACCCAGAACGAAATTTCTTCTAAATTCTTAACCTAAATCTTGCATTCAGATGCATCATTACAAGTTGTTTTTTGTACTACAAGGATAGCAATATCTTGACCTTCGGCTGATCATTGCGGTACAATCGAGTCAATCGCGAAGCATCATTTAAAAAATCGTTTTAACATTCGACGTCAGAGTTGCAAAAAATACATTATTTTAATAATGCATTATCGATTTCATTAATGATTATTTTTTCACTTGATAATGGGACTTAACTTCCATTATACATTATTCATTCAATGAACAATGTGATAAAAAAAATATCGCATTATTTTTTTAGTTAATAATGCAAATGTCAGACCACTAAGCATTACATTAGTACTGGAAAATAAAAAAATGAAACATTATGCATTACGTTATTAATGAGTACTTGGAAAAGCATTGCATTATCCGTCGTTGAAGTAATGGATAATGTGGAAAGAGTTACATTACTCATTACTGAAATAATGAGTAATGCAAAAATGTTCCATTATTCATTATTAAAGTAATAAATATTGCAAAGTAGCGTTAATTTTTCATTGCTATAATACTGAATATTTTGAATAATCCATTATTCGGAAAAAAAATATTTTATGCATTCGTAGTCCAATAGGACAATACCATAAAATCTTCCTTTTATTTACGAAAGTGGAAAATATGGATTGATGAAACCGGTTCACGGACTCGATTGTATGGGTTTATGAAATTATTTTAAGTAAAAAAACCCGAAAATGTAAACATCGGAATGTCAACAGAACTAATAATCCCCGTTTTGAAATTTGAAATTAGTATTGAAAATTTGAGTCGGAAGAGAATAAAGTACATATATGCTGCGCATTTCCCTTTTATCTAACAAATAAAAAAATGCACAAGTGGAAGATGATTTTTTCTTTTGGTTGATTCACAAATAAAAAAAAATACATGGAATTATTCGAGAGTAAAAAAAATTAAACAATCGTGTATGAACAGGAATTATTATTATCTTGACAATTTCCGGTCAAAGATAAAAAAGAAAAAGATGCTGTAGGTTTAAATCTGATCTAACAAATAACAAAAACAAAACAAAGTACCGAATTATATTTTCGAAGTAAAAAATTAGGAATCTAAACCAACGAATTTCCATAGAGGGAAATCAAATAAACCAATTATCCTGTAAAAAAATTGGGGGAATCATTCTCACGCATTATGAGTATAAAAAATCATACGAAAAGGAAGTTTTCATTGACATCGCTCTCTACATACAGAAATTATTTTTATTCCTTTAAACCATTACTCAAAGTAATACATTATTTATAGATGTAATGCGTTATTTGAAGTAATGCATTACCAAAAGTAATGCATTGCTCAATGTAATGCATTACTCAAAGTAATACATTGCTCAATGTAATGCATTACTCAAAGTAATGCATTGCTCAATGTAATGCTTTACTCAAAGTAATGCATTATTCTTCGGTTTTGTACCATTCATTACCATAGTAATGAAAATTTGTTTCTACTTTGAATTACCCATTACTGTTATAATGGACACTGGCAGCGTTTAGCATTATCCATTATTAATTTAATGCATAATCGTTAAGTTTCACATTTTTCATTACAAAAATAATGCATAATGTTTCTCTCATAGAATTTTCATTATTTCTAAAATAAATAATGCATTATTTTTACATTACAATTTCGGCAACTCTGTTCGACATACACGGAAAATTTCGGATTTCTTTCATGATTCTGAAGTTTGCAGCGTTGGAAAGCAACGGCAATAGTCACTTCATCAATGAAATTCCATTCTTCCTTAGAAATTTTTTAATTCAAAATCATTAAAAATTACGTTTGTACCTCTGTTGAGGATTTAGGATTTTAGATGTAAGAGCAAAACTTGAATCTCGCTAAAAATGAATTTGAAAAATCTATTTTCGTTGCATTGCAACGATGCAAACTTCAACATCAATTTCTTTCTCTACATTTTTCTAGTGAGATACACAGCCGTAAAATAACTCAGACAACATTTCACATTTCCTGCTCAGGATTTTAACGCATTCAGAAAGATTCCTTCGGGATAAAGTCCCGTTTGAGAGAGGTTCCTCAACATTCAATTTTATGACAAAGCAGCGTGCGATTTTTGTTCGTTTTTAAAAAGGATCTTAATTGGCAATTTGATTAAAGCTCACTGGACTTTGCGGCTGCACAGGACTGTGCGGTTGCTGATAAATGTAATGACTGGGACTGTGACACGTTGGAGGTTGTTGCTGCTGAACTTGGCCTTGTTGGTGTGGTTGCTGCTGCTGCTGCTGCTGTTGTTGTTGTTGTTGTTGTTGTTGTTGTTGTTGTTGTTGAGCGTACGAATGTAACTCCTGTTGCGAAGTACTTGTGCTGTTGTCCAGCGCCACGCCCTGCTTATAGAACACACACACACAAACCAACTCGTAGATATTTGTATTTTACGAAAAAATTCATCATCATTCATGTTCTTTTTGTTTGCTATCTATCAAACTACCGTCTACTTCTATAAGGGGGGTTTCTATTCACGAACTTGGCAAATTTCTTTGTTGCCAACTCAATTCCTGGGGATCTGCTTCAAATTCGAAAACGATGACTCAACCCTAGCGGATCGGTGCAACCGTCGCATCACGTCGCATCACGATTGCAATTCGGTGACTGGTTGTGTATTGGTTGTTTTGAAAATACGAAACCCTAAAACAACCGAGAAATCACCACAAAAGGAGGTTCGATGAGAGTTACAAATGGGTTGCGGAACGAACCGGAAAGTAACCGTCCGAGAACTGTCTGCAACCACATTAGTTCCGAGACTCGCCGCGAGATGTCGCAGTACGCGAATGCAGAGTATGCTTATCTATAGAAGAAGCGTGTAGAGAGATTTATTTCTCTATGTCCCCATGAAATGAAATCGACCTTCATGATCAATCGAATGTAATGGTTCTTTTTCGGTTCTTTTTTGGTTCTTGATCGGTCCCGTTTCGGTTCTCTTCCAGTTTGTTCCAAGTTGTACTGTGGTTCTTTTTCAGTTGTTTCGATCAAACTACAACCTTCTACGAACCATCACTTTTAGGTTATGAGGTTATAAAGAGGTTCGTTTTCCGTTCGTTTTTCTTTCAAACGGATCGGCTCTTTTTAGGTTACTTATGGTTGCATCGATCCGCTGGGGAAAGCAGATTTTCATCTCAATTGTTACAACTCAGCGTTTTATTTAAATTTTTATCTTCAATACACAATTGATCGTCTGACTATTAATCAGGCATTAATTGTCATTTATTATTGGATGGTGAATATTCTCATTACCTATGGGGCATTCTGTGTCAAGTGCGCATAGTTTTGATCGATTTTTCATTAATTCGATGCTACTTTAATCAAAGAACGGGAACAAATAATATTTTCTGTTTGCACTACAATATTTTTTAGAATATAGAAATGAAGAATTTCACGTGCAAAATCGAGAAACATATTTACCATCGTTATTGATGTTTTTTTTTGTCTGTAACAAATTCTGCTATAAATAATAAAATTGAGATACCGTTAAAATCGTATGTATAATAGACAACAAATGTCGTTCTCTTTGCGGAAAACCGAGCGTTGGTAAGAAATGCTAAAAAAATTCAGGCACTTGACTTCAACAATTTGAAGCAGATATCCAGGGCGGCAACCGTGAAATTTGCCAATACCCTAAAAAAGAACCACCCCAATGTCTATGTAAACATCCCGGGCTTGTCTGAAAAATCCGGCAGGCCCCTCGAACGAACGAGATCGATTTTCAACCTCGCCTCGGGAATTACGATATTTTTAGAACGGTTCACTGAGCTTTACGTTTTTGTTTCCATTCATTGTTTTTTTTTGTCTATCCAAAGGATTAAGCGAGGATTAATCGTACGTGCGTGATTTAGGACTCGCTCAATGGAATCCGGCTGAACGATGCACAATTTCAACGCATGCGAGTAAAATATAGCATCAAGTTCGATTGCTTTGATTTTTTTCTTATTTTAATTTTTCAACATCAATTTATCGTTACAGTGAAAACATGAAAAGTCACTGGGGTTTGCAAAGGCCTTGGCGAAAGAAGCATACACGTATGCGATCGAGCTAATCGTGAGTAAAAATTGTGACGCTAAAATAATCAGAGAAAAAGCGATACAAAAATTTAAAAAAAAGGAATGGAGGAAAAAATCATAATTAATTCGTATAATGGATGCCACTGACCTTACACGTGTGTAGAAACCTAGAGTTAACAGGCACTGATAAATGGTTCTGCAAAATAACAAAAGACAAAGAAACACTACAAAAAAACGGCAGAATAAAAAAAAATTACGAGGAAACTAAGAGGAAGGTAAAATAATAATAACAATAATAATATAAATATAAATAATAATAATAAGGCGAGTTAAGCGTAAAACGACGAGAGGGTGCAGCGACTAATTTTAACGTTCGTTTTTCTTTTCTACTTCCTGTGCACATGCTGAAGAAAAGAGAAATGCTGTGTGAAATATGAAAAGCTATTTCGGCAGTCTGCGAGCATGCGACTAATTTTTTTTTCTTTTTTCATTCGCCATCGCGCAAACTCAATTTCTGTGTCGATTTCTTTTTTGAGACACGATTGAAAAAATTGATTTCGCGTGATTGAACGTGTCGAATCGACGATGGTTTGCTTGTAAAACAGAGTTGGCCAGAGTTTTTGTAATTAAAAAAATAAATACCATTGTACTAGAAAAATATTTGCAGCTTTTTTGTGTACAGATTCATTTCTTCTCTACGTCCAACCAGAGTTGTGAAAATAGTAATGTAAAAGTAATGCATTATCCATTACTTTATACAATGTAGATAAGTTTCCTATTACAAATTAGAAACGTAACGTGTAATGAATGAATGTTCCATTACAAATGAAAATAGTAATGTGTAATGGATGGGTGTTCCAGTACAAATAAAAAAGTAATGTGTAATGTATGCATGTTCCATTACAAATAATAAGAGTAATGTGTAATGGATGCAGGTGCCATTACAAATAAAAAAAATAACGTGTAATGAATGAGTGCTCCATTATAAATTAAAATTGAAAAAAAGTAATTTGTGGTGGAGAAAATTTCATTACAAATTAGTGTGTTTCTACGACAATTTGGAGCAAGTACTATTTTGCTCAAAGGTAAGTCTATTAATTTTTCAATGAAAATAATCTGTGTGTATCAAGTTCAGGGTTGCAAGTAATGCATTACTTTTTGTAATGCATTGCCATTTTCATTACTCATCACAATGTAGTGTGTCGTGGAAAATTTCCATTACCCATTACAACGTAGTGTGATAATGTAATGGAAAACATTTTCATTACCCATTACAATGTAGTGTGTAATGAAAAAAATTCATTCCTCATTATAATGTAGTGTCTAATGGAAGAAAAATTTATGACCCATTACAATGTAGTGTGTAATAGAAAAAAATTCCATTATCCATTGCAATGTTATGTGTAATGGTCAAAACTTTGATTGCAATTTTGGAAATGGAAAAATATAGATGAATAAATTATTGCAATTTTGCATAACATTTTATTGACTTAGGACTAGAATTTTTAGGTACCTTAAATTCCTACCTAAAAATCTAAATCCTGGTATCTTAAATTCTAAGTCCTAAGTCATTAAAATGTAATGCAAAATTGCGATAATTTATTAATCTATATTTTTCCATTCCCTAAATTGCAATCAAAATTTCGTCCATTTACATTGCAATGGGTAATGGAAATTTTTTCTATTACACACTACATTGTAATGGGTCATTAAATTTTCTTTCATTACACGCTACGTTATAATGAGTAATGACATTTTTTTTCATTACACACTACATTGTAATGGGTAATGTAATTTTTTTTTTCATTACACACTACATTGTAATGGGTAATGAAATTTTTTTCCATCACACACTCCATTTTAATGGGTAGTGGAATTTTTCCCATTCCACACTACATTGTAACGGGTAATGGACATTTTTTCTATTACACACTACATTGTAATGGGTAATGAAAATTTTTTCCATTACACACTGCATTTTAATGCGTAATGTAAATTTTTTCCATTACACACTACATTGTAATGGGTAATGAAGTTTTTTTCCATTACACATTACATTTTAATGGATAATGGAAATTTTTTCCATTACACACTACATTTTAAAGGGTAATGGAAATTTTTTCCATTCCACACTGCATTCTAATGGGTAATGGAAATTTTTTCCATTACACATTCTAAAAGTAATGAATAATGCATTACTTTTACATTACAAATTTTGCAACCCTGATCAAGTTTTTGATAACTTTACTATCGTAGTGGTAAATCTATGAATAGTGATTTTTTGGAGTAATGTACAAGTTTCCAATGCGCGAGCACAGCAATTGTTTCTATTTGTAATGGAATATTCTCCACTACAAATTACTTTTTTTACCATTGTAATTTATAATGGAGCACTCATTCATTACACAATACTTTTTTTATTTGTAATGGCATATGCATCCATTACACATTACTTTTTTTTATTTGTAATAGCACAAGCATCTATTATCCATTACTTTTTCTATTTGTAATGAAACAGGTATTCAGTGCACATTACTTTTGTATTTTGTAATGGTACACTTATTCATTTCACATTATGCAGTGTAATGGGTAATGAATACAGTAATGCATTATTTACAACTCTGGGTCCAACTTTGTTTCAAGAGCGACGACTATTTCGAATAATTGAGGACCACAAGGATATTTACTTGGGCACTCGGTGGGCTGTGCTCCTGTGAAAAGGATAGCCTTCCAGCTTGGGCCAAGCTGGTCGGCGACAAGGTCGTAGGGCTGCTCGTTTGAGGACTCTGCAAAAATCCCAAGGATTCTTTTTTCTTTTCCTCTCTCTTTCGTAGATTTTTTTCGCCAAAGTATATATCACGTCGCTTCACCAACGTTTATCGGGCGAAATATCATATGCATATGGGAAATGTGTACGAAAGATAAATAATCAGAGTCCGGATGGAGAGAGAGAGAGAGGGGAGGAGAGAGGTAGAATGACAAGCGTGAGAAATTCACACACAAATCAGATTGTCCCGCTATCGCGCGATACTACTAGCATACGATATCGATAAAAATCGTCCCTCTGTGTATTTCCAACCATATCAAACTCATCTCTCTCGTTCGAACGAAGCCTTGAAAGACTCCAGGAGTGACGGGAAGTCAGGAAAAACGGAACAGCGCGGAAGTAACATGAAAAATCGATGAATTGAAAATGTCTTTTTTTACAAATGACTCGATGACGCAGCATAGGATTGACGAGTTTTATATATAAATCTTGAAAAGAAAAACCTCGATGCGAGTCAAGTGTTAGTCAAAGCTGGCGAGATTGAAAGAAGGAAATTTTTTTAAAAAATAAGCATTAGAGGGGCACTATTTTGATGTTTATTTTTCAATTTCGCGTCTCAGTCTCATAATATATATTTCTTTTCGCGAGGGAAAAAAATCCGTTGTGAAGAATCTGGCTGAAAAATATTTGGAGTCCAAGCGTTTAAAAATCGACTTATTTGCTAAAAACGATTTTTTTTACTCTGGAACTTTTGTTATATCCAAAATCAAATTTCCTGTGAAAAAATATAGATTCCTTCGTATAGCAGAAATTTTCAAAAATTGTTCTGTACATTTTTTTCATATTCGACTTTTGACTACTTCTTGCAGTTGACCCAAATTTTAACTCCCTAAATCAAAGGTTCCAGCAAAAAAAATTCCACGACAGACACCAAATTTAATTAAAAAATGTGCCATTCAAAATAAAAATCAATGTTCGCCTCGATTCACAAAATTCTTTTGACAAAATTTCGAAGGTCATCAAAAGAAGTTAATTTTACGACCTTAAATTTTCAAACTTTCAGCTGAACAAAAAATCTAAATCCCTCAATACATTTTTTTTAAACCTAAAAGTGCTTCATAAAGTATTCTTTCGTACATTGAAAAACTCAAATCAATTTATCGAGACTTTTTGTTCAGTTGGACATTAAAATCATCCAGCAGATTGTATTTTGGGTTTGTGACTGGAAATTAAAAAACAAGGGTGGAAATAGTGCCACCCTGTAGCTGACGAGAATTTTTGAAAATTTTAGAGAAGAGAGTATGGGGCATTCCATACCAAGTCGACCTGAGTGTGACCCTCGACCTCGCTGATTTCGTTTACGATTTTTCATACGATTCTTCCAACTTAAAATAGCATTCAGAATTAAAAAAAAAAATTTTTTAACCAAATTTGAGTACGTTATGATTTTATGAACATTTTTTTCGAAAACCTTGAGAGCCGTAATTTAAAAATCTGAAAAAATTCTCAAAAATTTGGTGTCAAAAATGAAAATGTTTGACCCAAAATTCACGATGTCCAAGCTGCAGAAATTCCAAGATGCAGAAATTGATCTACCGTGAAAAGTGGCTCGAATATTTTTATCGTTAACCAACAATTTCCAAAAATAGTTGGTTAATTTCTGCATCTATTTTTTTTACGTTTTCTTCATAAAAACCTAAAATCGAGGTGAAAGCGAAAGCCTGGACATTACGAATTTTGGGTCAAAAATTTTCATTTTTGACATCGGATTTTTGAGAATTTTTTCAGATTTTTAAATCACGACTCTCAAGCTTTTAAAAAAAAAGTTCAAAAAATCATAACGTACTCAAATTTGGTTTTAAAAATCTGAAAAAAATTCTGAATGCTATTTTGAGTTGGAAGAATCATATAAAAAATCGTAAACGAAATCAGCGAGGTCGAGGGTCACACTCAGGTCGACTTGGTAGCGAATGGCCCGTATACAGAACGGAAGAACAATGAAGTAATAAAAGAAGAGAATCATTATGATTAGATATGGTGCACAGAGATCTATTATAGGCGGTGGATATCAGCGAGTGGAACGTTAAACGCGATTTCGATAATTTCACGAATAATAACACCGTACCGTTAAACTTGGTATGTATATAAATATATATGCGGAGAGATTCCACGTTGGACATCCGTACGTGAGATATTTTATAAAAGCGTTATATATCAACGTGTAGAGTAACTCACGTTGCTGTATTGCGTACTGCTCGAGTGATCCTCGTGATCTAGTGTACCGTGGAGTGGCGTTGGAAAATGAACGTTGCTCAGATCCGGTAATGAACCCGTATTGTTGCCTATCGGTATCTGTTGCTCCGGTGATTGTGAGCTCGGATATATGCTGAAAATAGTAAGCGCACGATAGTCATTGGAGGTGCCAGGCGTGCACAAAGGCTGGGGGATAAAAATTCTCGGAATAAAAGAGAAAAAAAACGAATCAAAAAAATATACATATAATATATGAGGCATTCCACACCGATTCGTCCCGGGTCTGACCCTTCACCTCTCCGATGTTGTCCACAATTTTGTATGGTTTTGTAGTACCTCTGAAGAGCACTCAGGATTTTTTTCAATTTTTTCTGGAGCAATTTGACTTAATTATAATTTTATAAACAATTTATTCTTAGCCCGAATTTAAAATGATGTTGAAGTTTGAATCGTTGCGATGCAACGAAAATCATTTTTGTCAATTCATTTTTAGTGAGATTTACGTTTTGCTAGTGCATTTAAAATTCCAAGTCCTTGTTAAAGCCTCGAAAAACATTTTGACAATTTTTTACTTTTAATATTTCCCAGGAAGAATCGATTTTATTAAAAAATAAACTATTTCCGTTACATTTAAACGATGCAAACTTCAGTATCATAATTTAAAAATCTGTGAAAAATCACAAATATCCCGTTTTTTATATGAAAAATTTATATGAAGTGAGTAGGCCGTTATCCAAACATTTTTGTATGAATTGGAGGTGTTTAAAAAAAATGTTTGGATAAGGGCCCAGTCAATTCAGGTTTCTCTTTCGATTTAAAAAAAAATTGTTTAACGGCTTGTTATAAGTAGAAGGGAACCCCTGTCCACTTTGGCTCAACGCTTGAAATTTTTCATACAAAAAACGGGTTTTTTTCAGGTTTTTTAAATTAACAATTTTTTTTTTTAATAGGAGAAACCTGAATTGAGTAGGCCCTTATCCAAACATTTTTTTAAACACCTTCAATACATACAAAAATGTTTAGATAACGGCTCACTCGATTCAGGTTCCTCTCCATTAAAAAAAAAAAAAAAAATCGCAAAAGCTTGTTATAAACAGGAGGAAAGCTCCACCCACTTTGGCTCAACGCTTGAAATTTTTCATATGAAAAGGGATTTTTGTGATTTTTTTCAGCTTTTCAAATTTGGGCTGAAAATAATTTGTTTATAAAATTATAGTCAAGTCAAATCGCTTCAAAAAAAATCTGAAAAAATTCCTGAATGCTTTTCAGAGGTACTACAAACACTGTAAAAAAATTTTGTATTAAATTTAATTAAAAAAATATGAAGTTTTTATGCATATACAGTATATTAAATTTCATATACTTTTGAATATTAAATTTAATAACATTTTTTACAATGATACTATAAAAAATTGGGGACAAAATCGGAGAGGTGAAGGGTCAGGTTTAGGTCGAATCGGTGTGGAATGCCCCATATATATATATCAACATTCAAGGGAATCGTCAGTTTGCGAATTCCCACGGGACGCGTGGGAATAATGATATTTTTTATAACCACGAGAATGAGCTTTTCTTTTTTCGCGAACAATTCTCTCCGAGTTTTATTTCCCCGTCTCTCTTTCGCTCGCCCATTTTTTTTCATCTGTTTGTTTCAGGGTCTGGTACAATCTGGTACAAGCTGAAAAATGATCTTTAAAAAAAATTACAAATGGATGTGAGTATGTTGGTGTGCATCCTGATGCGGAAAATAAAAGCGCTATAATTTAGAAGTAGTTCAATCGATGGGGCCAAAATTGCAAAATTGTTGACAAATGTAAAGTTGAATATGGCGAAATCAATTATTTTTCAAAAGTTAATGAATTAAATTAATATTTTTAAACGGTAAATAAATTATTTTGACACAAATGAAATATTTCTTAACGACTAACAAATTTTATAACAGTTAAGGAATATTTAAGTAAGAACGCCAACTAAATATATTTCTTTACTACAAATAAACTGTTTTCCCAGTGAAATGACTAACCCTCTTTCTTGAACATTATTGTTGTGCACTTTTAATCCTTTTATCTCTCCCATTTTTCTCATCTCTTTTGCTTATCCTTTCGAATGTCTATTAATGGTGTGGTAATTTTTGAAATATCGGTCTGAATTTTTTTTAATAGATAGACTGTTACCAAAGATAGATATTGAATTTGGTTATTGTCTATTGAATTGTATTGTTTCGTATTTGGCTATTGAATTCGATGAAAATCGATTGAGGGATTTGAATTGTATAAAATATTAAATACGTTCGAAATGTCTGTTAACATTTATAATGCGAATTATTTTGGAGATTCGTGCTAGATTTTTTTTTCCATATGAACAGATTATCATCGGAAGATTTTTCCTCTTGAAAAATTGGTCAAATTCGATCAAAGAGATCAAATGGAATAAAATTTTGACTCTTTTCAAAAATGTCCTTGAAGATTATATCTCGAGCAATTTTCATCGTGCTAGATTTTTCTAACATCGATAGAGGAAAGAAACATCAGGAACGGAAGTTTCCTATTGAATTTTATCAAATACGACCAAGGCGTTAAAATTGAATAAAATCGCAAAATTCTCGCGATACCGTGCAATTTTTTTTATGCATGAATAGACGATGACGGAAGGATATTCACTATCATATATAACATAGATCGGATCAAGGGTTCGATCATTCGATCATCGAGCCAAGATTTCAAATTGGATGAAAATTTGAATTTTTTCTGAAACTGTCTACTTTCCTCCATGAAAATTCATATAAGGAAGCTTTGTACAAGTTTCATTCTGAGGAAGCAACGGATAAATTATTTTTGTTTTAAATTTAAATAAAAAGAATTGTTGTTAATCTAAACATTCTAAACTTTAAATCAACAAAAATTTCCAGTCCATCAAATATTTTTTGCTGCACATTTTTATTAGAAAAAAAAGGTTTTCACGAAAATCTACTTTGCGATTGGAGCATTTAAACTGAACGATATTTCGGATATCGGTGGTTTATCTCGCAATAATCAAAACCCGGATGTACGAATGAATATGCGTAACAACTTCGATTATCGTTGCGCGGGTTAAACGCCCATGCAGATGTGAAATATACGTCACGAATTGCGTGTATAAATGCTTTTCCATGCAATTTCTCTGTGCAGTGAAAATACGTGCTCAGCGCACGAATCATTGACCGAGAGAGAGAGAGAGAGGGAGAGAGAAAAAGAAAGAGCCTGAAAGCCCTCGGAGCGTTTCGACCTCGCCGATATAACCCCACGTGAGTGGGGTGGTTGCTCTCGTGGCACGGGAATAATATATAAAGCATTATTTGTATTCCGGGGTAACTTGCAATCTAGAATAGCGATCCTATTCTTTTCCTCAGTATTCGGAAAACGATCGATAACCATTCAGAAATGTTCGTTAGAATTCGCGATATCGATCTTAAATTACTCACGCGATTGAGAAGGGGAAGAGGAAAAAGGTTTTTTATTTTTATTATTTTTAAGTAAACATTAAGAGGAGGCCTCTATTCTACACATTATTATTCTACGCATGAATCTTTCTACATAATAGTTTCTGCACACATCATTTTACACAAGAGAAGGTGGCAAGGGTTCTGATGTTTGCATCGTTGTAATCAGAGTTGTGAAAATCGTAATGTAAAAGTAATGCATTATCCATTACTTTAAACAATGTGTATTGGACAAGTTTTCCATTACAAATTACAAAAGTAATGTGTAATGGATGGGTGTTCCATTACAAATAAAAAAAGTAATGTGTAATATATGCATGTCCCATTACAAATAAAAAAAGTAATGTTTAATGTATGCATGTTCCATTACAAATAAAAAAGTAATGTGTAATGGATGAATGTCCCATTACAAATAAAAAAAAGTAATGTGTAATGGATGCATGTGCCATTACAAATAAAAAAGTAATGTGTAATGGATGCGTGTTCCATTAAAAATAAAAAAGTAATGTGTAATGTATGCATGTTCCATTACAAATAAAAAAAGTAATGTGTAGTGGATGCATGTTCCATTACAAATTACATTAAAAAAAAAAAGTAATTTGCTGTGGGGAATATTTCATTACAAATAGAAGAATTGCGGTGCTCGTATTAGACACTTGCACATTGTTGTCTCATTATTTTATTTCACTCACTAAAAGTTCATCCACAATTATCAAAAATGATCCATAAAGTTAAAAAATAGAATATGCATATTATTTAGGGATTCAATAAAGCGACAAATTTTGTATAAGTAACTTGTAATTTTTATTAGATTGCTTATAATTATGTGTAACAGCCTGTAAAAGCAAGTTCAATATAAAGTTGGATAATTTTTGGGGTTGAGTACATTTTCGTACTTCATATTTAACGATGAACTGTCTGTTTTTTTGTTTCTATTTTTTAACTTTAAAATCCTGGCAAGGAATAATATTCCACACATTATTATCCTACACATTGTTTTCCTACACATTACAGCCTGTAGTAAAATTCTGCATGCGACGTTTTTTATCCAACCCAAAAAAACGACAGAAACTCTACAGTGTGATTATATACATTCCAGTAGTACATTTTGCTAAAGGCTTTAAGGGGAGGCTAAATACCGACATTATTACGGGAGCCCTACATTATCGACTCAAAATCGCTGTCCAAACTTTTTCTAATACCGGTGGATGAGTATTAATTAAATTTATGAATGAATGATGATGCAAAATGCAAAGGCGAGACACAAATCAACGCTTTCGTTAAATACCATTGACTTGTCAGACAGTTTGGATAGAATCTGATGAGAATAATATTTATTTCATGAGAATTCCACATGCACTGAGAAAAAAAATTGTTGAATGAACTAAATCTTTTGTTGCATACGCACGACTAAATATTTACTGGGTCTAACTAAATAATTAGTTTCTTGAATAATTCTGCGTTTCAGTTGACCAAAATATGATTCAGGAAACAAAATTTGGGTTTGTACAACTAAATATTTAGTCGTGCGTATGCGACTAAAGATTTAGTTCATTCAACAATTTTTTTTTCTCAGTGTGGGGCTGCCCTCTTTCGGATTTCTGTGAAATTGATTTCGCCATTTTGTTTTTCGATGATACACTAAATTTATCAACATTTATCTCGTGATTTGGATTCCAAACTTACGTTGCGGTTTTTTCATAAAATAATATCGAAGACGCATCGATATTCGTACTTTGGTGTTCTTCATGGAGCCCCTCTCTTGGTTTTAGCCGGAATGCAGTAGAAACATTATAATTTGATATTTTCAATTACAGATTTCTGATGATAAACAGATCTGTAATTTTTTTTTCGAACAAATTTTAGAGGGGCTCCATTTGTGCCATAATTCTGATGATACTGTCAAAATTTTATTGATTTCCATCCATTCGTGCCAGAGCAAGTTTGGAATCCATTTTCGAGGTGCTAATGTCGCTATTTAGCCTCCCCTTAATGTGTAGGATAAAAATGTGTAGGATAATATTGTGTAGGATAATAATTTGTAGAATAATAATGTGTAGAATAGAATAATATTTCCTGCCACCTTTTCTTGTGTAGAATAATAATGTGTAGAAGATAGGCCTCTTGAAAATTAAGATACTCACTAGATACCAGGTACCCTCGGCATTTCACAGGAAGATCTTGGTCGTTCGATGAAACCATGATGTCCGTCCCGATTGTCACCCACTGTATTGGTCATTGCGTGCTGATCTGTGTGACAAAAAAAAAAGTTAATTCTTTGTGTACCACAAATTTCGAACACTTGGATAAATAAAAAAATTCACAAATACAATTTTTAAAGAAAAATTAATAGCTCCCTCCAATACTTGGTACACCATTTTTCAAATAATATCGTAACTATTGATAATTAATTATGCACTTGAAGTTTCAAACGTTCAGTTGAACTAATAATCAGAAAAAGTATTTATTTAACGAAAAATTAGAAGAGCTTGCTGATACTGGGTAAATAATAATTTAAAAAATTCTAAGATATTTCCAAAATTATTTCCAAAGTCTTAACAAAGTCTCAAAATTATTTTGTAACAAAAACTAAATTTGTCGATTTTCATCTGAACGTTCGAAACTTTAAGTCCATAATTAATTAACAAATGTTATTGGGATCTTTAAAATGTGATTTTTTAAGAAACTTTAATTGACCTCTGCAAATACTTGATACACAATTTTTCGAATACTGCAATGTGACTATCCAGAATTAATTATCAAATATTTTTGACGTCCTTCAAGTTTCCGTTTCAGGAATAAAATTTGTCGCTTTTTCTTTCAGCTGAACGTTCAGAACTCCAAAATTTTCGTTCTAAATTTTTTCTTTCCGAATTTTTCTTCCTACATTTTTTATGATAATTACGACACGTGTACGAATGAAAATCGGCTTACAAAAATTCTATTTTTTTTCATCGATGGAACTTTGCATCGAGCAAAAGTTTTGATGAGGGATGTGGTTTGATGCAGGTTGTAAAAATATGGGATCGATTTATAAAAAAAGTCGCAAAACTGTGCCACCGTGTGAAAAAATGCTCGTGGTTGCCACAACTTTTGTAATTTGGCCAATAGGAAGTTTAAATTGCATGAAAATACTCGGTAATAACGGACAGTTGGTTCTGAATTTGAAAATAAATACTCGAGGGATTCAGTTTTTTTTAAATTAACATTTGGACAGACGATTTGTGAGCAATAAGACTTTTGTAATTTCGGTGCAAAAATACGTTAGGTAACGAAGATAATAGGAATTAAATTTTGAAAGTGACGTTACAGGGATTCAGATTACCAAAAAAAAAATGAATTTTTCAAAAATTTTCAAAGTATCAAGCATGGTTAAAATGGAATTTGGAAAAAAAATCGAGCTTCAATTTTAGAAAATGTTGAAATAAAAGAAAATTACGAATTCTGTAACTTGCAAAATTTTCCTATCGATTTCCATGGATGTAAAAATAAAAAATTGTAAAATCGTATTATCAAGCGGAAACTGGGAGAAAAAATATCATGCAAATTTGAATTTGCACGTCGCTTGCTCAAATTATTTCATCCGATCCACAAAGCTTTCGTCATGAAGAAGCCAAAATCGCGAGCGAAAATTTATCACAAAGTATGTTTTGTGAATGGAAAAAATAAATTATGCGTAAATTCTAATACGCACGAGTTATTTTTCGCTCTCGTTGTGGACTTTACAATGCTAATAGGAGTGAAATAGTTCAGCACCAATTTGGTATTTAAGGTAGATAAGACTGACGATAAAAAAAAGTATTTTTGTTTTCTCAAATAACGAGAATAACATTGATGATAATACAAATTGAGGAAATATTTTTGACCGTCTCGATAAAATGATGATAAATGGGTGAAACATTTTTAGAATAATCTTTTCTGATTTTAACATTTTTTCAATATTGTTTATTAGGGTGAATTGAAAATTTTGAAAACTGTTTGCTATCCTCAAAAATGAAAGATATCGTTGAAACAAAGGTCCCAGTGCAACGATTCGATTTTTTTACAATATATAGAGGGCGCGCGGGACGTTCAAAAACGCAATTTTTAGCGTTAAATTCACTTTAGCACTGATAAACCGAAAGAGATCATTCAAAAAATTGTGAATTTTTTATATAAGGTGCTCAGATATGTATTCTTTCGAACCCATATTTACCGAACATTAACAAATGGTTCAGATCTACAAAAAAAAATCTCTGAAAATCAATATTTTCACTATTTTTCAATTAATTATATCGTTAAATATTGATTTTTGTCTTCTAAGACGTTTTTGTATTTCTTCCATCTTTTTTCTTGTAAAACTCGGTATCAGTATTACTTACAATGCGAAAATTGCTAAAAAATAAATTTTTATTTAAGAATGTTGAGTCTCTATGAAATTTGTTAATGTTAATTGTTCAATAAATAGCTTCTTAATCGTCGTGAAATTTTTACACGATCTCCTGAATACTTCATGTAAAAACATAGCAAATTTTCAGAATTCCATCATTATTGAGGTTGAAATGATGAGAAAATTCTGAAATTTTGGTATGTTTTTGTATGAAGTATTCAAGAGGTCGTGTAAAAATTTCACGACGATTAGGAAGCTCGTTATTAAAAAATTAACATTTTGTTAAGAACAATTTTTTAAACAAATAAAAAAAATATTGATCAATAAACTTCGTTTTGTTTCCGTTGCTTTCAATATATTGTAGATATTAAAAAATTGAGAGGTCAAAAAAAAACTTGTCGCAAAGTTATATCAGTTTTCATAAGACTACATTTAATTTGTTAATGTTAATTGTTCGATAACAAGCTTCCTAATCGTCGTGAAAATTTTACACGACCTCTTAAATACTTCATCAAAAAACATACCAAATTTTAAAAATTTTCTCATCATTTGCGATTTGGGAGTCAACGTCCTTAAAAATAAAATAAGGAAATTTCCAAAATAAAGATTTATTTTTTTAGCAATTTTCGCATTGTAAGCAATACTGATACCGAGTTTTACAAGAAAAAAGATGGAAGAAATATAAAAACGTTTTAGAAGACAAAAATCAATATTCAATGATATAATTAATTGAAAAATAGTGAAAATAACGATTTTCAGAATTTTTTTTTTCGTAGATATGAACCATTTGTCAATGTTCGGTAAAAATGGGTTTGAAAGAGTACATATCTGGGCACCTTGTATAAAAAAAATCAGAACCTTCTAGAATGATCTGTTTCCGTTTATCAGTGATAAAGTAAATTTAACGCTAAAAATGGCGTTTTTAAACGTTCCGCGTGCTCTTTATATATTGTCAAAAAATCGAATCGTTGCGCTGAGACCTTTATTTCAACGATATCTTTGATTTTTGAGGGTAGCCAACAGTTTTCAAAATTTTCGAATCACCCTATTGTTTATAGACATATGAATTCGAGAGACTACATATTTAATGATTATTTTAATTCCATGTTGAGAGCAAAATTTACTATGCTAGGTCGACATAACAAACAATTCGCGATGAAACGATCGATAATGGTAAAAAATTAATAAAATAATAACAAATTAAAAGAAAAAAAACACCAACATGCATCGCTACCTCGTCGATGAGGCATGGCGTTGGCGGCCTGACAAGCCTCGTTCGCGCTCTGATGTAGAGCCGAATCGGAATTTGTTCTTCGCCATGTGTCTGGCAACGGCGGTGATAAATATGGTGCCCCGCTGTAGGGCGAAGTGTCGTGTCTCTTTTCCATCGGTCTCGGGCGCATCGGACCAACTCCCACGCTTCGTCCTCTCTCGGTGCTTCTGTAAATCATTGGATTGTGCTGCATCTCCTCGAGTGTACTCAGAGCCGTCTGTAATCACGAAGTTTTCAAAAAGTTAAGAAAAAAAACATCCAACATTTCTAAACCAAAAATCCTTCTCCAATCCCAAACTAAATTCGCCCGAATCAGATCAACAACAAATTCAATCGACTTCCCCCTAAATCTTCGGGGTGGGGGTCGAAGAATCGACTAACCAATATTTCGAACGGCCGAAATCCCGAATTTCACGATTACGAGCGTTCGAATAACGAAGCGCCGAAATCCCGAACGCCAGAAAAGCGAAAGCGGAGATCGCCGCCCCATGCGTAAGACAGAGAGACCCATGCAGAAATTTCGATAGGGACACCCTACGTCCCATCAAATCCCTGTCGGGATTCGGCATGGACTCCCCAAAACGGGCGTCCCTATGGGGATCCCTATCGGGATTTGCTATAGATTCCCCAAAACGGGCGTCCCTATGGGGGTCTCTATCTAGGATTTACTATGGATTCCCCAAAACGGGCGTCCCTATGGGCGTTCTTATTAGGATTTGTTATGGATTCCCGAATACGGGCGTCCCTATGGGCGCTCCTATCGGGATTTGCTGTGGATTCCCCAAATCGGGACTCCCTATTAAAATCCAGGTTGCATCGCCATATGGCGTCACTCCCATTTACCATGTCCCCATAAGATTCCTATGTGGATCGAGTATGACGGTCGTAGGTCTGGATCATATAGATGGCGTACTCGTGAGCCGTGCGGGATTTAGTATTATTACCTGTGCGATGCCAGTGAGGTTATGTCGTGTGTTTATTTTGTGCTTTCAATATATTTGGTGATCTGATTCTATTATTGATGAACAACGAAATGAATGAGCGTGAGAAAACTCGCATTCGCGTACAACGATGTCGGAAAATACGTCGGGAAATTAATCTCGAACTGCAACGCCATGCCGAAGCACGTGCTTCAATTCCAGGTTAGGAACAATACAAGTTTTCCACCGTTTTGATAACGATTATAACAGTTAATAAATATTTATTATTCATTAAAAATAAATACTTGAGATTGGGAGCTTTGTAAAACCTTTCACAGACTTTAACAAAATAAAAAAATTAATATAAATTCTAATAAAAATTGATTCGGTTCGGTATCCCTACAGGATACCGTTTGGTATCCCTACAGGATCCCGGTTGGGTATCCCTACAGGATCCCGTTTGCGTATCCCCATTCGAATCTAATGGGCGGATGTTGCAATCACGATTGGAATCCAATCTGACGTCGCATTAGATCCCGATGGGGAGGCCGGGATGCGCGCCAGAATCCCACCGGATCCCTATCGAAATTTCTGCATGGGGGAGATGCGCGTCCTCTCTCTCTTACGCATGGGGCGGCTCTTTCGACTTTCTCTTTTCTGGCGATCGGGATTTCGGTGCTTCGTTATTCTAACGCTCGTAATCGTAAAATTCGGGATTTCGGCCGTTCGAAATATTGGTTAGTCGACTCTTCGACCCCCACCCAATCTTCGTAGTAATTCTCTCCGTCGAGCATTTCCTCCAAAAAAAGTAAAGATAACAATAAAGTTGTTGAATCGTTAAGGGGCGCGTATAAAGATCAACGAAACCTCAAAACCTTTTTAGAAGATATTTTAGAATAAAAAAAGAATCGTTAGGCGTTTTTGAAAAAAATATGTCAATTTTAACGTCACCTCCGTTGCACTTGAAACCGCGGAAAGTTGGGGAAACAAGCTTGAGCCTCCCCTTAAGAGCGGTAAAAAAGCCACTTGATGTTCAACATCTTGAAGTTTCTCTTCGAAATTCGTCGTCAAAGGAAAGATACAATTTTTTTCTTCGGGTAAGCGTTTTTTTAATGTCATTCACATTTTTACATTGATGCGACAAAAGTACGAGAGAGGAATTCCCGTCGTATCACGGATGTATACGTCGATCCATAAAAGACTCACGGCATCTTCATGTATATGGGGCATTCCACACCGATTCGAACTGGGTCTGCACCTCTCCGATGTTGTCCGCAATTTTTTATGGTTTTGCAATACCTCTGAAAAGCACTCAGGATTTTTTTCAAAATTTTTTGGAGCGATTTGACTTAACTGTAATTTGATAAACAAATTAATTGTAGCCTAAATTTAAAAATTTGAAAAAATTCACAAAAAACCCGTTTTTTGTATGAAAAATTTCAAGCGCTAAGCCAAAGTGGGCAGGTGTTTCCTTCTGCTTATAACAATTGCTTTTTCGAAAAAAAAAATTAAATAGAAGGAGGAACCTGAATTGAGTGGGCCGTTATTTAAACATTTTTGTTTGAATTGAAGATATTTAAAAAAATGTTTGGATGAGAGCCAATTTAGGTCTCTCCTTCTAATTGTTTCAATTTTTATTTTTGGAAAAAGCTTGTTATAAACAGAAGGAAACCCGTGCCCACTTTGGCTCAACATTTGAAATTTTCCGTATAAAAATGGGATTTTTGTTATTTTTTCAGATTTTGAAATTTGGGCTACAAGTAATGTGTTTATTAAATTGTAGGTAAGTCAAATGACTCTAAAATATCTGAAAAAAATCCTGAGTGCTTTTCAGAGGACAAAATCGGAGAGGCGCGGGTCTCAAAATTTTTCGTCCATCAATATCTGGTTAAAATATTTAACGTACCTTTAATTGTGTGCCTCTTAAGTGTCGATACAGCCAAATTAAAATCTGACCAGTGCTTTTCAACTGGAAAAAAGCTCTCCTTTCAATAAAGCAAATGGAATATTAATCCGAGATGTAACAAAAAATTGACATCCAAAAAACTGAGGAAAAAGCCATTTAAATTTTTTTTCGGCCCTTAGGGTCTACTGAATTTTATCAAAAATTTTACTGAACCTCGTTTAACATGGTAGAAACGTACGGTAAATTTTTCAGCTTCCCTTTAATTTTTGTTCACTGGCAATAAAATTAATAAGTTTTGTCTCGAACGAGTTCCGATGGAAAGGAAGCCCCGACTATTTATGGGGTAACTACACATTTAATTGCCAGCGAACAAAGAAAAAAGGCAAGCTGAAAATTTTACCGAACGTTTCTCACATGTTGAACTATGTTCAGTAAAATTTTTGATAAAATTCAGTAAACACTAAGGGCCGAAAAAAAATAAAAACAGGGTTTTGCTCCGTTTTTTGGCTATAAATTTTGCTTTACAAATCGGATTAACATTCCATTGGCTTTATTGAAATGAGCGCTTTTTTCCGGTGTAAAAGCGCTGGTCAGATTTAATTTTTGCTGTATTGACATTCAAGGGACACACGATTAAAGGTATGTAAAATATTTCATTTTTTTATTTTTCGATCAGGAGTTAACAAAAACCAAGTCTTCATTGGGGTTCATAACTACATGGAAATGTTTTTATATGATATAAGAAAACGATATATTAACGGACGAAAAATCTTGAGACCCGTGGCCAAAACCTGTCCCGCTACGCGTGGAATACCCCATATATATGAGCGTGGGTACTCTGCCGGGTTGACGACGTTATATTCCGACGTTTTCGTCGTCGTCGGCGTTCTCGCTTCAAATTGGCCAAGGGGCATCAAGCGTTTGTGCTATACACGTGGAAATACAGGACTCCGAGGTTAGCATGTAGGGTCGCAAAGGAATTTCATGCCGGCATTCGCTATACATGTATATATGTACACAGAGAGGAAATTCTAGGGTCGTGCATATATAAGCCCTTTATTGACATTATACTCGGGTTGCAGCCTCGTACACGTGCATTAATAGGAGCATCTATATATAAGAAAGAGGAAAATCTGAATTTCCTAGAAACCCAAGCGTGATATTATCGAAAATTTCTATAACGTTGTGCATCCCGCCGTATGATGCAGCATGAAAATTCAATTATTTCACGAAGATATTGTTTTCCAGAGGTAAATTTAACCGTGAATCCCGGTGCTAATGATTCAATTACATACTGCGGATATTTAATTAGGGTAGTTGGTCTCCTTGCTGATCGCAGTGGTGTACATTTATTCGCTTCTATATATCTATATTGTCCTGTTTGGTAGCGCGTGACTCTCTTAATTGTCAAACAACTTTAACGACCTACCCGTCACACGCAATGCTACCGTACCAAAAGTATCATATTATTACCACGGGGTAATTCCAGTGCAGTTAGAACACCTTTCTTCAAGGTGGGCGACCTGAATCAGAACCCTAAAAAAGGATTAAAGGAGTGGACAAAAAAGAAGGACCCACTTTCGGATTTTTTTTTGACACATTTTGACATTATGAAAGAACTTTTTCATAAAAAAATATTCTGAAATTACACCCAGAAAAAAGATCTAGTCGTAGGTACTATAATCGTTTATTTGATTATTTTTTAGTTACTTTAAAGGAAATTTTCTTTCCATCCAATTTTGGGCGATATTTACTTCCACTATATTTATTTATTTGAATTCCCTGTCATCGATAAACAGGCATTGAAGAAAAATTCTATTCGTTGTTACTAAATACCTATTCACCCGTAATCTCATCCGATCATATCTGCAGATTTGTCAGTACCCCAAAAATCCGCCAGGTGGCTACCTCTCGCACAAGCGAACCCGCCTCTCGACACCTATATCCTTTCCAAGCTCCTCTATGTTTGATATCCTTATTTTTCAGTATGGATATCTAATACATTGAACATTGCGGCAAAACGCAAGATGGTCGAATCCCCGAAAAGGATTCCCATAAAAAAGGGTCTTTTTTCCCCTTCTGTTGAAGAAAAGACGAAGCTCAACGAAATTGTAAACTTCATATGTGTAACTGTACATTTAAAGATTGAAATGTTTAAAAATATATATTGTGTAAATATTTTTAAAAAAATTATTTCATTTAAATACATGTTTGTTCAGTTTGAAATAATATTTATTAATATTAAAGAAAAATTTATTAGATCGCAATATATTTTCCTAGTAGGTCATTCAAAAAAAAATTCGTTGACATGAATAGAGTTGTATTAGGCCGGCCTACAACTAAAAAAAATGATTTGGCTTGACCAGCATTTAGTTAAATGTACTACATCTTTTTTCTGGGTGTAGAACACCTCTCGCTAAGGGTGAGCAACCTGAATTGGAGCCCTAAAAAAGACTAATTTTACCATTTTCTCCTCGACTCCAATAAAAAGGGTCTTTTTGAGACTTTTGGGATTTTTTACAACATATTTTGATATTATGAAAGACCTTTTCTTTAAAAATATTCTGAAATTAAAACACCTTTTTTCAAGAGTGGGCGATCTGAATTAAAGCCCTAAAAAAGGCTAATTTTACCATTTTTTCCTCGACTTCATTGAAAAGAGTCTTTTTAAGACTTTTGGGATTTTTTACAACATATTTAGATATTATGAAAGAACCTTTTCATATAAAATCATCAAAGATTTTGGCAATTTCCCTGCAATAGCTTTTAACTCTTCATGATACAAATTTTTTGTTGTTTATATTTTAAAGTAAACGAATGGCGAAACTTTGTAAGAAAAGTTACGATCAGCGAAACTCGATTGCTTAAAAATGTTGAAACAGTTGATTTTACAAGGATTATTTTTCCGACCCAAATGTCGGCCAATAGAATTGCACCATTCGACGTCACGTGGTACAACCTACATGGTATTATACTGATAATTTTTTGATTATTTTCTCTGGTAGTTGCTATATATAAAAAACAAAACATGATCCAGTCAAATTAACCACACGTCAAACTGACAGGTTGAATTCAATTGTGAAAATTGGAGATTTTGCATGAAACATGCACCAATGTTTACAACAATTGTATTTTTAATTGCACTAGCCTGAATCTTAATTAAATGTTGTTTTATTCATTATGAAATTCTTATTTGTTAACTGTTCATTTCATCTCATGGTGCAATTCTATTGGCCGACATTTGGGACGGAAAAATAATCCCCTGAATACCACACGAGCTTCAAAATTATCTGGCATTTCCCTCAAGGTTCCCTGCAAACAAATAAAGTCGTCAAGTTTTTCAGGAAAAACTTGACTCCTTCATTTGTTTGCAACGAACCTATCGGGAAATACCCGATAATTTTGAAGCTCTTGTGGTATTATAAGTGAATATTTTGGGTTCACATGGAAGGTAAATATGTCAACATCAAGATATGTATACTCGATTTTTGTTTGTTTTAGACAAAATTACGTATGCCAAACTGTGCTCCAATAAATAACTTCGGTGATGGGATGTTTCAAACAATTCCAAGTTTATTTTATAAAAAATCAATACGTTGAAATTTCCAAAATAAATCTTTATTTTTTAGTAATTTTCGCATTGTAAGCAATACTGATTCCAAGTTTTACAAGAAAAAAGATGGAAAAAATACAAAAACGTTTTAGAAGACAAAAATCAATATTTAATTATATAATTAATTGAAAAATAGTGAAATCATTGATTTTCAGTGATTTTTTTTCGAAGATATTAACCATTTATTAATGTTCAGTAAATATGGGTTTGAAAGAGTACATATCTGGGCACGCAATGTAAAAAATTCAGGACTTTTTGAATGATGTGTTTCCGTTTATCAGTGATAAAGTGAATTTAACGTTAAAAATGGCGTTTTTGAACGTCCCGCGCGCCCTCTATATATTGTCAAAAAATTGAATCTTTGCACTGAGACCTTTATTTCAACGATATCTTTGATTTTTGAGGGTAGCCAACAGTTTTCAAAATTTTCGATTCACCCTAATGTATAATAATCATGAGTATGAAGAAATATAACGGAGGCATCGAAGCCTTGAATCAATATCAAACCAACTGTCTATCCAGCGCGTTCGGGAATCGAAATTTCAAAAAAAGAAAAATGATAATATTCCAGAGAGGAAAAACAGTGATCGGTATGACACGAGAAAAAGCACAAATAAAAAGAAACCACTAATTTCCATATTTCGAGGGAGAAAATAAATATGATGGAAAAGATCGACATTTTGAATTTCGACTGACACGTTTATGTTATTATCGTGGATATAATATCAAAAAGAAGAGATAGAGGTAGCGAGAGAGAGAGAGAGAGAGAGAGAGAGAGAGGGAGGGAGGGAGAGAGATAGGAAAAGAGAGAGAGAGACAGAGGAAGGAGAAGGAGAGCCTGAGATCTCGTTGCAGACCGAAAGTGAATTATTAATACACACGTGATGAACGTTCTCGTGTGCGACGAGCAATGTGAGTCTATGAGGCGCAAAGTTCAAGGAAAACTCGGCGAGTCTCGCTATCCTCGCTTTGAGCACAAAAAAAAATAACGCAACACCTACATAACTCATTCTTACTCAATGTTTGCTTCCTTGCTGTTGATCACAGAAAATACCGGATGAAAAGAATAATAAACCAATCGTAGAATTTTAAAAAATTCATTACGATTTATCGATCCAGAGGATCGGAAAGTTGTCGCGCTTCACTAAAGTGCGACAAGATCTTGGGTTTGTCTCGTTTCGTGGGAAATATTGAGGGAGATCATCTCATCGGAGATTCGGAGAGAAAGCCAGACGGGAAGCCCAACGACTTTTTTGTGTGTTTCTCCCCTCCGTTATGGAAGGCGGTGACGTAAATAAGCGTATTTGAGAGAGGAGAATGAGAATTTAAAAATAAAAATAAAACGAAAATTTATTCAAGCGAGGGGAAGAAGCGCGAAGAGGCAAATGAAAGGGAAGACCGATACGAGATGTGCTTTTATCTCGTTATACATATATTACGCTTCACATGTCGCTTCGCTCGGATCTTTGGCGGATCGTGAATTGAGCCACGTGCGTCTCTCTCTCTCTCTCTCTCTCTCTCTCTCTCTCTCTCTCTCTCTCTTTCTTCCATTACGTAATTATCACTTCTACATATATTATCGTTGTTATTATCTATTATTGTTAGAAAACTGACATCGCTCTCACTATTATCATCATCATCATTATCATTATTATTATTATTATTATTATTATTATTATTATTATTATTATTATTATTTTTATTATTTTTATGTAAACTAATAAAAGCTTTGGAATTTCAGGCTGTAGAAAATACATTGTGTTGGGATTTCAATTATCCAAGTGACGATAGTAATTGGTATTGTGGGGCTTGTCTCAAAATAAAACGATCATGAATGATGATAAATACTCGGGATTCCCATGAAAATGATACAATCTTGTATCATCGTTATACAAGAAAACATATTCACGTTTGGATTATGCTTGATCATCTATATGAACGATTATAAAAAAGATTTCCACGATTTATAAGAAAAAAAAGGTCTGGTTGAACTGACGATTTGTTGAGCCTTTAGGCGATATTCTGGTCTGGAGACATACATTTTGAGGGTTTTGTCGAGCTCGAGGAAAACTTTTTTTTTTTACCATGCTTTTTTTTAAAACAGATTTATTCGTATTTTGAGAATAAACAAAATAATTATAGAGAAAAAAATGAAAATTAAATAAGTTATAAGCTGGTAGAGTTTGAGCTAAAAAAGGGCTGGCTGACACGATTGCAACCTTTCTAATCATCCGATACAAAATTTAGAAAAAGATTCTTAATTAGTTAGAATTTTATTATAGCCCCTAACCTTAGAGAAAACGAAAAAAATAATTTCGCGAAATGACAGCTGTTTGAGCAAAAAAATACGTTTTTCGACTGTATCTTTCATATTTTTAGTTTTTTTTCAATAGTAAAAAAAATATTTTGATACAAAAGTGATAGGAGCGATAGAGAGTTCTACATTGAAGATTGGTAAAAAAAAATTGAAGTAAATCGGTCGAGTAGAACTTAAGATATTATGTCAGCCGTGTTGAGAAAAGTAGTTTTGAAAAAAGGTGCTGCGTCACTAAAATAGATATAATTCCGTAAATTATTGGAATTTAACAATTTACTTTCGAGGATATATTCTCAAAGGTCTAAACTTTCAAAAAAGGCAAAAAAAATTGATCTTTTCAAGATTCTAGAACAGAATACTCCCTTAAAAATGAGCTCTTCCGAAATATTATGTAAGATATTGCTTTGGTTTCTTTTAAGCTTAACTTTTTATATCTTTTGAATGACATACTTTCAGTTTTGTAATATATGCTTTTTATGATTGTAAATAAATATTTTTCAATGCATTTTTAACGGTTCTTTTTATACAAGATATGAAACGTTGGGATTTGAATTAAAATTTTTGAAAAATCGCTAAAAACGGTTGCGCCGGCTTGTACTTGATTTTTTTTTGAAGAACTCTAGTTGAAGGAGCAAATGTTTTTTGCAACAACCAAATATATAAATATTTATATGTAAGATATAATAAATATAATAAATAAATTTCATAAAATTGAGAAGACATGAATTTTAGAATAAAATATTAAAAAATGAAATTCTATTTCTAACAACGGACTGACAATTTTATATATAAATTAATTCGACCGACCCGCGGTGACGAGCGAAATTTTTACAAAAAGGCGAAACCATTTTGATTTTCTTTTTCTAATTCTGTGAACCGACGACCTTTATTTTTCCCAACTGGTGCGGTTTCATAATTGTTTCATGAGCGCGCATGAATTTTTTGAAGCCTAAAACTTGAATTTCAGTCATTAAAAAACACGCCAAATTAGAATTGTCAAATTATTGACTTGGAGGAAGGATGTAAAAAAATCACACCTTAAAGTTGGATTTTATTGCCACGGGACGATTACCTCAAGTCAATGTCATGGTGACATTGAATCCCACATGACCTAATTTAGTAATTTTCCTTTTTTCTCAATATCTGTTATTCCGATGTATCTCAAAAAAAGATTCTCTTCTCTCGGATGATCCAGAAAGAAAAATGTAAAAGGAAAATGTTTATGTAATCATGAAAATAGCTTGTTTTTATCCTCAGCCATCGCATTGCGCCTTTACGCGCAGACAGATTCATTAAGTAGAAGCGTAAGTAGCATTTTCATTCAGTTTTACCGAGAATTCTAGGTCGATCGTGCTTTTCCACTTTTTTTGTATCTCTGCTCCTTTACGTCTGAGAGAATCAAGAAGAGAAGTTTATAAAAAAAAAAGTGACTACCGGTTCGACATTAAAACGAAGTATGTTCTTTAGGCGTGGCGAACGGGTTTCTAACTGCAAAACGACTTAACTATCCCTGCACTTTGTACGAGATATTTCACGTTGAGTGGACGAATTTTTGATACACTTGAAGAACGTCAAATTGAACAAAAAATCGATAAACGTATTTTTTTTACCATCAAATAATTTTAAAAAAACCCACCAATATATTTATTTCAACCCTTACTTGACACACTTCAGCAGAATAACGTACTTGACATACTGGGGTAATTTGTACCCCAGCGATAAAAATTGTTATAAAAAATAAACCATGAAATATTTTAACTTGCAAATTTGTTTAGAACTTCTTACGAGGTTACTTTTCAAAGTTATATAAGATTTATAGTAAAATATCAAAGTTAAATATGATAAACAAATTTAAATATCCAAAAAAACTGAAAAATGACAACTTTTACGAAAAAAATCAAACCTTTTTTGTTTTTCGACAAAAATGGTTTAAAATGTCACTGTAGGTCTCATTTTTTTAAAATTTAGGTACTCAAAATTAAGGAAAACTAGGCCTGGGGTCTTTTGTACCCCAGTGTGTCAAGTAAAGGTTAAATATATTGGTGGGGTTAAGGGATTATCACAGTGTTAAATTTTCAAAAAATCGATTTTTTTGCATTATCCGATAGTATAAACGTTTTGGTCAATTTTTAGATACAAATTCGAATGATTTTAGTCCCTACAGCCTTTCTTAGAAAAAGACCTGGCGCGGAGACATAAACGCGTTTTTCTCGAAATGGTGTTTTTCAAAACGGTGGCCACTTTCAAAAGGAAGAGTTTTCATGCTGTCCGTTTAAAATTTTAACAGAACATTTTTCACGTCATTCCTTATCGTGTTATGGAAGCTTCTTTTTAATCTTCCTATTTTTTTTACTAAAAACTGTCCAAAAAAGGCTAAATTTGATACTTTTTTGTTCAAACCACCGCCATTTTTTCAAATTTCACTAAACAAAAAAAACTTCCATAGGACGATAGCGGCTTTCCTACAGATTAATCATCTTTTTTAAATTTTTGTTTTGGATAAAATTTACGGCCGCAATCCTGGACAACATGGGACATTTTTTTTCTACACAATTTTCCGCAAATAAAAACAATATGTTAAGCAATAAATAAAGGAATTTTTTAAAAATCATTTTGTATCCTTTATCGGTGCTTCAATTTGTAAAAAAAAGTTAGACCGTCACACTGTGATGATCCCTTAAATATTTTTTGTTTTTTCTTTATCGAGACCAGAATACTGCCTTAAGGAATATTTTTGGTTTCCCGTAAGCCAATATTTTTGGCTCCAAAAACGTGAGGAAAATGTATATTTTTTTTTGCATCGCGCTGTTCCACGTTATGTCAAGATCCGTACCTATAAATATGTATCCTCGAGGGAACACTATCACGCGACGACAAGGAAAAATATAATATATAGATGATAAAGAGAATTCACGTCTATAGATATATTATTCGCGTTAGACAATGGGGAGGGTTGGAAAGAAAGTTGCGCGCGATTCCATATATATTCCTCGCAGGTTTTTGCACCCCTTTTAGCCGCCCCGTCCCTTCTCTCGCCTGTCTTTCTCTCTCTGGGGAATCCACCGCCGCCGGTGTCGCACTATCGAAAGAAAATAGAATGAAAGCTACGACAAATCGCGGTGAATGGCAAGACAGAACGAGAGAGAGAGAGAGAGAGAAAGAGAGAGAGAGGAGAAAGAGAGGGAAAGAAAGAGATAAAGGAGAAGAGGTACGGAAGCAAAGAAAATAAGAGAGAGAGAGAGAGAGAGAGAGAGAGAGAGAGAAAAACATGCGAAGCTGAGAGTTGGAGAGGTCGGGAACCGATCGACAGGCTTTTTCCTATATGTCCTGCGTTACATATATCTTCCTTCTTGACGAAGCTTGCGCGTCGCAAAAAGATTTTTCGAACCTCCGCATAGCAGGGCTCCGTTTTACCATCCCGCTCTGCAGCGCGATGCTTCTCCTGAGCTTTCTCTCTCTCTCTCCTTCTCCCCCCCCCCTCGCTGACTCTCTCTTTCCCTTCTCGAGCTTGGTTGTTACCATTGTGCTCTCTTCCCATTCTATAAAGTACGCCCACGCGCAGCGTCGCGACGCCAGCCGTTGCTATACTCCACCTTTCGTCTATATGTATATGTATGCAACGTCGACGCGACGATATAACCCCGACCGTTCTCGACGTCGACCCACTTTGACCGACGTCGATGTCCCCTTTCGACTCCCCCGACCCCTTCTCTCATACGGCCATTCAAGTTTCCTCGCTTCATGCTTCCTTCCTTCCTTCCTTCCTCTCTCTCTCTCTCTCTCTCTCTCTCTCTCTCTCTCTCTCTCTTTTGCTCTCGATCTTCCATATATACATGCAAGTATATCATACCAGGATCCGAAAAGTCACCGCATTTACGTCTCTACCTGATGCAACTCTACGGAGAAAATCAACCATTTACGACTCTACCGAATGACGATAACTATATATTTTAAAAAAACAACTCTACCGAATAAACATGCCTGTACTGAATATGAAGAAAAATTCTTCCGGAAAATGAAACTCTGGAAACAACTCTACCGAAAAACAAGATTATAACTTCGAGACAACTCTACCGTGCAAAAGTAAATATTTCTACTGGAGAACTCCTCTACCGAATAACAAGTCTCTCAAAGGACGAATCAATGGAATTACGTCTCTACCAGAAAACATTTCTACATAATATTAAGTACATCTCTACATCTACATTTACTCTACATCTATATTTACAACTCTACCCGACAACAACTGAAAACAACTCTTCCGAATAACGAGATTATGACCTCGAGACAACTCTACCGTGCAAAAGTAAACATTTCTACTGGAGAACTCCTCTACCGAATAACAAGTCTCTCAAAGGACGAGTCAATGGAATTGCATCTCTACCAGAGACCATTTCTACATGATATTAAGTAAATCTCTATACATCTACATTTACTCTACATCTATATTTACAACTCTACCCGTTGCAACTTTACTGAATAGTATATATGAAAATAATGACTTTACCGAATAACAAGTCTCTCGACGGACGTATTAATGGAATTGCATGTCTACCAGAGGACACTTCAACATAATATTAAGTACATCTCTACATCTACATTTACTCTACATCTATAATTACAACTCTACCCGACAACAACTGAAAACAACTCTACCGAATAACGAGATTATAACCTCGAGACAACTCTACCGTGTAAAAGTAAACATTTCTACTGGAGAACTCCTCTACCGAATAACAAGTCTCTCAACGGACGACTCGATGGAATTGCACCTCTACCAGAGAACACATCTACATGAAGTTAAGTACGTCTCTATACATTTACATTTACTCTACATCTTTATTTACAACTCTACCTGATGCTACTTTACTGAATAGTATATATGAAAATAATGACTTTACCGAATGACAAGTCTCTCGACCGACGTATTAATGGAATTGCATCTCTATCAGAAAACATTTCCACAAAATATTAAGTACATCTCTACATCTAAATTTACTCTACATCTATATTTACAACTGTACCCAACAGCAACTGAAAACAACTCTACCGAATAACAAGATTATAACCTCGAGACAACTCTACCATGCAAAAGTAAACATTTCTACTGGAGAACTCCTCTACCGAATAACAAGTCTCTCAAAGGACGAATCAATGGAATTACATCTCTACCAGAGAACACTTCTACAAAATATTAAATACATCTCTACACATCTACATTTACTCTACATCTATATTTACAACTCTACCCGTTGCAACTTTACTAAACAGTATATGAGGCGATCCATGTCACTTTCGCCAGTAAAAAAAAGTCACAAATAATTTAGAAAAATCGAGTTACTTTATTGAAAAATATTCACCGAGTGTCGAAATTAAATTTTTTTAAATTAATATATTAATACAAAAATAAATAAAAAATAGCCGTTACTTCACGGTGTTTAGGAATCCCATAATATAAAAAATACAAAAAATTCGTTCTTCGTATTCAAAATTCGGGAAAATTTTCAAAACAAAATAACGAGTGTCTTTCCTTGAGAAAAAAAATATTTTTGCATATTTTGCCCTGGAACGGACGTTCGACTTGCTCAATAAAATCTAAATTAATTTTTTTCTAGGAGGCCATAAACAAACGCAGATTTTTACAAATGTAAATACGTCAAAACCTGCCAAAGATACAGCCATTTGAATGGAAAAATGTTAAAAAAGTTAATCAACGAGAAAAACGTGAGAAATTTTTTTAAAAAATTCGACACTCGGTGAATATTTTTCAATAAAGTAACTCGATTTTTCAAAATTATTTGTGGAACTGTTTTTTTTTACTGGCGGAAGTGACATGGATCGCCTCATATATGAAAATAATGACTCTTCCGGAAAATAAACCTCTTGTTATAACAGGCTACCTGAAATACATTTTGTAAAAATAAATGTATAATTTTTTAAGAATATTTTCAACATAATAATTGCAACAACACTGTAATTTTTTATTTACGAAATTCGGCAAATAAATTTAGAACAATTTTTTTACAAAACAAAACAGTGACTCCCAATCTGTAAAGTCCTTTGAATCACTGCATGGAATTCGAATAGAAGTATCTGTTTCAATCAGAAAGATAGGCTCTCGCTTCAAAACATTTTTTTTTGTATCTCCACATTTCTGCTTTCCCAAATTTTCATAAGATTGGCAAAATATTTCTAATCGAAGAATGTCTTCAGGCTCACGGTAAAAAAATATATTTTTCAAAATGCTCGAACAATGTAATGGTCCGGAAATGACTTCGTGGATTCTGATGGGGAAGGAAATAGGGAGAATATATAATACATCATTTGCAGACATATATATTCCGGAGTTGAACGGCAAATTCCTTCGAACTTTCATACAGGACGACAGTAAAATCTCGGGGATATTGTATCCGTGGAGAGAAGGATATTAACACGCAGGAACGAAAGTTATTTCCGATCGCAAGTCAATCTGCGATCGATAATTTGCCCGACGATTGCAAAGACCCGCGGAATACAAAATTATTCTCGCTCCATTTTCGTAATAAGAAATTGTCGCAAGGATCCTCCGCGTGAAAGTAGGTCATGCTGCATTGTGGTGTGTGAAAATCTTCCAAGCAGTAACTGTATCGGAAATTTTTTGCTGTATACTAAAACCGCGCTTATCCAACTTCTGATTAATCGAGGCTCCGCGTTAACAAAGAACAAGCCCGCGGTTTAACGGAGTTCTCCGCATTGACCGATTCGTGTCCTCGGATAATCCGGACGTCCGTGGACAATATATGCCATTCAAAAAATAAAACTAAATAAAAAAAAAGTTTTTTCAACGTTTCTTGAGACTTCTGACGGGAAAACCTTTGAAATTTAAGAAACTAGTCGGTTTTTCGAGATCTCCGAGCGAATTCTGCTCGAGTAAGTTCTTGAAAGACCATTAAGAATGGAAAAAAAAAGTTGAACCCAATTTCGCAGGCATCCCGCGATCGATTGTTTAGCTATATATGGGGCATTCCATCCCAAATCGGACAGTTTGAAAAACTTTTTTTTTTATTTCCTCAATTTTTTTATATTTTCGAGTACCCATCAAAAGACCCTTCCTGTTGAATTTTGAGATTCTTTTGATTACCCGTTCAAAAGATATTGAATTAACAAAAAAACCACTCTTTTTTTGGTATTTTGGTCATAACTTCTTTAATAATGGTCCAAATTAAAAGCTTTCTTTTTAAAATTTTCGTTTTTTTTTGGCCTTTTCAGAAAAAAATACAACAAAAATATTCGACGTATTTTTTAATGAGTATTTTGAGTTTTAAACGTTAAATCGCGTTTTTAAAAGTGAATGTCATTTTTTTTTTTTTTAATTCTTTGTTTCAAACATCTATCTATTCAACAATTTTTAAGACTTGTCCGATCGTGGGATCTTAATAGCTACTATTTTTTTTCGTCTTTTGAAAATTATTATTATTATTTTTTTTTACAAATTATTATGAATGCCAATTTTTGTTACTGTACAGTATTTTTTAAATCATTTTAAATTTATTTGGACACTTTTTCATCGTTAACAGATTTTTAAAATTAATAATTAATCGAAGAGCGAATAATGACAGTTCAAGAATTGTGTGAGTGGGCATTGAACCTAAATAGTCTACCGAATATTGCTGACAAATTTTCACATGAGAAACATTATTCAGATGCAAAAGATTTTATTTGCGATAAAAAACTGTGAAGTCAATCACAGGGGGACACAAAAATTTCATTCAATTATTCCAATGAGCAACGGAAATGTACTGGCGAAGGAAGATTCTAATTCAGGAAATAATCGTATATGTAAGGTTTTCAAAAAAATACGTGAATAAATAAAACTGTTGTTATTATTGTTCATAAACAGACTTAACGATTAATTATTAATTTTAAGAACCTGTTAACGATAAAAAAGTGTCAAAATAAATTCTAAATATCGAAAAAAAACTATACAGTAACAAAAATTGGTATTCATAATAATTTATTAAAAAAAAAAAAAATCCCACGATCGGCCTAGTCTCAAAAATGTTGAATACATAGATGTTTGAAAAAAAAAAAACAAAAATGACAATCACTTTTAAATACGCGATTTAAAGGTTAAAACTTAAAAAACTCATTCAAAAACACGTCGAATATTTTTGTTGTATTTTTTTTATGAAAAGGCCATAAAAAACAAAAATTTTGAAAAAAAAACTTTCAATTTGGACCATTATTAAAGAAGTTATGACCAAAATACCAAAAAAGAGCGGTTTTTTTGTTGATTTAATATCTTTTGAACGGGTAATCAAAAAAATCTCAAAATTTAACGGGAAGGGTCTTTTGATGGGTACGTAAAAGTATAAAAAAATTGAGGAAATAAAAAAAAAAGTTTTTCAAACTGTCCGATTTGGGATGGAATGCCCCATATATATAAAAATATCGTAGCGACAATAATTGCGATATTGGGATTAATCCAACGGCATCTTTCAAGTCTATTCATGGCGTATCGAAAAAAAATAAACTCCAATCGACGCACATTTTTTCACATTCTTTTAAAGTGATTCTGACGTGGCAAATTTCATTTTTTATCGAGCTCAACGGAATTTTAAATTTAAGTAATTAATTGAGATTAAAGAAATTGATTAAATTAAAGAAATGAGAAATTTATTTTCCATCGGCCTCAACAGAATTTTAAATTAAATTAATTAATTGAAATTTAAGGGGTTAATGAAATTAAAGAAATGGCAAAATTTATTTTTTATCGACCACAACGGAAGTTTGAATTAAATAAATTAATTTAAATTAATGAAATTAATCGCTGTATATTAAGAAACTTTTATCGACGCTAAACACGCAAACAAAGATGCCTAATACCATATGTTAAAAAATAATAATAATAAATAAAAAACCGACGATACAGAGGACACTTCGAGCGATCAAGCATCCTTCTTTATCTTATTCAGGGACACCACCTGTGGAATAAATAACGAGGATAGTCAATTTTATTCACAGGCAGGCGTGTTCCGCTCACTAAAATAGTCGCCAAAAGATAGTCATCAATATTACGAAAGGTGAGGGCAAAGTCTGTTCAAGACTCCAACAAGAGCTTTTTCCAAGGGGTCGCGTGTTAAACGCGAGCCTCGAAATTGTCAGACAGACCCGAGAGAGAAAAGAAGAGAGGGAAAGAGAGAAGGATAGAGAAAGGTTCGTGTGCTCCAAACTAGTCATAATCGTATATCAATTTATCGCTATCCGCGCTGGAACTAATTTCAATCTAGGAAAACAAAAATCGCGAGAAAATCGAAAAAAAATACTACTCCAAATTTTTGGAATTTTCCAGAGTAAAAACTCGGATTTTCAAAAAATGTACCCGGTCTAAATGCGACGGATAAAATTTTTATCTTCAGGGTCAGCAAAGAAAGAATAAAAAAAAATTGACTATTTTTTTTATTCCTGAGATTTTCCGGTTTTCATATTATTTTTTTTAAATATCCTCAACGGTAGATGCACATATAAAGCGTTGCAGGAAAAAGGCAAAAGCAGAGTTTGAACGTGTGTATTGCACACACGTGCACGCGTATATAGGGGGCCTTCAACGTCGAATTGACCGATGAAGAAATATCACCATCTCGCATAAGTCGATTTTTTTCAGTGATACAATCCCAAAGTCATTTCAAGTACACTGGAAATGTAAAAAAAAAATTACCAAACATAGCAGGCAACAAAAAGATCGACAGAAACAAGACAATGCTTTTTCGGGTTGTATCGATGATATAAAAAATTGTAGCTACAAATCTAAAAGCATCAGGGTCAGATTTCTATAGATTTTCATTATTCAATTATATTTATATTTCACAACGAAAATAATAATAATAATTTAAAATAATCCTCCCTCATTGAGTGAGGATGGGATGGCAAATTGAATGACACCTAAATGACAGCACTTAAGTTACAAAGCTAATATATGGAAAACATATAAACACGGAGTTTAGGAATGTCAAAACGGCCTTACCTCAGAAAAAAAGACAAAGAATCCTTCATCCATCCTAGATTCGTTCATACTGAGGGGGATCGTTTTACACCAAGGGATCATTTTATGCTGGTCTCCCTTAATCCATACTCTCACACGAAAAAAGTCACTACTAATTCATAGACAATACAATGATGATTCCTAAAGTGTCAGGTAAAACCCCAACCTTATAGGACTGGTTAAAGTACACGGAAAAAACACTGAGAAAAAAGTTCAGTTAAAACAACTAAATCCATTTAGTTAATAAAAATTTAGTTGATTCAATATTAATTTGTTTGAAATAATGAAACTATAATTAATTCATCAAATGGATTTGGTTAACCATAAGATATGAGGTGAACGAAATTATTTGGTCAATTTCCAGATACAGTTTAGTCCAATTTACACGTCAATGAGTTGCTGTACAGAAATATTTCGTTGATTTCTAGTAGATTTTAACTAAATAAATTTAGCTGTAACAAAAAAACAATTCGTATTTTCAATAACACAATTTATTTGGTAAAAAGATATTTATTTGACCGACCTGAAACTTTGCCCATTCAAGCAACGATTTAACCGATTTAACTAAAACTTCCACAGTATCTTTGTTGAATTACCAAAATGATCTCGTTGAACGTCCGGAAACAAATATTTGGTTGAGTTAAACAAATTTTTGCATTTTCAACACAAAGTTTTTCTCAGTGAACGAGTTGGTTGTGACAACCAACTGGTTTGTAAGATATGCTTCTAGTAACTAGTTGGTTGGGGCAACCTTTTTCGTAGTTCCCGTAACCAACTTTTTATTGGTTGGGTGTTTGGCAACCAATAAAATCGTTGCGGTAACGACGAAAATGGTTATCCCAACCAACTAATTACTAACGTAAGAGCATATCTCACAAACCAGTTAGTGCCACGACCAATTCGTTTTTTCCGTGTACTTTTTACCGCTGCTCGCGGTAAATTTTCCGGTCCGGTGAATATTACTGTAGTGATATAGTAGTTATTACTAGCCCAGTCCAGTAATACGTACTATTCAGGCCATGAAAATCAATGATAGGGCATCCGTGATTATTACTGGACTCGTACACTGAATTGTGCTGGTTATTCGACCACGATTTATTTATGATGCTGAAGTTTGCATCGTTGAAATTTAACGAAAATGTTTTCATTTCTAAATTTATTCGCCCTATGGATGAGTTTTCAGAATAAAAAATCTTAAGGCACTTAAGTGTTTAAAGGTTAAAACACTAAGTCTTAAGTACCTTAAAACCAAGAATGTTTTAAGGTGCTAACCTCAAAACACTTATTAGAGTCTCCAATGAGGATCTAGCATCCTTAAAGACCAGGATGAACGTTAGAAATAATCAAAATAATAAAATGAAGCCATTTTTGTTGCGGTCAAACGATGCAATCTTCAACATTATGATTATTTTCCATTAATCATGGAGTACTCCAGTAATTTTACTTGCCAGCTCCGCATGAAAAATCACTGGAGTTGCAGCTCGGAATGCCTTAGAACTGAACCAACCCATAAATAATCACTAGACTTTTTTTTAGTGAAGATTGTGCCTTTCCTAGATTCGTCCTATTATTTAGCCTTCGATTATACTTAGGGACCATTTTTACACTGGTCTGATTATGATTCTCAGTATCGCCGTTAAATAAATTAAGAACCGAATCCCAGGGTGAAGATCGAAGGTTGGTTTAGTTGAAATGGAATGCCCCGTACATATACATACTCACACTTATACACACGTTTAGATGCCCCCGGAACAAGCAAACGAGTACCTGCAGTGTAACGATCAATACTCAACGTGTATATGCATATACACTGCTCTTCTCTCTCGCTTTTATATACACACTTTTTATTTTATTTCTTAGACTCGTATTTTTTATCCTTCCCTCTACCGCGCGAGATAAAGAATTTCAACCGCAAATTTTTCAACGTTAGCTTCAAGATTGCCGTTGGAAAAATCGCGATTCACGATTGTCTTACCCTGTTAATTGTGAAGTAAGTAAATTGAATTAAATCAATATTAATTTTTACTTTTATCGAAGAAACCCTTAATAACATATATTAAGGATATGAGGCAATTTTCTAGGAAAATTGGTCGAGTCCTTAATTCAGATCGGGGAAGCACCCAGAAAAAATATCTAGTCGTAGGTACTATAATCGTTTATTTGATTATTTTTTAGTTACTTCAAAGAAAATTTTCTTTCCATCCAATTTTGGGCGATATTTACTTCCACTGTATTTATTTATTTGCATTCTCTGTCATCGAGAAACAGGCGTTGAAAAAAAATTCTATTTGTCGTTACTAAATACCTATTCACCCGTCATCTCATCCGATCATATCTGCAGATTTGTCAGTGCCCCAAAAATCCGCCAGGTGGCTACCTCTCGCGCAAGCGAACCTGCTTCTCGACGCCTATATCCTTTCCAAGCTCGTCTATGTTTGATATCCTTATTTTTCAATATGGATATTTCATACATTGAACATTGCGGCGAAACGCAAGATGGTCGAATCCCCGAAAAGGATTCCCATAAAAAAGGGTCATTTATCTTTTCCCTTCTGTTAAAGAAAAGACGAAGCTTCACGAAATTGTAGACTTCATATGTGTAGCTATATATTCAAAGATTGAAATGTTTAAAAATATATATTGTGTAAATATTAAAAAAAAAAATATTTCATTTAAATATATATTTGTTCAGTTTGAAATAATATTTATTAATATTAAATAAAAATTTATTAGATCGCAATATATTTTCCTAGTAGGTCATTCAAAAAAAAAAATTTCGTTGACATGAATAGAGTTGTATTAGGCCAGCCTACAACTAAAAAAATTTATTTGGCTTGACTAGGATTTAGTTAAATGTACTAGATCTTTTTTCTGGGTGTGGGGATGGATCATTATCCGATGAGAATCGATTAATTATGAGCGTGAAAATGGATCATTTGAAATTCGACCCGATTCACCGACGATTTGACCAGAGTTACAATTCAAAGAGGAAGGCTGAATCGTCGTCGTCGATATATATATGTCTACAGTCGCACGAAATTGCATACTTCACTTCGATTGCGCAACATTGGATTTGCGTCAAAATTCGATTCACCAGTAATGAATGAATGAAGCATTCCACCATTTATTTTTTCTCCAGTAAATGGTAACTCGATTTTCCCAATTCGCCACACATTTCGCTTTGAGAATGTTTTTGGAAATAAAAGGATGAAATATTGATGAAATAGAAAATGTTCAATTCTAGTCAATTAATAATCATTTGGATTAAGGTACTGGTCTACTTCGAAAGACAAAAAAAAAAGAAAATTTTTGAGATTTTTTTTCTCAGCTCCTTCATCAGATATGACTATAAAACTGTTATTACAACATTGTTGCATCTTTCGGAAGTACAAAACAAAAATTTATTTTTTATTTCCATTTTTTGAACAATTTATAGAAGGCACCAAAGTCGAAAATGTCCTTTCCCATGGCCGACAGTTATTCTCGGGATTGGCAAGTCTGAAACACAAAAATAAAAAAGCATTTTAAAGAAGAAGGTTTCTTACACACCAATTAACCACAGTTAATGAAAAATCGATTTTAAAAAAATGGCGTTTGTTTGAAATGAAAATAAAAATTTAATTTTGCACAATTTATTTCAAACATCCGCCATTTTTTTTAAATCGATTTTTCATTAACTGTGGTTAATTGTTGTGTAAGAAACCTTTCTCTTTAAAATGCTTTTTTATTTTTTTGTTTCAGACTTGCCAATCCTGAGATTAATTGTCGGCCATGAGAAAAGACATTTTCGATTTTCTATAAATTATTCAAACAATGAAAATAAAAAATGAATTTTTGTTTTGTACTTTCGGAGGATGGAACAATGTTGTAATAACAGTTTTATAGTCATATCTGATAAAGGAGCTGAGAAGTTTTCTTTTTTTAATTTGATTTTTTTGGGCTTCTAAAGTAGACTCCTTAAAGAATCGATTTGAAGAATGGGAAAACTCTTTTCTTTTCTTCAGTCACTGGAAATTCGATTTTCATTAATCGTCGACAATTTTCCTTTTCAAACTGGCGATAGATATCTAAATATTAATTTAAAAAAAATATTCCTAAGCAATTATCGCCGATAATTAAAGTCACTAAAACAATAATATAAAGAAGCTAAGAGTCCTAGTCATAAAAAGTTTGACTTTCATAAATTCTCAGACGTTCTGATTTTCAAGCAATATTCAAAACGAGTGAAAAAATCTTTGTTAGAAAGAAAATTTCATTTTCACTGATTAATGTTTAATAACTTGGATTAAAACACTGATCGAAGAATTCGATCATACAAATTTCGATTTTTGCATCGTATGAAACTTGTTTCCTCAACGTTCACACTGCAGAAACACTGTTTGGCGATAAAAAAGGAACGAACCGAATCACAAATTAAATCGTGGAATCTTGATTGTCGAGAAGACGTCACGAACGATTTCTTTTTTCATCGCCGTTTTGACTTTTCAGTATATTCTCTCTCTTCGTCTGTCGTTTGACATGAGAATAATGTCCAAATGCTACCGAACGATTCTACGAAGATAACGACAGCTCGAAATAAACAGAAGACATTTTGTTGCCCGTCAAAAGCATAGATTCTACGCCTTTTTCATTTTAGTCATTTGATAGATATATATTTTTATATGTTTTCGTATAAACGATGACCAGAATCTCTCCGTGTAATTTATATCGCTGAAAATTCAACGATTCACAGTGAGAAGCTGACTATGAACGATTGTCATGTTCCAGATATAGAGTCATTCATTTTTATATTTTATTAATACGACGATGAAGAAATTGTTGTCACAGAAACGAGGTAGAATAAAATCGATTCTTGGTATGTAGGACTCGAGATATTTTTTCATCCCATTATCAATCAATCTAAATTGCAATAAACAATACATACATGCATCACTATTATTAGGGCGTTAACAAAAAATTTTTTTTCCATGGTTCCTTGTATTGAGCTTAAAAAATTATTTCTATAACTCTGCATGAATATTTAAAACGATATTATGAACCAAATTCAATGAACAAAATTTGCGCTCCGTATCACACCGAATTCAATATTTTTTTGCAATTTACAAAAACATTATTCATTACATATCAAATTCTCATTCAGATCATCAAACAATGTCCTCATAAAAACTCGATTTTAGACTCAGTGTCTGCCCAATTAAGATGAACGAACTTGATTCTACGCGAAGAATGCATTCAACTTTTTTTTTCATAATGACAAGTTTGGTAGATAAAGAAAAATTATTATGTCCACTGGAACAATGTTGAAGGAAAATCAGTAGAAAAGACGCGTAAAGCTCGCACGAGCGAGACGAAATTTTGTACATATACAGGGTGTCCCAGGGGTGAAGGTCAATACTGTGAGAGTAGATTCGTCACGTAATATCGAGTAGAAAAGTCCTTTGCCACTTTTTGGTATTTTGAACCCCTGAAATGTTATTATCTTTTTGAATCCACCAATGAGATGCGCCCATGGTGGGATCATGGCTCATTTTAATGGGCGTATCTCATTGGCTGATTAAAAAAATCAATAACAATTCAGGAGTTCAAAATACGAAAAAATGGCAAAGGAGTTTTCTACTTGATATTACGTCACGAATTTACCCTCGTGATATTGATTTTCGCCCCTGGGACACCCTGTATATGTGCATAAATTTAAAGTGGGGTAGTAATGAGCTCTTGGCAGATATCATATATGTATATATATGCATATACATATATATATAGATATACGACGGCTTATACCACCCAATATATTGCGTGAACGGTTCATAAACAAAGTTTCCAGCGGCAGTGTCGCTATATCAATTATTCAATGCGGTCGGAAGAGACCTTGCCCGTTTCGCCGATATATATATTTTATCAGGAGTCCGAACGTTTTAAAAATAGGATTTGAACCCTCTGGCTCCAAGTATAATGGACAGTCGAATCTCTCGTAACAAAAGAGATCGATGCGAAAAATCGGCTGTCGTACGAAGATATCTCGCATCAGCCTGAAAGTTACCACCAAAAAAATATCTAATTCAAAAATGAATTTCCCGATCGTCAAAGACGTAAAAAAAAAAAAAAAATCCACGATAATTAGAGTCGTGAAAGAAATCGTTAACAAGAGAGGACGGAGGAAATGAAAAATACTCATTACAGTTCGCCTATAATACGGAAATGAAAGAATCCGTCGAACGACATAATGACACGATGTCGAGAAGTCGGCGAATTGGAGGGAATAATTGTGACTTAGGTGAACCTTTGTCTCTGACAAGTTACGAATACGAGAGAATTGCAACGATTGTATCGTATAATATCCATTATGTTTTTCAAATGGTTTGAAATGAAATTTGAAAATTGTTTCTTTTCTCCTCTTGTTTTCTTGGATAACTGAAAAATGATTTAGATTTGGGTTTGAGGATAAAAATTCAAAATTTACTAATTTAAAAAATGAGGATTGAAAAACAATTCTAATTATTTTTCTTTGTTCTTACGGTGAGAAAAAATTGAGAGTTCGATTTTTTTAGACTTCGATTTGAATATTAACATTAAATGTCAAATAAATCAAGCCGGAAGTTGGAAAGAAAATTGTTTGATGCTACTTTGGAGGGCGACAGGTGACTTCTGGTGTCGATTTTGTTGAAGCAATTCTGCATTCTTTTTTGCAATTTTTGTTCTTGATGAAATAGCACCGTCGATCGGTCTTTTTGTGCTCAGACATACCAACCGGAAGTGTCGCGGGAAATCGTGATTGCGGCACTGTATAAGTTCAGTAGCGAGATACACATAAATTTAAATCGCACAAAGAGCAAGAATTTAGGTCTTCGATGTATACATGTATATAATTATATGAGAATTTATATTTGTATGCATATGCATATGTATATTATTACCCGGTGGATAAAAAATGCGCAAGACCGCTCGTTGCCGCGTATAAAATTCGCGCCGGACGCGTCGTGTGCGGCATTCAAAGGAGACCGAGACCCGCAGGAGGATATATAATATATAATATACTATATATGAGAAGTTCTTTTTCAACCGGGCCACTTTTTTTTCTAACCCTCTCCAATTTTTTTCAAAATCTGCCAGTTTGAAATATTAGTTAAATGCAAGGTCTGTGATTGTTTTTAGATTTTTTTAGGCGTCCGTTCAAGATTTTCGACTTTTCATTACGAACACTGTATTTCAAAAAATATTCATCAAACAAAAAAAAACATAAATAAAAACTTATTTATTTTCTCCACTTTATCGAAAAAAATTAAAATCATGAATTTTCTGCATTGAGAAAATTGAAATTTGGCAAACAAATGAGAATAAATTTTTTTTCAACCTAATAACGCACTTTCGATTTCGGCACAAATTTTACAGGATGTCTGTCATTGGGTAAAGAGTCTGCGAAAAAAAATACAGAATGGCACCTGCAATGGTTACGATGAAAAACCCTCCGAAATCTCATAACTGCATAAAGATTTCGCAGGGTTTTTATTTTTTTGGATTTATTTGGGTATTGGGTTTTTTTTGCCAAATTTTCATTTTCCCAATGCAGAAAAATTATGATTTTAATTTTTTTCGATAAAGTGTAAAAAATAAAAGAGTTTTTATTGTTGTTTTTTTTTGTTTGATGAATATTTTTTGAGATACAGTGTTCTTAATGAAAAATTGGAAATCCTGAACGGACGCCTAAAAAAATCTAAAAAAAATCACAGACGTTTCTTTTGACTAATATTTAAAACTGACAGATTTTGATAAAAATTGGAGAGGGTGAAAAAAAAGTGGCCCGGTTGAAAAAGAACTCCTCATATATATATTATCTATAGGTGACAAAGAAAACTCTTCGTCGACTCCACGATCGCGACAGGATGCAATGAAGGTCGCTCGATCGTGGAATCGACGAGTTTTCCTCACCACCGATTTATAATATTTATTATATCCTTCATCGCTAATTAACAAGACAATAAGGACATTATTGTGAAGTCAATGAGGATCATTCTGACGAAAAATTCGAAAAAAATTGTTTTTTTCAAATAGGATAATTCGTTCAATTCGTTCAAAATTCTTACAAACTGGGACTTTTAAATTTTTTATTTTTTGAAAAAGATTGGTTTTTAGGAAAAATAAAAAACTCTGCAAATTGGACATTTGCACATCGCTTCCTCATCTTCACACAGCTTCCTTTAACGCAAAGTATGGCGATCAAATTTGGCTTCCTCGTAAAGGAAGCTTTGTTAACTATCGAAAAATATGAGTAATCAATGTCAAATTTGACCAATTTTTTAATACTTACTTCTTGCCAAATTTTAATTTTTGCCAAATTCAATAGCGAACAACCTTGATCACTATTTCGAATGTGTACAAAATTGTAGTACAATATCTCGCAAATAGCCGAAGTACGTTATTTTTCAAAAAAACCAAAATTTGATAAAATTTTTATAATTCCATCGATTTTCGCCAAATTTAATAACGAATAACCTCGATAGCTATACTAGCTCTGTGCAAAGTTTCAGTGCAATGTCTTAAAAATTGCACAGGTTAGAGCGTTTCCGCGATTTTTCAAAAAATAAAAAATTTCATAAAATTTTAATCCCTGGATGGATTTTTGCCAAATTCGATAACGAATAACCTTCATAGCTGTGCTAGTTCTGTACAAAGTTTCAGTGGAATATCTTGAAAATTGTGCAAGCTAGAACGTTTACGCTATTTTTCAAAAAATTCCAAATTTCATAATAATTTAATCTTTCGATCGATTTTTGCCAAGTTCAATACCAAACAACCATAATAGCTATACTAATTCGGTACAAAGTTTGACTGCGATGTCTTGAAAATTGCAGAAGTTAGAGCGTTTACGCCATTTTTGCAAAAACGAAAAAAGTCGATAAAATCTGAACACCCGTTAGAATTGAAACAACAAAAAAATCTTAGTGAAGACCAATTCGTGCTCGATGAGTGTGCCAAATTGCAGCTCGATATCGCGAAGCGTTCTGGAGTTATTCATTATTTACATCTGAAACTCGGGATACATACACACTAGGGTGGTCCTTATTTAAGGCACGGGCGAATTTTTTATCAGACGCAACCGAAATCGACTCCAAATAATTCCAAAACAATACCATATTTTTTTCAGATTTTTATCCAGACTCTAACCCCTCCCACCATGAGGGTACATTTCCCCATTTGAAATATACGTGTTTCGGCCATATTCTCAGGATATATTTTATTCTAAGTAGAATAATTTTTAAAAAAATCTGTAACTGCAAGGTTTTTGTGTTCATTGGTACTACTATATGAGAAAAAATTTGGGACATTTTAAACACAACGAAAACAAAGCTTCCTTTATGAGGAAGCAATGGGAAACCCTCAACACACCCAGAAAAAAGATCTAGTACATTTAACTAAATCCTAGTCAAGCCAAATAAACTTTTTTAGTTGTAGGCCGGCCTAATACAACTCTATTCATGTCAACGAAATTTTTTTTTTTTTAATGAACTACTAGGAAAATATATTGCGATCTAATAAATTTTTATTTAATATTAATAAATATTATTTCAAACTGAACAAATATGTATTTAAACGTAATAATTTTTTTTTTAATATTTACACAATATATATTTTTAAACATTTCAATCTTTGAATGTCACATATGAAGTCTACAATTTCGTGAAGCTTTGTCTTTTCTTTAACAGAAGGGAAAAGATAAAAGACCCTTTTTTATGGGAATCCTTTTCGGGGGTTCGACCATCTTGCGTTTTGCCGCAATGTTCAATGTATTAAATCTCCATACTGAAAAATAAGGATATTAAACATAGACGAGCTTGGAAAGGATATAGGCGTCGAGAGGCAGGTTCGCTTGTGCGAGAGGTAGCCACCTGGCGGATTTTTGGGGTACTTAGAAATCTGCAGATATGATCGGATGAGATTACGGGCGAGTAGGTATTTAGTAACAACGAATAGAATTTTTCTTCAACGCCTGTTTCTCGATGACAGGGAATTCAAATAAATAAATAAATATAGTGGAAGTAAATATCGCCCAAAATTGGATGGAAAGAAAATGTTCTTTAAAGTAACTAAAAAATAATCAAATAAACGATTATAGTACCTACGACTAGATCTTTTTTCTGGGTGCAGACGGCACAATAATTTGATTTTTTCGTAAAATTTTTGATGAATGAAATCTATTATTTAATTGAAAAAAATCACTGACGTTAATCCGAGCAAAATTAAAAAAAAAAAAACCATCCGCATTTGCAACTTTGTTTCATACAATCGTTCTCATCGGAAAAAATAAAAGACCGTGCAAGGATTGGAGAAGAAATAATAAATAAAGGTACGAAGTAACGTGATGCAAATTAACGGTTTGGAATTAAGGCCTCGTCGTGGTGGAGGCAAGGGAGAGAGATCAATGTTGCGTGGAACAATAATCTTCTCTTAGCGATTTTCTGCGCACTCCGTCCGAATAACAACAATGAGAAGACGGGGAATCAAAGTCAGGTATATATAACACCGGCGTTCAGAATGCACTGCGATAACTTGGCGATCATTTGACGTACCTCGGCATTAAGATACATGACATTATTACCGAGTCTTACGAATTTTTTCTATCTTTTTTTTTTCTCTCCAAAGAACGCCCACATCCCGTGTCGTCCTTTATAATCTCATTCCGCGATACGCGCAGTATTCATTTCGTTTTTACGAGTTTTCGCGATAGTATCTCACAATCGAATCAACAAACGTTGAAATATCGTTCACCGATCGCTCTGTCGCGTCGAGTGCACGATATAATTAATTCACAAAAAATCTAGCTCCCGTTATAAATATTAATTTACAAAGGACGAGAAAAATGATCGGGAGACTCGCATCCATCTTGCTTGTCCTGGTGTCTCTTCAGGGTATTCGTGATGTTTCAGCCGAGGTAAGTGCGCCACACGCGACAACTTTTCCGGATTGAAAATACAGTGACGAGGGGCTATTCACTTGTGAAATCGTTGAAATCACGAATAAAGTCATAAGAAATCGCTCGAATTTATCTGAGTTCGTTGATTCCTGCTAAAATGGAGGGGTGTTCGAAATCACATTGAAAACACATGAAATTACATGAATTTATGAAATCAAAATGAAATAAATTAATTTCTTATACTTCGTTGTAATCCATAATCTTGAAATGCTTCTATTCCATTTTTTTCCAAGTAGTATTTTTCAGGAATTTATTTATATCGATGCTTCTCATTATTTCATAACTTATTTACCGATAAAATTTTTTATAAGGGATATGTGATTGTCAAAAAAATTTAGAAAGTTAACAATGTTATTTATCAGAAAATAATTTTTTTGTGTTCAAAATTTGTTATTTTCAATGATTCTGAAGTTTACGTCATGGTAATGGAACGAGAATTGTCTATTTATCAATAAAATTCTATTCTTCCTAAGAAATTTTTAGATTCAAAATCTTTAACATTTATTTTTGTACCTTTATTAGGGATTTAGGATTTTGCAAAACTTGAATTTCACTAAAAATGAATTTAAAAAGTCTATTATCGCTGCAACTTCAACATCGCTATTTTCAAGACCTTAGTTCATCCCTCGGTCCAATCCTTTACGCTCATTTTTACTCCAATTATTTTACAGACATAAAAGCGATTTCTCTGTAATTGCCAGTATTTTTCAATCATGATTCGAATTACATGAAGTCAACGAAATCATGAACTTGAAGTTCCGAACGAAAAAATCGACAAACTTATCCTTTTAAGGTAGTGTCCAGTCTACTTTAGAAGGCAAAAAAAAAACAAATTGTAACGATTTTGTTCTAAGCACCTTTATCAGATATGAAACTGTTTTTACAACATTGTTTCATGTTTCGAAAGGACAAAAGAAAAGTATTTTTTATTTTGATTTTTTGAATAATTTATAGAAGACGCCAAAGTCGAAAATGTCTTGTCCCATGGCCAACAGTTAATCTCCGGATTTGCAAGTCTGAATAAAAAAAATAAAAAAACCATCTTAAAGAGGAAGCTTCCTTACACAACAATTTACCACCATTAATAAAAAAATCGTTAACAAAAAATGGCGGATGTTTAAAATAAATTGTAAAAAATTCAATTTTTCATTTTCTTTTTAAACATCCACCATTTTTTTTATCGATTTTTCATGAACGGTGGTAAATTGTTGTGTAAGAAATCTTCCTCTTTAAGATGCTTCTTTATTTTTTTGTTTCGAACTTGCCAATCCTGAGATCAACTGTCGGCCATAAGACAAGACATTTTCAACTTTGGCGCCTTCTATAAATTATTCAAAGAATCAAAGTAAAAAAAACATTTTTTTTTGTATTTTTGAAGGATGAAACAATGTTGTAATAACGGTTTTATAGCCATATCTGATAAAGGAGCTGAAAAAAAATCTTAAAAATTTGCTTTTTTTGGCCTTCTAAAGTATACCAGTACCATAAAGAACATTTTTGAGACCTGTTATCAGAATAGCCCCTCGTACAATGTAGATCAGTCGTGAGATCCGCCAGAGGGAAAAAAGTGAGAATTCGAAAAGATCCCCAATTTTTTGATCCCCAGCTTCCGGCATTCGTCACACCGGACATAATAGAAATGGTACACGACGACAAGGTCGTTTGCATGGATAAATTCGGAACGACGCAAGGTGAATTGTAAAAATTTTCGTTCATCCCCCATTTCTCTTTCTTTCATTGACGGAAAATCTATGGAACCATTTTTCGAGCAATATCATGAGCAGAAAATGTGATTTAAAAAAAAATGTTATTTGAAAAAATCGATTTGATCAACCAAGTCGCGATTAAATTTTCATTTTCAACGATCCAGATTTGATCGATAAGGTGAACGATGGGACTATCCTCAACGATCCAAAGATCACTTGTTACATGCACTGTCTCTTCGAATCATTCGGGGTGGTAAGAAAAAAGGACGAATTAGAGATCCCCAAGGATTGCACCAATTGATGGTGGAAAGTCGATAAGATATTTATTGCCAATTTTTTTTTCTCCAGATCGACGAAGATACGGGTGACTTTGAATACGAGATGCTTCTTGGCTTTTTCCCTGACGATGTTCAGGCCAAAGGACGTTCGGTCCTCGAAACTTGTGCGGCGCAAAGTAAGCTACCAAACTGTGTTACACCATAATATTATCAAACGCTAGCGATGGGTCGTTTGTGTCCGGGCCAAAATTGTATGTGTCGTGAAAAATGACTGCACGTCTCCACATTTTGCATGAATTTGTTATTAAATTTTTTTTTCCGGGTGGGACAAATTTTTATCATTTAGTTAAGGGTCCAAAGAAGACCCATGAATTTTTTCAGATTTTTTCAAAGTTTTACAATTGAGAAATGAGCGAAGGACACGAACGACCCATCGTTAGCCTTAACGTTGTTCAAAACATCGTTAGCTGACGAGGGTTAAATCTATCTCACGTAGCATTGAAATATACAAATAAATTGCATTAAAAAAAGGTATACAAAAATATGTAATTTTTATCCGATTTATTTTTCAGCCGGCGCTGATAATTGTGATAGGGTCTACAATATAGCGACGTGCGTTCAGAGCAAGTCCCCCGATGTAAGTCTCTTTTTTTTCTCATTCGTTGCCTTGTCGTGTGTTATTTTTTCGAAAAATTCACACGGATATATCTTACAGAGATGAAATTTTGGAAATGAGTAAAATAACAATAGAGCTTCGTATTTGCTGAGACTTTTGAAAAAATTCCGTAAAGGAAAATACATGAAAGTTCGAATTTTGGATTGGACAAATTGGGCACAAATAGTTTGGATTTTTTGAAAAAATTAATATCGCGATGGCGAATAAAAAATTTGCGCACAAATCTAATTCGTGTCGAATTTCATAAGACTCCATTCATGAGTTTGAATCTTCGAAAATTTTGAATTTTTCAAAAAAATTGATCTCATTTCCTTAAATATAGAGATATCGTTTCGGTACGTTTCATTGAAATGTATAGAAGGAAAAAAAGTGCAAATTTCCAATTTTCAGATTGATTTTACATAATTTTCACGTACTCATAAATTTTCTATCTACGAAGTCAAAATTTCGAAGGCTACTTTTTCATAGAGGAAGCTGTATCAGTAGGTCAAAATTATGCGGAAGCAATTTGAAAACTCGAAATTTGCACGATGTTTTTTTTTTCATCAATACATTCCAAAACAAAAATAACGATGAAAAGGGGACACACGGTCTTTCGAGTATCAATGTGGAACTTTGAAGGTTTGGAATATAATATAAATTTCAAGTTCTCTCTCTCTCGAGAGTCGATCGAAACCGTGTCGGTTGAAAAAAAAACTCGTTTTGTTCACAACGGAATTCGACTATTTGAATATCAACGCGAGCGCGTGGATCGTCGAAAAAAAAAATCGAGAGGAGGCAGGCTGAAGGTTATTCAGATTGTGGCTTATCCTGTTCTTTGTGGACTTTCTATATCGAAATATAACGGTTCCACCAAACCCAAGAAAATTTTGAATCGACTATGAAACCGAAAAATTGACACAAAAAAAAAACAAAATATCGAATTGTGATTTCTTCAGACATTTGTCGTTTTTTTATCGTTATTTTCGTGTCAAGGTTTAAATTTAGAAAATTGAACTCCAGGAGTTTATTCAGCGTTTATTTATAGGCAATACATTTATTGAATTTCAATTATCAGTATTTTAATTATCGATTTATCAAAAACAAAAAAGTCTCTTTCTCGGAACAAAGTTCTGGCACGATATTTCTAATTTTAATCACCAAATTAATCAATGGAACTGATCAATTTTTGGGTAATATCAATTATTCGTCGTTTCCAGCTGTGGTTCATGCTGTGAGTAACGATTCGCGAAGGCCACGACGAAATTGAAGGAAAGCAAGGGAAAATGATAAATCGACGATGCTGTACGGTATATCTAAATTTATATAAATATATATATATATATATACACATTTGTATAAGATTTCATTCATCTGATCGACCTTGTGGAATTCAACGTGTACAAAACGTGGTTTGATAATACCGTCCGGCCATTTAATATTTCTACTTGCGATTGAAAAATATTACGTTGACAAAAGAATAATGTATTAACCACAACGATATGCTGTTTTGGAGGGCAAATAAAATTAAGAAAATGAATTGTCGACCGGAAAATTAATTTTTCTGAACCTCTCAAGAGAGGGAGAGAGTGAGGGTATCGCGTGATTGGCCTTGAAGTCGCCATTTCTATATTAAATTATACGCAATACCGAAAAAATCATAAAAATGTTTTTTATTACTCCTCGTCGCACTGGGCATAATTTTTTTTTTCTAAATCGAAGGCTGAAAACGTTATGTTTATTTTAGGCAGAATTTATTTTTTTGGCGTATGAAACGCTTTGTGACTTTTGGAAAGTATGATGTCATTTAATTTTGTACATAACAACGTTTGTTACACACTGTATAATGTTTAAAGTAGATTTAAGATTTTTTTAAAAATCAAAATGACATGTTTTATGTGGCAACCAAAAAACAAAGCTTCCTTTATGAGGAAGCAAAATTGGGTCAGACAACTTGACCAAATGTGACTTTTGTGAAGTTTAACAAAATTGTGATTAGGTAGAGTCAATATTTAGAGCGGTTAAGAAAAAATGTCGATTGCATTCCTCATGGAGATTTTTTAATTTATTTTTTAAAAAAATATCTCGCCGGAGCGAGTGCATAATTCAATGTGCATAGTTTTTGCGAAAAAATATTTCAAGAGTTTTCAAATCGTCTGCAATTTCACTTTCAATTAGTTTATTTAATTAACGACGTTTATTCAATTTTTAGTTGAAATTTATCGTTTAGTTTCATTTTTTGGTTTTTAGTTTAAATAAAACGTTTAATAAAACGAACCAAAATGACAGACAAAATATAAATTACTTTGATAGGATGATATTTTCATATTTTCAAAAACTCTTTTTGCTAAATTTCAAATTTTTTTAGGGCACGAAAAAAACCTCTTACACTGAGAAAATTTTTGTTGTTGAAAATGCAAAAATTTGTTTGACTCAACCAAATATTTGTTTCCGGACGTTCAACGAGATCATTTTGGTAATTTAACAAAGATACAGTGGAAGTTTTATTAGTTAAATCGGTTAAATCGTTGCTTGAATCGGCAAAGTTTCAGTTCAATCAAATAAATATCTTTGTACCAAATAAATTGTGTGATTGAAAATACGAATTGTTTTTTTGTTACAGCTAAATTTATTTAGTTAAAATATACTAAAAATCAACGAAATATTTCTGTACAGCAACTAAGTAACGTGTAAATTGGACTAAACTGTATCTGAAAATTGACCAAATAATTTCGTTCACCGCATATCTTATGGTTAACCAAATCCATTTGTTGAATTAATTATAGTTCCATTATTTCAAACAAATTAATATTGAATCAACTAAATTTTTGTCAACTTAATGGATTTAGTTGTTTTAACTGAACTTTTTTCTCAGTGTATTAGTTGGTCCAACGAAATACTTACATTAGTGCTCTGAGCGCCAGGAGAGAAAGTGGTTAGATCAACTAGATTATTGATTACCACAACTAAGTCAACTCCTCGACGAAGAGTATAAACGTCAAATAAAGCTTTTTTTAATTAACGACTACTTAATACTGTTATCGTCGCTATTACATTAAGGGTTAAGGGTATTTGTGTCGTAAAAAATGAGGAAACCATTCACAGATGTGTGAATGAGCCAATGAATGACGAATAACCACGTTATATTACATTCAACCATTTTGAGCTTATTCTCGTAATTTTCGTCCTGACTCTCACGCTCCCTTTGGCCACTGACTTAATTATCAATTAGCGTGAAACTCGATAGACGAATTTCTGCGTTTAACGGAATGAAGAGTGGGAGGCAAAGCCAGTGATATGGTAGCTTTCTTTAAGCGCAATATATAACGTGCTAGAAATATATATTCATATATATATGGGGCATCCCACGTCAAATCACGCAGTCATCGGCCTGACCACCTCGGATTTTGATGTCCAATGGGTCTTTTGGTCCAAAATATGACCTCAAATTTTTAGAAATTTTTATTTCATTTTTTAGGGGTTGCCCGAGCTAAAAAATCATTAAATGGAGGGAAAACATAAAGAGGGCCTTTTTTGAATTAATGCAATTTTTTTCACAGAAACTAGGGCCCAAAACAGATATTTTCGTCATGCCCCATATATATATATATATATATATATATATATATATATGCGTTGTCCTACATCTATATATGGGGTATTCCCGCTGAAATTTTCATGTTCGAACCCGGACCCTCTTGAATAATTATGAAAAAATTTGTCCGAAAAGTATTCTGAAAAATAAAGACACGTATTTTTTTGTTAAGGCCGAGAATCGATATTTTTCGTCGTACGATTTTAGTAAAAAATCCAAATTTTTCACTAACTCTCTATTCTAAACACGTAGTATATCTTAATAATTTGAGATCCTATCGAAAAACGCTTCAGACAAAACTTGTTCGTTATAAAACGAGTAAAACAATTGATTTTTTTTTTTAATTGTGGGCAGACGAAAGTTTGTTTTTACTTCACAAAACACAAAAAAACGATTTTTCAGCAAGTACACCACCTCGAATTATAAAAGAAAAAAATTGTAAAAATTCTGTAGGAAATCACGAAACTTTTAAGACCAGAATGAGGACGGCAAGATCAAAATCCGCCAAGTTACAGCCAATCGAAATTTCGTCTTGACCTTATTTTCGAGCCAGGTGATGCAGAACTGTATGTTCTCGAAAAAAGATATACAGAAACACATTTGAATATTTATTTAATTATACATACGTAGATTATTTCATACTTGCGAATATTATTTCATACAAGTATAATTAAATACTACGTATATTACGTATATTATTTTATACTTGTATGAAATAATCTACGTATGTATAATTAAATAAATATTCAAATATATTTCTGTATATAATTTCTCAAGAACATTTCTGCATGATCTGGCTCGAAAATAAGGCCAAGATGAAACTTCGATTGGCTGTAGCTTTGCGGATTTTGAACTTGCCATCCTCATTCTGGTTTTAAAAGTTTCGTGATTTCCTACAGAATTTTTACCATTTTTTTCTTTTATAATTCGAGGTGGCGTACTTGCTGAAATTTTTTTTTTGTGTTTCATGAAGTAAAAACGAACTTTCGTGGGTCCACAATTTTTTTAAAAAATATCAATTGTTTTACTCGTTTTATAACGAACAAGTTTTGTCCGAAGCGTTTTTCGATAGGATCTCGAAATATCAAGATACTTCGTGTTTAGAATAGAGAGTTGGTGAAAAATTTGGATTTTTTTACTAAAATCGTACGACGAAAAATATCGATTCTCGGCCTTGACAAAAAAATACGTGTCTTTTATTTTTCAAAATACTTTTCGGAATTTTTTTTACACAATTATGAAAGAGGGTCCGGATTCGAACATGACAATTTCAGCGGGAATATCCCATATATAGGGCGAGGCAGAGATCCTGGTCTCAATTTTCTTGCTGTTAAATGTAAGTGCCGAGGGTGCCTCGCTGTCTACCCCCGGAGTAATCGAGCTAAGAGTCGTTGCTAAAGACAGACTGGCTGTATATACATATATTTATAGTTGTAAGAACGAGATGTAACTACGTTGTCGTAAAACGTGTCTGCATCAGCAATAACTGGAGTGACAAAACGACAGTGAGAGGGGGATGATCGAAATGTAATTCAAGTATAACTTAGTGCTTTGCAAAATAAAAAAAAGACTCATCGCGAAATGGCATCAAAATGGCGACACAAAATGGAGTTTTTTTCTTTTTTGAGAAGTAAAGAGGAAATGTGGAAAAGGTAAATGGGTGGTTTATCTTTAAATATTTGAAGCCCTGAAGGTAAACAAAAAAATTGCCAAATAAATTTTTTTAATGTTAAATGCACCTTGCGAATACTTGATAAATAATTTTTTAAAATTATTCACCATCTCAATGAATTTTTTTTTACCAATTACTGTCCCTTTTTTCTGATTCCTCATTGTAATAATACATTTTTACATTTTTCCTACAGATTTGGCGAGCGCACAAATCTTGAAGCATCCCTGTAACAAAATAGACACAATCGGAAGGTCGTGAAATTATGTTTGAATTTTCATAATTCAGCGACATCGTCCAATAGCTGAAAATTATTATACGGTTCATCGAGAAGCAACTATAGATTTTTTTAAAAAAAGAGTACATTTTGGAGCATCCCTGAAAAAAGAACGACGAGAAAGACGCAATTAAATTAAGTCGAATACCATTTTACACAAGTGTAAAAATAATATCATACGATAAACTACACATTTGTTAATATAAAAAATCGAACAGTGCTAAAAAAAATGTCTGGATTCAAATTTTTTGTCATTTCTAATTTTTCCATATCTAATTTTTGTATCTACGCACACCACTAACGTTCACTATCGCTGACTACAAATACGACAACAGCAGTGCGAAAAAAAAATAACAACAGCTAAGCGAAGTAAAAAATGATCAACATCGAGCATCAAAGAGCGAAATGAAGAATGCAGAAACAAAAAAAAACACGTCAAGACATCCAAGAAAATATTTTTGGGTGCAGCGGTCGAGAGATGGAAAAAAATGCAACGAAAAGAATGAAGAAAATGGAAAAACGAAAAAAGCCAGCCTGTGATTTTTTTTTTTTTGTTCTTTTGGTTATGAACCGTCGATGTACCTTGAGATCGATAGAGTGAATGGCAACGGTGTTCGAAGAAGCAGAGGAGGGATCTTTATCGTTGTCCCGGCTGTTAGCGTTGTTGTTAACGTTCGGCAACGAACCTCCACCCTTGTACTGATTTCCCAGATTTATGTGAAGATGCTTCCCGCTCGATTGTGGCGGACTAGCACCGGCGCTCTTCACCGAGAGCGGAGTCTCCGGTGCACCGGTTCCGGTCGGACTAGCGCCGACCGAGCTGCTCGCAGACGCCACCTAAGCAATTGTTCGTTTATCATACTAGCCCCCAACCATTAAAAAAAAAAAACAATTTACAAGCACCACGATCATTATTATCGAAACCACACCGATATAATGATATAGCATTGATGGGAAACACTGTTTTCGATATTTAAGATAAATCAAGGATAATATAGCGTTGATCGATCGCTGCCATGAGAATAACGGTGATCGATAAAATGATCAATGTTAATGATGAAAAATAATTATCGTCGATATCAATATGACAGTAGTAATTAAGAACATTTTGGTGTATGTAAGGCGATATTCTGGTCTAGAGACATACACTGTAAAAAAAATTCTGTTGAAACTTCATTAAAAAAATATGAAGATTTTATGCATACGAGGCATTCCACGTCTAGTCGGCCACCCCATTTTTTGAAATCACCAAAAATCGCATACAAATTTTTATAAAGTAGTTCTAACTGTCAAGAAAATTCGTTTTTTTTTGCAGATTTTTATATCACACATTTTAGCCGGAAAAAAATACAAAAAATTTTCTTGTTCCATTTCGTAACTGGAAAATTATTCATCGTACGAAAAAAAAAGTACAACATGAAATTTAGGTTTTTCAATGTACTTTTCTTTGAAATTTTTTATGAACTCCTCCAAAAGCTCTAAATGTCATTTTCGGAGCAAATAATGTTTTGATATTTTTTTTCTCAGAATTGACATCTTCGATTTGTCTGTGGTTCTAACAGTTTTTTACTTGATATATTTACAGACTATAAAAAAATTGGCTCAGTGGAGAACCCATTCCTTCCCATGCGTTTTTCATCCCAAATGAATACACAAATTTCTCTGTGCATTAACAGGGTTGAGACTGTCTATAGATATTTTCTAAAGCCCGCATTTTTGTTTATTTTTTGTACTCTTTCACTTTTTTCAACTTTTTTCATTTTTGTTTCTTTAAATATCTTTTTGTACATTTTAATAAACTTTATCAATGGACCCATGCACACCGATAAAGTCTATTCAATTTAAAGTCAAAGGCTACTCACGTCTCTCGATTGCAAAAAAGAATTGATTTACCCTCTTTGGATACACCGACGTTTCTATGGCCAATGAGTACTTTTTTAGTTCGATTTGGGCATGATTTTTGGGAATGAAGCAATGATACTTCTTTGTTCCTGGAATCGTCTTTGCAGTATCAGAACGAGATTATTTTATTATTTTTCTCTGTCTACGATTAATAATGATAAAATATCAATATCTATACTCTTTCGTTATATCACTCTATAATGATAGATTGTATCAATAAAAATGCATTCGAAATAATGGATTCTCCACTATGCCAATTTTTTTTATAGTCTGTAAATATATAAGGTAAAAAACTGTTTAAACTACAGACGAATCGAAGATGTCAATTCTGAGAAAAAAAATATCAAAAAATTATTTGCTCCAAAAATGGCATATAGAGTTTTCGGAGGAGTTTGTAAAAAATTTCAGTGAAAAGCACGTTGAAAATCCTAAATTTCATGTTCTACTTTTTTCGTACGATGAATAATTTCCGAGTTACAAAATGGGACAAACAAATTTTTTGTATTTTTTTCCGGCTAAAAAATGTAATTTAAAAATCTGAAAAAAAATCACAAATTTTCTTGATAGTTAGAACTACTTTCTAAAAATTTGTGTGCTATTTTTGGCGATTTCAAAAAATGGGGTGGCCGACTTGACGTGGAATGCCTCATATACAGTATATTAAATTTCATATACATGTCTGCAGTAATATTCCAATATAAATTTTAATTTTCAGAGTTTATTCTCGTAATTTCAATACGCAAATATTGAATTTAAGTTAAAATTGTTAATTTGCCAATCGATGTCTATTAATTTCGATTTCGTATACTTGTTATTGAAATTTAATATTGAATTCAAAGACATTTTTTACAGTGTACATTTTTAGCGTTTTGTCGAACTCAATTTAAAAAAGTATATATTTGTACCATTCTTTTTTTACAACATTTTTATGAATACATATTTTGACAATAAAAAAAAATGTTCGCGAAAAAAAATGAAAATTGAATGAGTTATAAGCTGATAAAGTTGGGGCTAAAAAAAGAGGTGTGCTGTCTGACACGATTGCAACCCTTCTAGTCATCCGATACAAAATTGACAAAAAGAGAACACGGGAAAAAAAGTTTTGCAAAATGGTGGGTGTCTGAACAAAAAAAGGCGTTTTTCCAGTCTTTTTTTCATAGTTTCTAATTTGTTTACGGTAGTAAAAAAATAATTTTGATACAAAAGTGGTAGGGGCGATAGAGAGTTGTACATTGAAGAATGGTAAAAAATTTGAGGTTAATCGGTTGAGTAGAACTTGAGAATGTCAGCCGTGTTCGGTGAAAAGTAGTTTTGAAAAAAACGTCTATAGTCCAATTTGCTCCGAAGTGACCAAATTTGCGTCACTAAAATACCTATAACTCCGTAAATTATTGGATTTAAAAAAATTCCTTTTGCGGATATGTTCGTAAAGGTTTAAACTTTGAGAATATGAAAAAAAAAAATGATTTCTCAAAATTCTGGCCCATAATACCTTAAAATGCCTTAAAAAGTATTAAGATCGATGTTATTCTTGTTTAGGTCTGAATTGGTTAAATTCGTAACGAAGACATTTCGAGTGAAAAAGGAAAATGTAGATTCTCTCAAAAAACTAAAAAAAGGATCCTATAAAAAACAATTTTTATGCCGATTTGCAGAAAAAGTTGCAGTAAAAAAAATATTCGTTCAAATGTCGAAAAAAAAAATTTAATCGATATTTTGGGGCATCATAGCTCAGTTTTCAGTTCGACAATTGAGGTTTCGTTTTTTCTATCAAGACACTACGAGCAAAATTGAAGAATGCGTATTGATTTCTTGCGATTTGTGAATTATCCTAAGCATAAAAAAGTTTTTAAATTGCGAAAAATCGAATAAGTACCATAAATTAAGATTCCCCAAAATTTTTGTTTTTCATCTCTAAAGGAATCTCAAAAACTTATTCGATTGGAAATTTTTCGTTACGCAAATTATTCTTAATTCTAACATTTTACCACTTTAAGAAAATCCAAAGAACTTGAAATCGATATTTAAAAAAAATATTCGTCAACAACAACAATTTATGATTTAATTGGGACAAAGAATTTTTTAACAATTGATAAATACTCTTTCGTTCGAAAGAAATGGTTTCACAATTATTATCAATGATAAATGTTTATATATGAGGTATTCCCGCTCAACGGGACCCCCGTTTATGCCGACCTCTTTCGATTTTCTTGAAACTCGAGTATGTTTTAGTGTTGCCTGAAAGTATATTGTACACCAATTTTCAGATCTCTAACTATAATACTCTTTGGAATACACCAAAAGTTATATTTCAAACTTTTTGCGTATTCAGCGCTTCTCGGAGCTTTGGCACGGCGCGAAAAAAAATCGAAAAAATTCTTTAACAATAGCTTTCGATCGGAAATTTCCTGCGCTTTTCGAAAAAAAATATCAGCAATTCAGAAAAAAACGAATTCATTTGAATTTCGGCCAAAAACCTAAAAAATTGATTTACAAAAAAGAGCATAATTTAATTCAGCGGGATCATTTTTTTAATGTTTTGTGTATATCTGAGAAGTCACGATATAAATTTCAAGTTGGAACTCGCATCCGTTTACCAATGCCAAGTCTTTTAGTGGGATAAAAATTCTTAAATATTGTGTTTGTCGTATTCAACGAACTTCGAATTTTATAAATTTAATTTAATAAATTGAATAAATTTGATTATTTAATTAATTTAATTTAATTAATTTAATTTAATTAATTTAATTTAATTAATTTAATTTAATTAATTTAATTTAATTAATTTAATTTAATTAATTTAATTTAATTAATTTAATTTAATTAATTTAATAAATTTACTAAATTCAAAATTAGTTTAAAAAAACCCTCTATAATACATCAGGGAACTGTTGAATACGAAAAACACGATATTTAAGCATTTTTATCCTACTAAAAGACTTGGCATTAGTAAACGGATGTGAGTTCCAACTTGAAATTTATATCGTGACTTCTCAGATATATACAAAATATGAAAAAAATTGTTCCACCGAATTAAATTACGCTCTTTTTTGTAAATCAATTTTTTTCGGTTTTTGGCCGAAATTTAAATGAATTCGTTTTTTTCGGAATTGCTGATATTTTTTCGAAAAGCGCAGGAAATTTCCGATCGAAAGCTATTGTTAAAGAATTTTTTCGATTTTTTTTCGCGCCGTGCCAAAGCTCCGAAGCGCTGAATACGCAAAAAGTTTGAAATATAACTTTTGGTGTATTCCAAAGAGATATATACAAAACATGAAAAAAATTGTTCCGCCGAATTAAATTACGCTCTTTTTTGTAAATCAATTTTTTTCGGTTTTTGGCCGAAATTTAAATGAATTCGTTTTTTTTTAGAACACACTAAAACATACTCGATTTTCAAGAAAATCGAAAGAGCCCGGCCTAAAAGGGGGTCCCGTTGAGCGGGAATACCTTATATACACATATATATCTATCTATTTATTTATTTTTAATGCTTGACGACGAATATTGAGGGGCGCTTCGGCGTCTCTCGATATTTTTAATAAGCAATTATTAGAAAAAATAAAAAAAGGTTCCAATACCAATATCATGTATATTTAATCGTTCCTATAAATTTTACGTTCACTCGGCGACGTTTTCCATTACCATACATCCTCTATTGTACGTTCACCGATACATAAGAAATAAAAATAAATTTAAATTGGTTCTGGATGTCACCTTATCATTTTTCACGGCCGCACGTGTCTTTGAAGCGGTTCCTTTCATTTTTATCATCGTGACGTGTCGCCGAAATATCTGAACGAACGTGAGATCGTGGATTTTCAAAAACCGAACAATGCAAAAAAAAAAATCTAAGATGGGAGGTTGAATTAAATTTTTCGTTGCATTTTAGAAGTCGTCATTGTCGTTGTGTTGATGATTGAAAATGATCTTTTAATAAATATATAGATTCCCTAAAATCCTTTGAGTAAAAGAAAAATTTTTAGATGATGAGTTTATTTATGTAATTTTTTTTTTTTATCGGAAAAGAAAAACGATCGTTCCCATCATTTAATTTATCGTCGACCGTTTGTTTGCATAGTAAAAAAAATGAGATTCTGCATGCAAATGGTTGCGCAAATTTTCATGTAATTCAAGTTTGGCCTTGCGATGGAAAAAAAACTTGTTCGAGGCGGAATAAAAAGAATAAAAGTTTGAAAAAAAAAGTTCCTCGAGCTCTTGTACGCGTGTGTAAAGTGCCGCGGCCAAGTACGAAACAGCGTTGTGCTATTTTTGAATTTTCAGAATGTATACACGAGGCAGCTTTTTCACGTGAAAATCCCGGGAAAACCTCGCAAAGTCGGCACAAACGTGTGCGGCGGAGACTTTTATAAAGAGTCTCTGAAAAAAAAAAAAAAATAGTGAGGCAACACTTTTTAGGCCGTAAAAATCTATGAGAATTCACTTTTTTGCCCAAAAATATTTTGAAAATTAAAACTGCGTCGACGTGTTAATATTTTGTACGCTTAAGAAGTCGCAAAATAACTTTTCATGCATGGCCTTCGAGCCAAGTGTGGGAAAATAAAAATTTATGGATTGGCAAACATCGAAATGTAATACTCTGTCGTACCCACCACTTGGAAAAGTGAGTAATAGCGCGTTCTGAATATTTATGACTTCGAGCAAATGTTGGTCAAAGTTTCGTCTATGAAGAAGCAAAAATTATGAAAACCACGAGCGACGTGAAAAAAATCATTTTTTAATGACCGCGAGGTCTTTGACCAGTTAGTCACGTGAAGTCAAATTGAGTTTGTTGTTTTCTTGTAAAAAATTGTACACGCCAATTAGAATCAATTCCGGGAAAGGTAAAAATACATTGTTTTTCATTTTACTTTTAAAAAAATGTTTGAGAACGCTCTTAATTCGCAGCTAAAAGCCACAAATTTTCAGAAAGCCAAAATTAAAGAAGCTACTTGGTCTTTTTTGGGCAGCAAAAGTTGATCAAAAAGCAGTGATTTCAGATTAGTATTTGGAAAGTTTTTTTCTGTATAGTTTTTTGCTTCAAAAAATAACAAACACTAAAAAAACCGCTGATGATTTAATTGCATTCAATCAAAAATTAAAAAATGAAGATGGAAAACGAATTCTGCCTCCTCTTCCAATTATGGAAATCATCGAAATCTCTCGGGTAGTGATATTGAAAAATAATATTTTAAATGTAAAATTTTGAGTTTTTGAAATTCAAATAGTTTGAAATTCTACATTTTCGAGTTTTTGAAATTCACATAATTTGAAATTATAAAATTTCGAGTTTTTGAAATTCAAATAATTTAAAATTATAAAATTTCGAGTTTTTTAAATTCAAATCACATTTTTATATCTCTACGAATGGTGAAGGATTCCACGTCTCTTTCGTCGCCCAAAAAAAGACTTTATCCCAAAAATGTTCTGCATATCAGGTTACACAAGTGCTATACTTTTGCCCATGAGACCTCATTGGCTGACTAACATACATGCGATAATTTTTTTTTCAAACCAAAATATCTCAGGATTGGGGCTGTGGTGTAGCAGAAATTCTAGAGAGTAAAAAAGAAAATCAGATTCACCATGATCTACCGTATAAAAAATTTTGAAATTTTCTGGGCAGCCCCAGTCCGATTTTTAACAAAAATAAAAATAAAATCTTTTTTTTTCTATCATGGAACGATCGCTTTAAAGAACCGTTCATCGTTTTTCGTAATCTACACATGACATACAAATTACATAAAACGTTTTATCACGGAGAAATTAAAAATTGTAAAACTACAATTTATATTTTTCAGAAAATTTATTATTTTTTTCTAATTACGATCAGTTTTGATCTTTTTTCGGATCTTGATAGAAAAGAATATATATTATATTTTTTCTCATAAAATTGGCCTCAGAATGCTCGAAAAAATTTCTAAATTTTTTATATTCTCAATTATGGTAAAAGTGTTAATAATTTTATTATAATAATAATAATAATAATAATTTTGACAGAACCTCTGATATTAAAAAAAAAAATTATCCAATACGGCTGAGTCAACGAATAAGTCTTCATTGGCTTTACTACTGGGAATGGATATGTTTGAGGCATTGTCGTTTTTTGGGTGGCGAAAGTGACGTAGAATCCCTCATATGTGCGTACATATGAAGCATTCCACCCCAAGTGGGCCCCTAAAAAATCGTGTGATTTCAAAATATTATGAAACATTTTTTTAAAGGTTATTCGAGTGTCAAAAGCAAGCAGGATTTTTTTCAGATTTTTAAATCTGATTTTACACCCCCAATTTGGATACGAATGTTGTTATTTATTTTTTTCGATTCATTTTACATGCAAAACGATCCATTGCACAAAAAAAAACACCTCTACATAAAATTTAGGTTTTCCAATATACTTTATAATCTCATCTTTTATGAAGCTGTCCAGAATCCTTTTCGTGTATTTTTCAGCGAAACAAGGCAATAATATTTTTTTTTCGTCGAATCGTCGTTTCCAATTTTCCTACAATTTCGAGAGAACTTTCGTTGATTTCACAACAAATCACAGAAAAATTGGCGTGATGGAGAATTCATTTTTTCCAAGTGTTTTCTGAGATTAACTGATGAAAATACCTGCGACTTACGACAAATATTTGATGTTGTCCAACGTCCCCATTAAATTCATTGAAAAAACATTGAACGTATATTATAATTTACCGTGTATCGACGTGGGGTCAATGTATGATTAATTCGTTTATTGTTTGGAAATACCAAAGTATTTTGTGAGGTCCCAACTTTTGACTTTAATCCCACGCTGAAACACGGTAAATAATGTATGTTCAATGTTTTTTAAATAAATTTAATGGGGGCGTTGGATAACATCGAATATTTGTCGTAAGTCGCAAGTGTTTCCATCAGTTAACCTCAGAAAACACTTGGAAGGTATGGATTCTCCATCATGCCAAGTTTGCTGTGGTTTGCCGTGAAATCAACGAAAGTTCTCTCGAAGTTGTAGGAAAATTGGAAACGACGAACTCGACGAAAAAAAATATCATTGCCTTGTTTCACTGAAAAATACACGAAAAGGATTCTGGAAAGCTTCAAAAAAGATGAGATTATAAAGTATATTGGAAAACCTAAATTTTATGTAGAGGTGTTTTTTTCGTGCAATGGATCGTTTCGCATGTAAAATGAATCGAAAAAAAAAAAATAACAATATTCGTATCCAAATTGGGGGTGTAAAATCAGATTTAAAAATCTGAAAAAAATCCTGCTTGCTTTTGACACTCGAATAACCTTTAAAAAAATGTTTCATAATATTTTGCGATCGCACGATTTTTTAGTGGCCCACTTGGTGTGGAATGCTTCATATATCTATACTGATATTCATTAATGTATATATGCTTAAGTGTCGAACTCGTGGAGATATCGAGAGAGGGAAACAGAGGCAGATGTCGTTGTTAGCATCGATCGGTGTACACCGATAGTGGGAGTACTCTCGAGGCCAAAGTAAAGCGCACACACACACAGAAACACACATTCGAGCCCAGCCACCATAAGAGTATCCCCATCGTGCAAATTTTTCCTGCATCCGTGAAACGAAAAAAAAGCATTCGCGCTTATCTCCCCAACTCTATGTTCCAATATAAAGAAACGAAAAAAAAGGGAAAAAGGCACGAGAGAGAATTTCCAAAGAGACTTCCAAATGACGTGGAAATAGTTTGCATCATTTAAGGGCAGGCTAAAGACCCTCTCTCTCGCTCTCACACGACCCCTATCATCTTTTCTCTCTCGCACTCGCACGAAAAATGTCGGTATTTAGCCTCCTCTTAAATGCAATGAAAATAATTAATTAAAAAAAGGAATTGACCTTTTTTAAAGTTAAAAAAAAAACATAATACTCCTAAAAGGAATTGGGATTCAGAATAAAAGTTCCAAAACGTGGAAACATTCCACATTTTTGTGAAGTGCAAATTTTGTTTTCACCGCATTTTTTTTCAGGACCCAAATTTTCAATTTTTCTCAGACACTCAATCTGAGAATCGTGTACACGTATTTTTTCAAAAATCTTTCGCATCGATTTTAAACGACAATCTCGGCAAAGAAAAGTCTGTCGATTGTGGAAAACAACAATTCTTCAAAATCTTTTCGTATGATAATTCGAATCGTTTCTCTTCAATGCACCTGTGTAAAGAACAATTGATCGGAACAATTTTTGCAAAAAAAAACGAGACTCTTCGATTATGAAGATTTTTCAAAAGACGAAAGATGAAATTATTTTTCATGCCGAATATCATGAATATTTCAATATTTATATTTTGGGGACCAGCAAGAGGATTGAAGGATTCAGTGCAGTTTGAAAAAAAATTGACCTTTGATACATTTTTGTTCGTGTATTTTTAATGCTATTTTTTCAACGACTTCAATTTTTCAGGTTTCAAAATACTGAACGTTATTTTTCACATCGGTTGAAGAATGTATGCAGAAAATAAAAATAAATGAAATTGGTTATCGCGGAAATATTATTTTTCTCGAGGCCGGAACAGATCTCGAAAAATCAAATGTCGTTGAACTTCCACTAAAATATACATATCACATATATTTATACATATCTACATACACGCATACGCCCTAATCTGATTACCCAATCGACATCCTGAAATGATGGCATCCGAGTGAGGGCTCGAAATAATATTCTGTGGGATGAAGAAATGTAATTTCAAAAGATTTATCGGAACAAAACCATTCAACTTGTTGAGAAATTGAAAATTCGTACGTTTGCGCCAAAAAAAAGTTTATTAGCTGTAGATTAGGCGAAAAAACGAATATTTATTGGACACTTCAATCTAAAAAAAGTTTGATTCTCATCATCGAGGAATTAGTTCATGATTTTTTATACGATTGTATAAAAAAAAGAGCGCATTCGTTGAGGAAATCGAAAAATTTTATTGTAACTCACGATTTGTATATGGGTCATTCCATGTCAAATCGACCAAGAGTCGGAATCGACCCTTCTCAATTTCAATGAAATTTGGTCAGAAGTTTTCGTTTCCAATAAAACGGAGTTCTACTAGAGGATAAAAATTAATTTTTTTTTTTCAAAAGTCATTCAAAATTTAAAATCTCACAATTTTTCAAGTTTTTCAATATTTCAATTCGTTTTGAAGAGTATACTTGGAGCTACGAAAAAAAAAAATATTCCGAAACAAAATTTTGAAAAATGATGAATTTGGGGCATTTTAAATTTTCAAAAATCGTGAAAATCCAAGTTCCATATTTTATTTTTGGTTAATTTTTTTTTATATAATACCTTGTACAGATCTTAAAAGATCCTGAAATTTAAGGATGGTGTGTTTTTGTTTCAAAAATAAAAAATTTTGAATTTTGGTAAATTTTTTTTTTGTTCCTCTAAGTCAAGTAAAGTTGAACAATCATGTAATTCTGTATTTTTGAACAGTAAAAATTCCAATTAATGACAATTAAGAAAAAAAAAAAATTTTACCAAAATTAAAAAATGTATATTTTTGAAACAAAAAACATACCTCTCTGAAAATTTCAGGATCTTTTACGATCAGTACAAGGTGTTATATAAAAAAAATTAAACTAAAAATAAAATATGAAACTTGGATTTTTACGATTTTTGAAAATTCAAAATTCTCCAAATTCATCATTTAAAAAAAAAAAATTCGGAATATTTTTTTTTCGTAGCTCCAAGTATACACTTTAAAACGAATTCAGAACGATTTTTCGTAACTATAATAGGTTTCAACATATTTAAAAAATAAACTTGACAGATTTGAAAAATTGTGAAATTTTGAATTTTGTATAACGTTCGAAAAAAAAATTTCAATTTTTTTTTTGGTAGAACTTCGTTTTATTGAAAACGAAAACTTCTGACCAAATTTCATCTAAATTGAAAGGGGTCGATTCCAACTCTTGGGCGATTTGACATGGAATAATCCATATAATATGGCGAATTTTTTTAAAAGTGATCAGTTTTTTTTTAGATTTTTAAGTTTAACGAAGAAATAAGAAAACAAAATAGTTTACAGGCTTTCGAAACTGTTATTTCTTTATCTCAGCTAAAAAACAATATCTAAATATGATTTTTCACGTGAAAAAAACAATTTTTTCTAATAATATTCCAGAATCGCTGTGAAAATGCTATGGAAGCTTTTAAGCAAAAAATTGCGTCTTCAGGGTGAGGGGTGTAAGCACGATCAATTTTTTTGTTCCTCTAAAAATATCCTACTTTTTTGTAAAAAAAAGTATTTCCAAAAATTCAGCCCGGGATCGCTGAAAACAGGATTTTTTTTCAAATTAATTTTTTTTTACTCTTTTCAAATTTACTCTGTCAAAAAAATATAAAATAAAAAAAAGATATTAAATATAAATAAAATATAAACAATTTAATACATTACTGTGCGCAATTGTAGTAAAACTAACGGAGATCGAGTTATAAATTTTTGAATATTTCTTATTTTTACACAATTTACAAATTTACAAAATTTATATCTCCAAAACCTATTGGCAGCTGCTTTAACTATTTAGTCCTTGAAATTAGGTCATTTTTTCAACAAAAAAATCGCTATTCCAAAAGAAAAGATTAGTTTACCTAAAAATGAGGAAATCCGAAAAATCATTGAAAAACTTTTGATCTTTTTTACGTGAAAAAAACATATTTTGAAAATCGTTTATAAGCTGAGAGAAAAAAAATGAAAAATAATGGAACAACGATGATGATGATGAAATTTGCATCGTTAGAACTCAACGAAAACAAGTTTTTCTTCACTATTGTTATTGTTTTTTTGAACAGTTAAAAGTCCAAGTACTTAATGGGAAGCGCAAAAAAACGTTCCGATAAATCTCAACTTTGAAATAAATTTTTTTTTAAAAAGATTAATTTCATTAACAGATATATTATTTTCGTTGCATTTCAACGGTACAAACTTCAACATCATGTTTACCTCTTCATACAGGGAAATATCGATTATGGATTTTATCCTGACCCTCATTATAAAGAGGCTGAAATTTAAAAAATCATGTATTTGACAATCCGAATGTTCAGATGAACGAAAAATTGCCAAAATTATGCTTTTACAAAATAATTTTGAGAATTTGTTAATTCTTTGAAAATAATTTTTGAAATGAGTGATTCCACTTCAAACCAGCAGGTCAAAAAAATCGATGTCTCCGATCATACTCTCGATATTTCCCTGTATTCTCTATCATGAGAAAACATTGCTGTTAAATCGCTAGCCCAAAATAAAATTATTTGTATGAGTTATGATTTTTTGAAAATTGCGTACTTTTAACGACTCGAAAAACAACTTTTTTGTTTTGTGAATAATTCCGCCGGATTTTGGAATTCGAAGATTCCACTTCGAGAAATCAAAACTGTATTCAAAACCCTTCAAAATGAGCACAAATTCACCTCATTTGGTGCATTTACGACGCCACAATCGTAAAACTACGTTTTTTCGAAAATCAACAATAACTGAAAAACCTCATTTTTTTTTAATCTGAAAAAATCATATTAAATTTTTACGACAAAAAATCTATATTTCTGTGGAGTTTGAACTAGTACTGACCAATAGATTTTGAATTATTGATCAATTTCATCTTTTAGAAATCAGTTTCAGCTATTTTGAGACATTCAGGTTTTGACTTTAGGTTTTCTGAGAATTACGTTAATACAATCAATAGTCACTGTTTCAAAAAGTTATAAAACAATTTATTTACCATTCTTTGAGATCCATCTCCATCAAATGATGATAATATTTACGAATAATTGCTTTTTTTGCAACTTTAGATCCAGATTTTGCAACTTTAGTTGCAGAAAAAGCAATTATTCGTAAATATTATCATCATTTGATGGAAATGGATCTCAAAGAATTGTAAATGAATTGTTTTATAACTTTTTGAAACAATGGCTATCGAGTTTATTGACGAAATTCTCAGAAAACCATAAGTCAAAACCTGAATGTCCCAAAATAGCTGAAACTGATTTCTAAAAGACGAAATTGATCAATAATTCAAAATCTATTGGTCAGAACTAGTTAAAACTCCACAGAAATATATATTTTTTGTCGTGAAAATTTGATATGATTTTTTCAGGTTAAAAAAATGAGGTTTTTCAGTTATCCTTGATTTTCGAAAAAACGTAGTTCAACGATTGTGGCCTCATAAATGCACCAAATAAGGTTAGTTTGTGCTCATTTTGAAGGGTTTTGAATACACTTTTGATTTCTCGAAGTGAAATTCTCGAATTCCAAAATCCGGCGGAGTTATACACAAAAGCAAAAAAGTTGTTTTTCGAGCCGTTAAAAGTACGCAATTTTCAAAAAATCATAACTCGTATAAATAATTTTATTTTGGGCTAGGGATTTAACAGCAGTGTTTTCTCATGATAGAGAATACAGGAAAATATCGAGAGTATGATCGGAGACATGGATTTTTTTGACCTGCTGGTTTGACTTGGAATAACTCCAATATCTTCGAATTTTTTAAATGATTATTTATCAAGTATTTGCAAGCTCTTCCAATTTTTTGTTAAGCAAATACTTTTTCTGATTTTTCGTTCGACTGAACGTTCGAAACTTCAAGTGCATGAAAAATCGGCACTCCTCACGACGTTTAATGATATATGGGAATGGCAATGGCGTCGAAATTTCAGCGCCGTATTTTACTTCGATAATCGGTGAAATTGCCCGTGTGGAAGATTATTCGGTAGCGCCGTCTCGGTGCGAGAACGAGCCGAGTGAACGTGCTCCACTTCGTCCGCTTCCTCGACGAGAGAATCGATCGACAACGCTAAAACTTCTCGAGGTCCCCCGCGCGACCCTCTGTTATCTTTCATCGCATTCGGGGATATATTTGGGGCATTCCATCCCAAATCGGACAGTTTGAAAAACTGTTTTTTTTTATTTCCTCAATTTTTTGATATTTTTGAGTACCCATCAAAAGACCCTTCCTGTTAAATTTTGAGATTTTTTTGATTACCCGTTCAAAAGATATTAAATTAACAAAAAAACCGCTCTTTTTTTTGTATTTTGGTCGTGACTTCTTTAATAATGGTCCAAATTAAAAGCTTTTTTTTCAAATTTTTTTTTTTATAGCCTTTTCAGAAAAAAATACAAAAAAAATATTCGACGTATTTTTGAATGAGTTTTTTGAGTTTTAAACGTTAAATCGCGTTTTTAAAAGTGAATGTTATTTTTTTTTTTTTAATTCTTTGTTTCAAACATCTATCTATTCAACAATTTTTAAGACTAGTCCGATCGTGGGATTTCAATAACTACTGTTTTTTTCGATTTTTGAAAATTAATTTTTTTTTAATATAAATTATTATGAATGCCAATTTTTGTTACTGTGTAGTATTTTTTTAATCATTTTGAATTAATTTGGACACTTTATCATTGTTAACAGATTTTTAAAATTAATAATTAATCGATGAGCAAATAACAACAGTTCAAGAATTGTATGAGTGGGCATTGAACCTAAATAGTCTACCGAATATTGCTGTCAAATTTTCAGCTGAGAAACATTATTTAGATGCAAAAGAAAGATTTTATTTGCGATAAAATACTGCGAAGTCAATCACAGGGGAACACAAAAATTTCATTCAATTATTCCAATGAGCAACGGAAACTTATTGGCAAAGGAATATTCTAATTCAGGAAATAATCGTATATGTAAGGTTTTCAAAAAAATACGTGAATAAACAAAAACTGTTGTTATTATTGTTCATAAACAGACTTGACGATTAATTATTAATTTTAAGAATCTGTTATCAATAAAAGTGTCAAAATAAATTCTAAATATTGAAAAAAATACTATACAGTAACAAAAATTGGTATTCATGATAATTTATTTTAAAAAAAATTTAATTTTCAAAAATCGAAAAAAAAATATTAGTTATTGAGATCCCACGATCGGACTAGTCTTAAAAATTGTTGAATAGATAGATGTTTGATACAAAAAATTTAAAAAAAAATCAAAAATGACATTCACTTTTAAAAACGCGATTTAACGTTTAAAACTCAAAAAACTCATTCAAAAACACGTCGAATATTTTTTTTTTATTATTTCCTGAAACGGCCATAAAAAACACAAATTTTGAAACAAAAAACTTTCAATTTGGACCATTATTAAAGAAGTTATGACCAAAAAACCAACAAAAGAGCGGTTTTTTTGTTAATTTAATATCTTTTGAACGGGTTATCAAAAAAATCTCAAAATTTAACAAGAAGGGTTTTTCGATGGATACTCAAAAATATAAAAAAATTGAGGAAATAAAAAAAAAGTTTTTCAAACTGTCCGATTTGGGATGGAATGCCCCATATATAATCTTGTGAAACAAAAGTTCCGCACCCCCATTTCATTTCACGAAAAATTATAATCATCCTAATAATTATTTATCACAATTATAATTATTAATAATTATTATAATTATTTCTTAATAATTATTTTTCACAACTAAATTTTTTTTTAAATCCGTATTGCGTCTTTTCAGTGTGCCCGTGAGATTGAGTCCCATAAAAATAAATGTTACTTTTTTGTTCCAATTTTAATGCCCCAAAAGATTCATTGAATATTTGACTTAGCCTTCCATTAGGTTGAAGTTTGCATCGCTTGAAAGCAAAGGGAATAGTTTATTTTTTAATAAACTTAATTCTCCTAAAAAAAATTTGTTAAGTTGGAAAAATCGTTAAAATATATTTTGCGGTCTTTTTTTAAGGACTTGGGATGCTAAATGGACAGGCAAAGCCTGAGTCTCACTAAAAATTAATTTAAAAAAAAAAGTTATTTTCGTTGCGTTGTAACGATGCAAGCTTCAACATCGCAGCCTTCCCGATATTATCTGCATCGACAATTGCATCATCGCCGTCTGCATTCGTCGACGAAAAAAAAAAAAATGGAAAAAATAAATTAAAAAATAAAATTGCACGACGAAAAAAATGCACGGCTTTTAATGAATTTCTTGCTGGAGAAGGAAAAAGTAATTAAAATTTTTGCAATCGAGAAATAAGCACTGAGAAGCAAATTTTTCGAGCTAGAGTAGCAAGAATACAAGAGAGAAACAAAAAAAACAGACTTGAAAAGTGCTCGAAGCATTTGTGTGCAAAATACACGGGAAAGTCAAAAAAACGATATGGCAAAGAACGAAACAAACGAGGAACTGTGAAAAAAAGTTTAAAAAAAATTATTTTACACAGAAATAAATAACGATTCTGAAAAATAGAGCTGCACAGAAGGATGAACAAAAAAACAAGCGACAAAGTAAACATAAAGAATCGTTAAATTTAGGGGAGAAACCTGAATGAGGACGCTGATGAAAGTTTATTTTTTGAATTTGTTTTTTCTTCGGCTTCATTCATTAAAAATGTTCAAACTGCACGATTGAATTTTTTCTTTGACACATAAAAATTAAAAAGATTTCTTAATGTTTTATCTTCTACGCAAACCTAAAAAACATTTCAAATATCACGAATCAGAGAAATGTAACAACTCCGAAAGAAAAATTATTTCCCAAGAAAAAAAATCAACGCTGTTTAAATCAAATAAATATTTTTTAAATCTCAAGGAAGATAATTACATAAAAACCAACGAATTCTTTGGGTTATTCGGAATATTTTCAAAATATATTTTATTTTATCAAATACATCAATAAATATAAACCTGCAAAAAAGACTGTTTCGCAACGAAATATGCAACAAAACATCTCTAAAATTTCATAAATATTCGTTTAGTTAAAGCCGAGAAAAAAAACGTGCAAATTCAACTTTTGTAACGTTTTAGTTTAGGTCCCCACGCGCCCCCTCCCTTCCCTCCCCGTCCCTTCCCCTTTTCGCTTCCTCCCTCCCCCTCCAAACGTTTCTGTAACACGTTATACTATACTCTGTGTGTTTCTGTTTCTATCCGCGCTGATTATGCTGCCCGAGGCTACATCACCCCCCCCCCCCCTCTCCTCCCGACCCCTCTCGCGCTCTGCGCCCAAAAGCATTTCCCGCTCGAAGCGCCACTCAAAAAATCTCTCTTGCATCTCCCCGAGCGGGAGAGACTCGTCGTCGTCGACTTGTCCTATCATAAAAACGATCGTAAAAAACGGAGGACCGAGCTTTGCATCGGGACTCGAAGAACGACGACAAACTACGTTGCAGCGCAGAGAGAGACAGAGAGAGAGCGAGAGAGAGAGAGAGAGAGAGAGAGAGAGAGAGAGAGAGAGAGAGAGAGAGAGAGAGAGAGAGAGAGAGAGAGAGAGAGAGGGAGAGAAAATTCACCACAAATACATTGGTAAATGAGGCATTCCACGTCAAGTCAGCCACCCCATTTTTTGAAATCTCCAAAAATCGCATACAAATTTTTAGAAAGTAGTTCTAACTATCGAGAAAATTTGTGATTTTTTCAGATTTTTAAATTACATTTTTTAGCCGGAAAAAAATACAAAAAATTTGTTTGTCCCATTTTGTAACTCGAAAACTATTCATCGTACGAAAAAAAAAGTAGAACATAAAATTTATGATTATCAACGTGCTTTTCACTGATTTTTTTTACAAACTCCTCCGAAAGCTCTATGTGCCATTTTCGGAGCAAATAATGTTTTGATATTTTTTTTCCTCAGAATTGACATCTTCGATTCGTCTGTAGTTTTAACAGTTTTTTACTTGATATATTTACAGACTATAAAAAAATTGGCGTAGTGGAGAATCCATTATTTCAAATGCATTTTTATTGATACAATCTATCATTATAGAGTGATTTAATGAAATAGTGTAGATATTGATATTTTATCATTATTAATCGTAGACAGAGAAAAATAACAAAATAATCTGGTTTTGATACCGCGATGACAATTCCAGGAACAAAGCAGTATCATTGCTTCATTCCCAAAAATCATGCCCAAATCGAACTAAAAAAGTACTCATTGACTATAGAAACGTCGGTGTATCCAAAGAGGGTAAATTAATTCTTTTTTGCAATCGAGAGACGCGAGTACCCTTTGACTTTAATTTGAATAGACTTTATCGGTGTCCATGGGTCCATTGATAAAGTTTATTAAAATGTACAAAGATATTTAAAAAAATAAAAATAAAAAGAGTTAAAATATTGAAAAGGTACAAAAAATAAACAAAAATGCGGGCTTTAGAAAATATCTACAGATAATCTCAACCCTGTTAATGCACAGAGAAATTTGTGTATTCATTTGGGATGAAAAACGCACTGGAAGGAATGGATTCTCCACTGAGCCAATTTTTTTATAGTCTGTAAATATATCAAGTAAAGAACTGTTAAGACTGCAGATAAATCGAAGACGTCAATTCTGAGAAAAAAAATATCAAAACATTATTTGCTCCGAAAATGGCATATAGAGCTTTTGGAGGAGTTCGTAAAAAATTTCAGAGAAAAGTACATTGAAAAACCTAAATTTCATGTTGTACTTTTTTTTTCGTACGATGAATAATTTTCGAGTTACGAAAATGGGACAAACAAATTTTTTGAATCTTTTTCCGGCTAAAAAATGTAATATAAAAATCTGAAAAAAATCACGAATTTTCTCGACAGTTAGACCTACTTTATAAAAATTTGTATGCGATTTTTGGTGATTTCGAAAAATGGGGTGGCCGACTTGACGTGGAATGCCTCATATATATACACACGCGCATGAGAGAATACGCATTTTGTTTTTGTCTCTGTCGCTCTCTCGCTGTGGGTGATTGCTCTCAAAACGCGCGGCAACTTGCCCGGGGAGTCAACGGAAGAGGATGAGAGAAGGAGGAGGAATCGCCGGAGCGAGCGGGCGAGAGAGAGAGACAGAAAAATAGTAATAAAAAACGCGATAGGAACGAAAAATGTCAAGTGCAGATGGAGTAAAAGATATATATGTGTCATTCCCTATTAATTCAACGACGTTTTTTCGGTGACTCCCTTCGATTTGATATATTTTTTAATATGTTATAAAACGACATTAAAATTTTTTTTTTAATGTTCGATATTTTTTGAAGAAGTATATTGAAAAACAAAAATGACATCCTAGCAAGTTAGAATATCTTGGTTATTGTAGAAGTTATGATTATTTTAAGAATTTTTTTTTTTCAAAAATCAATGACTTCGGGATAGCAAACTAAAAATTTACATCGATACTTCTTTTTGCACGTATAATAACATATTAAAGAATGAAAAAAAATCAAAGCGGGTCACCGACAAAACGTCGTTGAATTGACATGGAATGACTCATAGGTGTATACATTTTTCACTGAAAACGAGAGAGAAAAAAAATATATTTCACTGCAGTAAATACTCAAATTAAAAAGACACATGTATCTTTTATATACATGTAGATGAGAACGAAATAAAATAGAGGGATGTGCACATCCATCACACATGTACCGGGCAGGGGATTCGTTGTTTACGTTTTAACATCCGGAAACTCGCGAATGAATTCGTGTACGTAACCTGAAGCGTTTAAACGACGGTTCAAAGGTACACGATCGCTAACACAACGTATATATAGATATATATATATATATTCGCCTGTGTGTGTGTGTAGTTTGAGACAGTATTGATCCATACATCAAAAATCATACAAAAATAGATGAAACTCTTTGGAAACAGATTTTTCGTTGATTTTCCAAAAGAACAGTCTACAGGGAATAATAATAATAATAATAATAATAATAATAATAATAATAATAATAATAATGTACTTGAAGTTTGGAAAGTTTCGATGAATTTACAGTCAGTAAATCTATTCTTTCCAAGTAAAATTTCAAAACCCCGCAAATACTTGGAAAATAATTTAAAAAACGTTTGTCATTGGATAAAAAAATTATTTACCAAGTGATGACGGGGTAATTTAATTTTTTATCAAAGGAATAACGATTGTCTACTCATCGGAATATTTGAACCTTCAGATACATAAAAAATAACCATTTAATATTTGAAGAAAAATTTCGAATGATCTAAAAAATTTTCAAGCGGCGTTAATATAAGATAATCTTATCAGGTAATCGTTTTTTAATGATTAATGCACGTTCTACGCACGATCGGCTCTCCTGAAAATTATAATTACATTTTTCTAACGGCAATTAATGATTATTAATTGCCAAGGAAGTTTTTCAGCTAATTGCCGCTCCGAGGGAAATCAGTTATTCGATTCAGAGGTGCGATATCGTTAATAAAAAGTGTGTATAGTATAAATGCATACGTATATATAAAATGATGTTGGAGTTTGCAGTGTTGGAATGCAATAATAAATCTTCTATTTAATTTATTGCCTTTATAAGCAAATTAAAAAAATTAAAAACGAAAATAAACAAATTTTTAAGAGCATTATTAGAATTAAAAACCCTGTAAATTAGATATTTGCACATTGCTAACTCATTTTTATCGATGGCACACATAGCTTCCTTTATCACAAAGTATAGCAATCCAATTTGGCTTCCTCATAAAGAAGCTTTGTTAACTATCGAAAAACATGAGTAATTAATGTGTAAATTTGCCAAATTTTTTCAAATTTGCTTTTTGACAAATTTGATTCTTACAAAATTCAATAGCGAAAAACCTTGATCAGTATTTTGAATGTGTACGAAATTTCAGTACAATATCTCGCAAATAGCCGAAACTAGTATTTACGTTATTTAAAAAAAAAAACAACATTTGAAAAAATTTTAATCATTCGATCGATTTTTCCTAAATTTAATAACGAACAACCTCGATAGCTATATTAGCTCTGTACAAAGTTTCAGTGCAAAACCTTGGTTAAATTTTTCTTCTCAATTAGAAGGAGAAACCTGAATTGCGTGGACCCTTATCCAAATATTTTTTTAAAAATCTTTAATTCATACAAAAATGTTTGAATAACGATACACTCAATTCAGGTTCCTCCTTCTATTTTTTGTTAAATTTTATTTTTCGAAAAATCTTGTTATAACCAGAACGAAATCCTTGCCCACTTTGGCTCAATGCTTGAAATTTTCAATATAAAAACCGGGGTTTATGTTATTTTTTCAGATTTTTAAATTACCTTTAGCCAAAAATGAAAAATCTGAAAAAAATCACACAAATCCCGTTTTTTATATGGAAAATTTCAAGCGTTGAGCGAAAGTTTATAAAAAGCTTTTTCGAAAGAAAAAAACTAAACCATAGTTAAATCAAATCGCTCCAAAAAAAATCTGAAAAAAATCCTGAGTGCTTTCCTCAGGTACTGCAAATCCATAAAAAATTGCAGAAAAAATCGGAGAGGTGAAGGGTCAGGCCCATGTCGAATCGGTGTGAAATGCCTTATATATATGGGGCATTCCATATAAGTCGACCTTAGTGTGACCGTCGACGCGCTGATTTCGTTTACGATTTTTCATATGATTCTTTCCACTCAAAATAGCATTCATCATTTTTTTTCAGATTCTTAAAACCAAATTTGAGTACGTTTTGATTTGCTGAACATTTTTTTCGAAAACCTGGAGAGCCGTAATTTAAAAATCTGAAAAAATTCTCAAAAATCCGGTGTCAAAATTGAAAATTTTTGACCCAAAATTCATTCTGTCCAGGATTTTCCTTTCACCTCGATTTTAGGTTTTTATGAAGAACACGTAAAAAAAAAATAGATGCAGAAATTAATCTACCGTGAAAACTGGCTTGAATATTTTTATCGTCAACTAACTATTTTTTGAAATTTTTTCACTTTTTTCAAAAAATAGTTGGTTAATTTCTGCATCTATTTTGTTATACGTTTTTTTCATAAAACCCTAAAATCGAGGTGGAAGCGAAAGCCTGAACATAATGAATTTTGGCTCAAAAATTTGCATTTTTGACACCGGACTTTTGAGAATTTTTTCAGATTTTTAAATTACGGCCCTCGAGGTTTTTGAAAAAAATGTTCAAAAAATCATAACGTACTCAAATTTGGTTTTAAAAATCTGAAAAAAATGCTGAATGCTATTTTGAGTTGGAAGAATCATATAAAAAATCGTAAACGAAATCGGCGAGGTCGAGGGTCACACTCGGGTCGACTTGGTATGGAATGCCCCATATATGCCCCGTGTGTGTGTATAGTGTGGCAGGAAAGGAAACGTGACAGAAAAATACGAAACGAATGAGACGATAATTCATTTGGTGAATCTTACTCGGCTCGTGACATCTGAAACCTCGCGCATAATAGCCTCAAAAGCGGCGGTCTCCTCGGCCTGCTTCTGGTTGAGGAGAGCGATCTTTTCACTGAATTTCCGTGGATTCGCCATGATGGCCGGGGTTAAAACACTCGGGCACACGAAAACCAACACACAGAGCGAGAGAGCGCGCGTGAGAAAGAGAGAGAGAGACAGAGAGGCACGAGCGATGGTGCGAGTGAGAGGACGGAAATTCTCACACGGGCGCTACAACACAAAAACAGTCCGGACAGAACGAGAGAGAGAGAGAAAGAGAGAGAAACACGCGAGGTGGCGCGCACTTGCAGCCGCGCGCGCGCGGGCGCGGGATCCCGATATATGGCACACTCGGTTGAGCCGAGTTTTTTTTTCTCTCTTATCCTTCACGTTCACCAAAACGCCTCACTCCCGGCTCTCTTATTTTTCACCTATTTCGTCCAAGCCTCTCACTACTCTCGGACAAATAAATAAACAAACAAAAGATATCACCGTTTGTCCGTGTAACAAGCGGCGCTGATCGCGGGAAACGCGTGCCGCGATAAAACGGCACGCTTCTCTCTTTCTATCACTCCCTCTCTGTTTTTTTTTTAATTCTCCCGTCGTTTTATCGCGCCCCTCGTCGCGAACGACGAACGACGAAAGAGAACGCGCACATACGAACTTTTCTCTCTCTTTCTTTCCTCTACGATTCACTTTTTAGGTTTTTTTGTTTCGCCCTTCGAGAATTGCAAATTATCGCACCATTTAATTTCTCGTAATTTTCGCGAGCGCAAAGAGATTTTTCTGTTTTTCCCTCCTTTTTCGGAGTAACAGCAGCGAGCGATTTTTTATTTCATTTTTTCATACACTCGCGGAATCACGTTGAACGGAGCTCTCTCTCGTCTTTGAGAATTTGTTCTCTCTCGACGACGTTCGAATTTGACAGGGTTAAAATATTATTTTAAACCGCAAAAACACGCACACGCGCGGGGTACGGTGTGTGTACGATGTAATAAAAAAAAAAAACACATAGATCCACGACGTTGACACTGCCTTCTCGATGGGAGAACTGAACGGTCACTGATACGCAAGATTATGCGGCGCAGCGCGCCACGCGCATCGCGCATAAATTGTTTTTCGCGGTCCCATTGGTCCTGCGTTTACCCCCTCCTCGTTCTCTCACACACGATAATATATTGCTCAACACTATATTTTGTCTCGCCCTCTCTCTCTCTCTCTCTCTTTCTTACTCTCGTGTAAATTCCTTATTTTCAGCGAGATTTCACGATGATAAAAAAAAACTGCCCGATAATGTTTGATGCAACGCTCCCCGGATTTTTGACGAAATACACAATCTGCGAATCTTGCGCCGCTTTAACGTTCGTTTTCAATGATACTTCTCGCGTCGCGCGAAGCGAGGCCTACGATCGTAATGACGAGGAATTTTTCTTTTTTTTTGGAGCACTCGATTCATTCCGCGTCTTACCGCCCGTGTACACACGCTGACGAAAAAAAACCTGGCCCGCGCGCCCCTGGCGGATCAAAATGTAACAACGCGCGAAGAATCCGTCGGTAATGCAGATTCCTGCGCACGAACATGGCCGATCGAACACAGATGTGCGCAGTGACGTTCTCTTTTTTCTTGATTTTTTGAAAAGTCGATGACGACGTGTGTTCTTTCGTTTAGGAATTCCCACTCCAATGATTTTTAACACTTCCCTCTTTAATAATATTTCCGATTCGACGATTCTTTGTGTATGTAACTCAATAAAATCCATGTTGCCAATATAACCAAACTTATTCTTTCATTTTTTTCCTTCACTATATTTCAATCAGTGGCGAACGAATCGGTTTAGGATTTATTTTTCTTCGAATATGTGCAATGCTGTTCAATAATGATATTCCGTGGAATTTTAGAAAGCAGAAGACGAAATTGTGATTGTACTTCGATTATACGATCGATAAACTATCTTTTTAATTTGGTTCTTATTTGAATTTTATCTGCGGAGCGGTTATAAATTTTCTGAAAACAATTAATTTGCATGACAAATAGAATGTATGATTCTAGTGGTCAAAATTGTGAGTCAACGATACGATCGTAAGAGAAGTTTCAGTTTAATTTTCATTTCAATTCGAAAGAGGTGCGATTAGAGAATTTCGAAAAAAAATTTAGATGAAAAATGTACAAATTCGATGAAGAAATGTACATCGAGTACCTTCCAGCCGTTGCCCATAAGCAGTTGATCAAAGAACTCGGCGATGAGTCAGCTTGGAAGTTCCTCGCGGAGACCGTAGCTGAACGTCTGGGACTTCTGAGGTGAGAAGTTTTGCAGAAAAAAAAAGAAAACCATGTGTAAATAATCTACTTTTCTATTCACTCATTGGCAGGCCAGGGTGGATAGATTCTCTGGAGGATCATGGAAATCTATCTAAAAAATCGCCTCCGGAAAATCTACTGTTTCAGCTAAACACGAGAATGTGTACGGTGGGAATTCTTTGTACGCTGCTGGAAGATTGCAATCTTCTTGGAGCATTGTCTGTACTTCGACAACCAGGTTTGATTGAAGTTTTAGATCTATAAAGAACTTTGGCAATATGAACAATCAAGAATAGAAGAAACTATAAGAGGGAAATAAATCTTCAGACTTTCCGCTAATCGTATAATAATTTTGGAGTTCAAATTCCCTGAATTTAAAATATCGATACTAACCATCATGAGCCTAAAAAACCATTGATTCTTTTCCCTTTTTATATTGTTTTAATTATGATTTTAATGAGTTTTTTTTATTTTCATTGATTACCATATAAAGAGTATATGAGGCATTCCATGTCAAGTCAGCCACCCTATTTTTTGAAATCTCCAAAAATCGCATACAAATTTTTAGTAAGTAGTTCTAACTATCGAGAAAATTTGTGAATTTTTTCAGATTCTTAAATTACATTTTTTAGCCGGAAAAAAATACAAAAAATTTGTTTGTCCCACTTTGTAACTCGAAAATTATTCATCGTACGAAAAAAAGTAAAACATAAAATTTAGGATTTTCAACGTGCTTTTCACTGAAATTTTTTACAAACTCCTCTGAAAGCTCGATATGCCATCTTCGGAGCAAATCATGTTTTGATATTTGTTTTTCTCAGAATTGACATCTTCAATTCGTCTGTAGTTTCAACAGTTTTTTACTTGATATATTTACAAACTGTAAAAAAATTGGCATAGTGGAGAATCCATTATTTCAAATGCATTTTTATTGATACAATCTATCATTATAGAGTGATTTATCGAAATAGTGTAGATTATATTGATATTTGATCATTATTAATCGTAGACAGGGAAAAATAATAAAATAATCTCGTTTTGATCCTGCGAAGACGATTCCAGGAACAAAGCAATATCATTGCTTCATTCCCAAAAATTATGCCCAAATCGAACTAAAAAAGTACTCTTTGGCCATAGAAACGTCGGTGTATCCAAAGAGGGTAAATTAATTTTTTTTTGCAATCGAGAGACGTGAGTAGCCTTTTCCTTTAATTTGAATAGACTTTATTCGTGTCCATGGGTCCATTGATAAAGTTTATTAAAATGTACAAAAACATATTTAAAAAAATAAGAATGAAAAAAGTTTAAAAAAATTGAAAAAGTACAAAAAATAAACAAATATGCGGGCTTTAGGAAATATCTATGGATAGTCTTAACCCTGTTAATGCACAGAGAAATTTGTGTATTCATTTGGGATGAAAAACGCATGGGAAGGAATGGATTCTCCACTGAGCCAATTTTTGTATAGTCTGGAAATATATCAAGTAAAAAACTGTGAAGACTACAGACAAATCGAAGATGCCAATTCTGAGAAAAAAAATATCAAAACATTATTTGCTCCGAAAATGGCATAGAGAGCTTTTGGAGTTCGTAAAAAATTTCAGTGAAAAGTACGTTGAAAATCCTAAATTTCAGTTGTATTTTTTTTTTCGTACGATGAATACCTTTCAAGTTACGAAATGGAACGAGAAATTTTTTTGTACTTTTTCCCGGCTAAAATATGTAATATAAAAATCTGAAAAGAATCACGAATTTTCTTGACAGTTAGAACTACTTTATAAAAATTTGTATGCGATTTTTGGTGATTTCAAAAAATGGCGTGGCCGACTTGACGTGGATTGCCTCATATATTCAAGAAGTACTTTTCCTTTTATTATGTTCTTGAGCTACTTCAAGTTCCAACAGCAACTAGTTGAGAATCAGGTTCTTATCGCTGCTAATTTTGCAAGATCAATTAAACAATTTCCCAAGTCTTTTAAGACTTTCCTGAAAAATTTTCCAATTCCCTGATACTTCCAGGATTTTCCAGATTTTCACCGGACACTACAATAGAGCATTCCTTCAACAATAATTCATGCCGCCAATATTTATTTTTACAGAGCCATTGATCATCGAGAGACAGCCGAATGCCATAAGCGACATAGAGGAAGTTGCTCTAGGTAAATTTCTCAAGATGACTTGCAGAGCCATCGGTCTGCCACCTCCGAGATACGAATGGTATCACGGAGATACTTTATTGGAGGATCAGAGGAGCGAAGAATTGAGCATACTGATAAATAGGTGAAGCAAGATTTTTCATAAAAATTCATGAAACAAGAAATCCACTAAATTGTCGAATCAAACGAACACGTTTAAAGAATCCAAAAAATATGAGGATGAAACGTGCAACTTTCATTCTACACAATTTTTTTAAATTTCTTATTCACAAATTGAAAATCCATTCAAAAGATCCTCGTCTTCGATTCACATTTCTGAAATTAAGGCTTCTATTCTATTTTTAAGCGTATCCCAAGAAGGACAATACAGGTGCAAGGTGTCTCAGATAGACAGTGATGGATCGACGATGAATCAGCGATTTTCCGCCATAGTTTACGTCAAAATAAAACCAACTCGGGTCGTCATAGAAAAACAACCCACAGCCTTTCTCGAAATTCAAAAAGGCGAGAGTTTTACCCTCGATTGTGTTGTCAATAGTCATCCTGCTCCAAGTTATCAATGGTTTCGGGATAATACCAAATTGGATGGTCAAAATTCTAACGTATTGCGAGTAAGTTTATCCGGGAGAGGTCCTCATTGTTTGATGAAGTATAACAATTTTTGAGGAGGCAGGAATCAATTTTTTTCTCTCTAGATCGACAAATTCAGCTCGAAGAACGAGGGAAAATATTATTGCTACATCACTAATGAAATCAGCGAAGTTTGCACCCAACGCAGCAACGTCATTGTAAGATTCAAGAATCATTTATTTGATTCTGTCTTGAATTATCGTTTTTCAATAAGCTCCATCATTTCAATTCTACGATTTTTGTTTGTACACAAAAAAAAAATAGATTGACCTTCCAAGGGAAAAAGCCGTAGCAAAGATAGCTCTACTGATTGCCAACGAGGATTATGACCATCAGGAAAAATTGCGAACACCGAAAAACGATGTGACGAAACTCGCTCATTTGCTCGAGGAAATTGGCTTCAAGGTTGTCTGCTTATTAAACTTGACGGCCGTGCAAATGAGAAACGCGATGAGAATATTTTGCGCAGCTCTCTCGGAGGGTGTTTACGGTAAAGAAAGATGACGCATAATTTAAATTGAGTAATTGAGGATTTGTGATACGTTACGAATTTCGACAGGTTTTTTCTACTTCGCCGGACACGGTTTCAAGATGCAGGAGAGTTATATGTTAGCGATCGACGCACCGGAAGCTTATCTCCGTAGCGACGCCATTTGCGAGAGTGAATTATTGGCAATGTCATTGTCAACAGAGCCGGCACTTCTCGTCATTGTCCTCGATACTTGTCAGACCGTTCCTCCCAAGTAATTTTAATCGAATCAAACTAAAAGAAAAACAAAGAATATCACGGTTGCATATCAGAAGGGCTCATTGACGAGCTTTCATTTTTCATTTTTTAGCAGAGTTGGGCAAAGTACTTGAAAGTACTTCAAGTATCTATTACAAAGTACTGTAGATACTTGAAGTATCAAGTATCGGCGGTACTTGAAGTACAAGTACTTGAAAAAATCAAGTACCAGTATCAAGTACTTTTCAAGTTTTCGGGTACGTCTCGTAAATTCTGGTACTTGGGTCATTTCGTGTGAAATCGACCTAGAGTTGGAATCGACCACTTTCAATATCGATGGAATTTAGTCAGAAGTTTTGTTTTATCATAAAACCAAGTTCTACCGAGGAAAAAAAATTAAATTTTTCTTTTTTCAAAAGTTATGCCAAATTCAAAATTTAACCATTTTTCTAATTTTTTTTTCTAAATATCTTAAAAACTATGATAGTTATGAAAAATCATTTGTTTCGTCTTGAAGAGAATATTTGGGGCTACGGAAAAAAAAGTATTCCGACAACATTTTTTGAAAAATGATGAATTTGGAGAATTTTGAATTTTTTCAAATCGTGAAAATCCACAATTAACATCGAATTTTTTGTTCTATTTTTTAAATATAATACCTTGTACTGATTTGAAAAGATCCTGAAATTTTCAGAAAAGTGTTTTTTTTTGTTTCAAAAATATGAATTTTTTTAAGTTGATCAATCATCTAATTTTGTCATTTTGAGCAGTCAAAATTACATGATTGATCAACTTCACTTAACTTAGAGGTAAAAAAAAAGTTTTACCAAAATTCAAAAATTCATATTTTTTAAACAAAAAAAAACACATTTCTGAAAATGTCAGGATCTTTTAATATCAGTACAAGGTGTTATATAAAAAAAATAAAACCAAAAATTTAATGTTGATCGTGGATTTTCACGATTTTGAAAAGTACAAAATTCTCGAAATTCATCATTTTTCAAAAATTAGTTTCGGAATATATTTTTTTTCGTAGCCCCAAGTATACTCTTTAAGACGAACTCAGAACGATTTTTTCGTAACTATAATAGTTTTCGAAATATTTAAAAATTAAACTTGAAAAAATAGGGAAATTTTGAATTTTCGAAAAAAAAATTTAATTTTTTTCCTTTGTCAGAACTTTGTTTCATAATAAAAGAAAACTTCTGACCAAATTTCATCGAAATTGAAAGGAGTCGATTTCAAATATTGGTCGATTTGACATAGAATGACCCATATTCAAAGACTTCGCATATGCAACCAACAGCAAGATACATTCAAAAGTATTTGATACTTGTACTTGAAAAAAGTACTTCAAGTACAGAAAAGTACTTGAAACTTTCAAGTACGGTACTTCAAGTACAGGAAGTACTTGAAAAATTTAAGTACAATACTTGAAGTACTTTTAAAGTACTTTGTACTTGCAAGTACTGTACTTCAAGTACCTGCAAGTACTGAGTACTTTCAAGTACTGCCCAGCTCTGTTTTTTAGTTACTGCCAAAATAATTTGTAACAAAAAATAAAATAAAATGTTGCAACATATGGACCAGTCGGAAAAAATATTTAAAGGTCGTTTGACTGACGTTTAAAATTTCATGGTAAATTTTTGGGGTTTAAATATCGTCGGTTTATTTGCTGTAATTAATTTTGTCAAATTCTAAACTTTGACCAACATTTTAGCGACCTTTAAATACGTTTTCTTGCTCGTCTGGATTTCGTGAAATTTTTTTTCAGGACTTTACACAGATTCTTCGAATATCAGGTAAAAATATTTAAAATTTAAAAAATTTTCCATATAAGAATTCATATTTTCAGAGAATGCAATCCAGAAATTCACAAGGAAGTGCCGAAAGTAAACGAGTACAGAAGTCACAAGAATTTGCGAAATTTGATACTGGCTTACTCAACGTCGAGTCATCGTCCGAGTTACGAAAGGATGAGCAACGACTGTGGACTCTATCTCACGCATTTGAGCAAATATATCGTCAGGGATATACCAGTAGCCAAAGTATTCGAGGAAGTTGGAAAATGTGAGAATCATGAGAATGGATCGTTATAATTTGGCGATTAATCGCCTTAATTGGAATAATCAATTGATCGGCGAATCATTTTTTTTTTACAGCTATAGATGTTTGGTTCAAGGGTAAAGAACGTAATCAAATACCCATGTTTGCACTGACCGTAACTAAGCCGTATCGTCTTACGGATGCCATTTATAAGAGTAAGCATTTTCCCCAGGCATTCCAAAATTTCACAATCTGCTTGTTTGTTCAGAAAAATTGTTACAAAAATCCTCTGAGATTGTTCACAATGACTTTTCAGTCATTATGAGAAATTAATAGCGAGGGTTCTTCCATACGATTTTTGAGCCACCAAATATCACTACCGGCCAAAAGTTCCCGGACAAAACTTCAAAAATGCCATTTCGCCGGAAGTCGACGTAAACTGATTCATCAAACGGATTTTTAAAGGGAAGAATTGTGCTTCATTTCCTGTTTTTTCAATTATTTTTACAATTTGTTTTTAGATTTAGACTCTATTTTGAAAACAACTGTTTTTTGCCTTTCTTCCCTCTCTTCAGGTCCACCCATCGTCCAAAGAAAATTTTTTTTATACGCTTTTACGATTGGATTCATAAAGGGAAAAGTTTGAGCGTCTTCCTTTTTTTTTTTTAACACTGAGCGATTTTTTTTCCAAAGTTATTCTGTTTTTTGTGGAAAAATAAGAAATTTGAAAAATTCTGTATAACATGAAAACAAAGAGGATTCATGAGAAACTTTAAGATAGCAAAAAGTTGCGTCTGGTTTCGTTGAGTTCAGAGGAATTTTTTCAGATTTTTTTCCAACATTTTTTTTTCTTATTTTCTGGGTCGGAGGTCAGATCATTCGAGAACCATGGGATTATTAATAAAATTTCAAGAACGGAAAATACTTTATTTTACTATTTTCAACACATTGGAATTATTTTCACATTTTTTCCCCACATTTTTTTTCTTCTATTTTCGGTCGCATAATAAAATTTTTGAAAAATAAATCTGAAAAAATTCCTCCGAATTCAACGAAAACAGACACAACTTTTTGCAATCTTGAAGTTTTTCATAAATCCTCTTTGTTTTCGTGTTATACTGGATTTTTCAAATTTCCTCTTTTTTCACAAAAAACAGAATAACTTTGGCAAAAAAAATCGCTTAAAGTTAAAAAAAAAAGGAAATTGAAGCTCAAACTTTTCCCTTTATGAATCCAATCGTAAAAATGTATTAAAAAAATTTCCTCTGGAAGATGGGTGCACCTGAAAAGAAAAAAAGGCGAAAAATAGTTGTTTTCGCAATAGAATCCAAATCTAAAAAGCAACTGTACAAATAATTTAAAAAACAGGAAATGAATCCGAATACTTCCCCTTTATAATGCCATTTTGTACTTTAATTTATGTTGACTTCCGGCGAAATGGCATAAAAAAACGTTCCCGACCTTTTTTGAAGTTTTGTGGCATTCCCACCGAGGCATTTCGAGGTGGCATTTGCACCTCGAAAATGAATTCCAAACTTGTTCTGGCACGAATGGATGGAAATCAATAAAATTTTGACAGTATCATCAGAATTATGGCACAAATGGAGCCCCACTAAAACTTTTTCGAAGAATTAAAAAAAAAAAATTACAGATCCGATTATCATCAGGAATCTGTAATTGAAAATATCAAATTATAATGTTTCTACTGGATTTCGGCTAAAACCAAGAGTGAGGCTCCATAAAAAACACCAAGGTACGAATATCGATGCGTCTTCGACATTATTTTATGAAAAAACCGCGACGTAAGTTTGGAATCCAAATCACAAGATAAATGTTGATAAATTTAGTGTATTATCGAAAAACAAAATGGCGAAATCAAGTTCACATAAATCCGAAAAAGGGCAGCCCCATGTGGAATTCTCATAAAATAAATATTATTCTCGTCGGATTCTATCCAAACTGTCTGACAAGTCAGTCGCATTTAACGAAAATGTTGATTTATGTCTCGCATTTGCATTTCGCAATTCATTCATCATTCATTCATAAATTTAATTGATATTCATCCACCGGTATTGGAAAAAGTTTGGACAGCGATTTTGAGTCGATAATGTAGGGCTCCGGTAATAATGTCGGTATTTAGCCTCCCCTTAAGCGCATAAATTATCATTATACCATGTATATTGACGTAAAATGTTGATCGCAGGAACACCCCCACCGGCGATACAAAAGTTGAACGATCTCGTGGTATTTCCGGCAAAAAGCGTGGAAATAAATTTTCAACAGACCGGCGTGCGTTGCGCTGCGAAGATATGCCAACATGCAAAACCATTTTTGAATTCCATTCGCGTTGCGATTATCGGCGCGGAAGATTGGACGTTGAATTTTCACAATACCGTGCCAACGAAACGAACGAATTTGTTCAAAAATACGAACAGCAATAACTGCCGTTTGCACAATCCACAAAGTTGCAAGGTACGATATATCCTGTTTTCGATATTCAAAAAAGTGCGAATCTTTCAAATTCCCATTAAAATGATTTACGTCCATCGTCAAAAGGGACCGATCGTCATTTCGCTGGAAAAAAATGGTAAACCGGTTGGTGCTGCTCTACTCCACGTAATAGATCACGTTCCCGCGCTCTTGCGTCAATTGGATTCACCGACGTGAATGCGATGTAAAAGGAAAAAAATCATATTAACCGTCATAAATCGTTGGTAATTGTAAATATTATAATTTTTTTAACCGATTAATAAACAATTCGATCATAGAAATTACGTGTTCTACGTTAATTGTACGATGTAACAAAATTCGAAGAGCGCGTTTACCGTTCGACTTTAACGTTGCACGAGGATGGAATTTTTCTTCACGTCCGAAGTCATTCGGGAAATTCTTCGATGCATAAAAATCCTTTTTTCCGCTTATTCACTTAGATCCCCCGTAGCTACGAGAAATACAGACATTTTAATTATATTTTTCGTCGATGTAAAGGAAAAATTCATGATAAAAATATTATTTTTCGAGATTTACCATTCTCGCATTCGGTGAGAAATGGTTGACCACGTTCAGTATCCAGGGCGAATCAACGCCCTCGGTAAATTCACGGAAATAACGATAATTACAGATGAATATACGATCTTCGTAAACTGAGAACATGTTTAATGGTATTGACTCTCCGGCTTTTTTCATGCGACCAAAACCTTGCATGTAATGATGCACCACCGTTATTTCGACGAACCGCCTTTGTTTATCTGTAACGAATTTGCTATTAGTTAAGGGGCCATACCAGTGTAAAAATTTCAAAAAATCAATTTTATATCACTCAGTACAATAATGAACGCTTTTACGTCCGCAAACGGACGTGAAAACGTCCATATTGCACCTCGTGATATAATAGTACATTACGATACGAGTGCGATGAAACTTTTTCTCGACGAGTGTGAGTTTGCAGCATGAGCCGAAGGCGAATGCTGCAATCACACGAGTTGAGAAAAAGTTTCTCGCACGAGTATCGTACAAAATGTTATCGCACGGAGTGCGATTTACTTTCACCTGTCCCGGTGTAAATCGGATGACAGTGCAATATTATCACAAAAAATTAGCAAATTTTTTGCAAAAAAAATTGTTTCGCAAAATTTGTATTAAAAATTTGCTTGAAAATTGTTTTGCAACAAAAAATGTTTCGCATAATTTTTTGCAAAAAAAATGTTTCGCAAAATTGTTTGCAAAAAAATTGTTTTGCTAAATTTTGTTTACAAAATGGTTTTAAGCAATTGATTTACAACATTTCTCTACGAAAATTTTCCGTAACAATCTTTTTCCAAAAAAATTTCTGAAAACATTTTTTTGCATAAATTTTGCAGAAAAATGTTGTAAATTAATTGTGTGAAATAATCTTGTCTAACAAATTTTTGTGCAAAAAATGTTGCGAAACATTTTTTTTGCAAAAAATTATGCGAAACTAGATATACATTACTAAACTAGTTATTTAACATCATAAATACTAAAAAGTAAAAAATAAACAAACGAAAAAAAAAAATTTTAAACAAGCTTTTATTAGTTGTTAATAAAAAATAACGAAAAAGTTAAAAATAAAGCTATTCCGATTGGAAATGAGTTTTCAAATAAAAGCGTGTTACATTTTAACAGCAAGAGAAAAAAAAGAGGGTGTAACACGCTTTTATTTGAAAACTTATTGCCAATCGGAATAGCTTTATTTTTAACTTTTTCGTTATTTTTTATTAACAACTAATAAAAGCTTGTTTAAAAAATTTTTTCTTTTCGTTTGTTTATTTTTTATTCACTTTCAGCTACTCAATACTCAAAGGAATCATGGCCGCAGTGGAGTTTTTTTTTTGTGCCTCCGAAGACAGCGCATAAACCAGTTATGCATCGGCATTTTCCAAAAGATTTCATCGAGTACTTTTCTTGCAAAAAATTTCCGAAAATAACCCAAATTTAGAGCATTCACACTGATATGGCCCCTTAAATGATCAATGAGAATTTGAACGAACGGCATGTAAACAGTGGCAAAGATGATCTTTTCGAATTCCAAAAAATTCCAAATTGACTTATTTTTTTTGGTAATTATGTAAACAATTGTACAAACTATGTACAAACTCATTAAAGTGCTAAAGTCAGCCTAGTTGAAATTTTCAAAATAAACCCATTTCGGTATTTCAACATTTTACCAAAATACAAAGAATTTTTTTTGTAAAAATTCCAAATCGATTAAACAGGAATCGACAAAGTTAGACAGCCTCAAACGTATCTCGATATAAAAGTTTAAAAGTGTTCTGTTCTGTACCAATCTTACAAAATCATTGACCGTGATATTTCAAAAACTCCTAAACTCAAAAAACTTCTTCAAAAAGCAGTTCTTGAACGACAATTTCTTTTTCCTCATGTATATCTTTATGAGAAATTTCAGCATATTCAAATTCACTTTAGCTATCGACTAGTTATTTAGACCAAAGATTCGGTCAAACAAAAATGTTCTCACCGTTATCGTCTTCGTATGTAACAGCGACATCATAGGGAAAAGTCAAATAAGCGTCTTCCTCTTGGACGACAATGAGTTCTTTCTGTTGTTCGCTCAACGTAGAAATTTTATTTCGCAATATTTCTATCATCTCCGGAGTGACGAGTCCTTCGAGGCGGTCGTAATTTTCGCACGCCAGAGCACTGGATACTATGTAAAGCGCCTGAAAATGAATTGCGATTGAGGAAATTAGTTTTGTCTGCGCAAACAAAAAAAGAAGGTGGATAGTTGATAGATCGACTAACTTTCTTTGTAGCGGACATAAACTCGTTCTCTTTGAATTCTTTGTCGAATCGAGATTTTATGACCATATTGATGATGAAAAAATTGCGCAGAGTATTGAAAAACTTGGGCCATAACGCAGGTGGAAAATCGCACAGAGGTGGCAAATTGATAGTCGGTTTTGTTTGTGCCTCACTGCTGTAATATCTCGTTGATTGTGAGAAAACTATTTTTTTTTTCGTTATAAGTGATTCTTTGGATACGGCGTGACCGGCTGAAAGCCCGTTTATCACGGTATTCAAATGAGCCAAAGAACCGCCGTAACTCACCACTCTGGAGCGACATAATGTTTTGTAAACATTCGAAACTAACATCGCAAATAACTAATATCGCGTCGGGCGTCCGATCGAGTATCGCGAGAGATAAACGCGTATACGCTCAACCTAACCTCAATCGTGAAATTTCACGACTAGAAAAAAAAAGTACATACACATATATCTGTCGTCGGCGCGTCGTTGAGAACCCCAAAAATTTTCGGGACATACGAAAGCGTCGCGAGAAACGTGAAACTTGATTGTGATAAATATCGATAATTATGTAACGCTAAAGTACGAGAACCGCGGTTTTAAATTTGCCGCAAAGAATTATCAAATTGTAGGTTAAACATACTGGTTGCATTAGTTATCTTCAAACGCCTGATCTCCAGATAGTAATCTTCATTCCATATGGCATATACCTCAAAAAGTAACTAGACCGGAAAAGATGAAAGTCAACAGCTGTTGGCGTTGTGCAATAGGTGGCGCAATATGCAAGTTCCGGAATTTGAACAAGGTAGAGCATCAAACATTAATTTCATGTTTCTCGCTATTAGTGTTGGGCAGCAGCAAATTACATGGTGTAATTAATTACATTTCCATTACAAATTACAGCTGTAATTTGTAATTAAAAAAAATTATTAATTACAATTGTGATTTGTAATTGAACCGAAATCTATTACCCATTACAATTGTAATTTGTAATTGAACCGAAATCCATTAACCATTACAATTGTAATTTGTAATTGAACTGAAATCCATTACCCATTACAATTGTAATTTGTAACTAAGCCGAAATCCATTAACCATTACAATTGTAATTTGTAATTAAACCGGAATCCATTACCCAATACAATTTTAATTTGTAATGGCACCGAAATCCATTACCCAATACAATTTAAATTCGTAATTAAACCGAAATCCATTACCCAATACAATTTTAATTTGTAATGGCACCGAAATCCATTACCCAATACAATTTAAATTCGTAATTAAACCGAAATCCATTACCATTACAATTGTAATTTATAATTTAACCGGAATCCATTACTCAATACAATTTTGATTTGTAATTAAACCGAAATCGATTAACCATTACAATTGTAATTTGTAATTAAACCGAAATCTATTGTCCATTAAAAGTCCATAAAGTTGGAAAAGTCAAAAACTGCTAAAAATATCTCTTTGGGTAAGTTCCTCCGTCGATCTTTTGCTACGATGTGCGAAGCACCAATGCATCCCAGAAGGAATATTATCACTCGAACCGTAGTTTAAACTGAAATGCAATTTTCTGTTTTTGCAAAGAACGCTTTTTATCCAACGGTCGGTAAGTGCGAGCGCCAAATCACTCGTAATGAAATTTATTGAGTATCTTGTATCTGAGATTGATTTGGGTTGAGACTGGATTTGAGGTTCGGTTAAATTACATTCAAAGGCAAGTGGCAAAAGAATTTTCCGGCAATTTTTCTTCTATCAAAGGTCTCGTCTCGATCGCACCAAATTTATTCCCACTTCGGCGTGTCAAAGTTTGCGAATATAAGGGAACGGCAATCATACAACAATCATATCTTGCACACAATGTTTAGCGAGCGTTTGGGTTTCCATTGTTTCGTTTTTGCTTCTTCGTCACCATCGCGCCCGTAATTGCATATGTAGGAGCATTGAAGAATTCTTGTACCTTGGCCTCGTTGACTCTCCGGTATCACGTTTTTTGACAATCCGATTCGGGGTCGTGAGATTCATTTTTCTCAGCCGCTGCCAGCAGTCTCATTCTCTTAGCGGCTACACGTTTGTGTTTCGCACCTGTTATGTGAGCCGTCCATTGTAAATTACCGATCAGTATTCTCTCGCACGTCTGTAAAAATAACAGAAATGCCAACATTTAAGAAAGTATTCGAATTCAGCACATAGGATAAATCTTTTTTTTTGCATATTTTGCAAGCGTATGGAAAACATATGCAAAAATTTTGCCCAATTTCCAAAAAAGCATGTAATTTGAGGCAATAGTGAAACGGTTCTGTTTTACCGACGGAGTCTACCGTTAATTTTTTTTTAACATGGTATTTCTAAATTATATGTAATGCATCGCTTTTTAAGATCATCAGACGTAGGATTGTCGATTTAGTATGTGTGCCGATTTAGTATTTCAGAATGAAAGCATCTATGAAAATTAACAAACGTAGAATATATGCAGAAAAAATATGAGTCCATATAGAAGATTTTGACGTCAATAATATATTATTTTGTTATAGTTTCCACATATAAAAATAGTATTCGAAAATATTGGAAAGTGTATGTGGAATGTATAAAGTAAATAAGAATTTCAATGAATGACATAAGAATGTAAAAAAATGGAAACATAATTTTAATTTGCGTTTTTATTTATTTGGTAAAGCCTTTTAAGCATAAACTTAATATACATGTATATTAAGTTTATACATACATACATATTAATATACATGTATATTAAGTTTACGTTTACCAAAATTCAAAAATTTATATTTTTGAAACAAAAAAACACCATTCTGAACACTTCCGGATCTTTTAAGACCAGTACAAGGTTTTATATGAAAAAAATGTAACCAAAAATGTAATGTTCATAGTGGATTTGCACGATTTTGCAAAATTCAAAATTCTCGAAATTTTCGTAGCCACAAATCTTTCGTATCTTTCTTCCAAATCTTTCGTAGCAACAAGTATACTCTTTAAGACAAACCCAGAACGATTTTTTCGTAACTATAGCAGTTTTCGAGCCATTTAAAAAATAAACATGAACTATTTAAAAAATTGTGAAATTTCGAATCTTGCATAACGGTCAAAAATTTTTTTTTTCTTTTTTCCCTTTGGTAGAACGTTTTATTATAAGCGAGAACTTCTGACTGCACATAATATGCAAATAATAATATGCATATAATAATATGCATATAATGCACATATATTCTCCGCACATATTTCATCGGTATTAATTTCCATATAAATTTCTCTCTCCAATTTGAACTCGAATTACACTTCGAATTTTTTATTTAAACAAAAATTTAATACAAAAATTTGCACATTGCTTTCTCATCTTTATCCATAGTTTACATAGCTTCCTTTAACACACAGTATGGCGATCAAAATTGGCTTCCTCATTAAGGAAGCTTTGTTAACTATTGAAAAATATTAGTAATCAATGTGCAAATTCGATCGATTTTCGCCAAATTTGATAGCGAATAATATTGATAGCTATATTGGCTCTGCACAAAATTTCATTGCAATATCTAAAAAATTTCAAAAGTTATAGCGTTTACGCTTCTTTTATAAAAATTAAAAATTTGATAAAAATTTAATCATTCCATCGATTTTCGCCAAATTTAATAACGAACATCCTCGATAGCTATATTAGCTCTGTGTAAGGTTTCAGTGCAATATCTTAAAAATTGCACGAGTCAGAGCGTTTACGCTAATTTTCAAAAAATCAAAAATTTCATAAAATTTTAATTCCTCGATGGATTTTTGCCAAGTTTAATAGCGAACAACCTCGATATAGCTATATGAGCTTTGTGCAAAGTTTCAGTAGAATATCTCAAAAATTGCACAAGTTAGAGCGTTTAGGCTATTTTTCAAAAAATTAAAAATTTCATAAAATTTTAATCCCTCGATGGATTTTCGCCAAATTCAATACCAAACAACCTTAATAGCTATACTAATTCTATACAAAGTTTTTTTCATGACAAAATTTTTTTCATAATGAAGAGCAATTCGTGCTCGACAAGTGTGCCAAATTTTAGCTTGATATCTCGAAGCGTTTTCGAGTTATTAATTATTTACGTCTGAAACTCAGGACACACACACACACGCGCGCGCGCGCGCGCACACACACACACACACACACACACACACACACACACACACACACACACACACACACACACACACACACACACACACACACACACACACACACACACACACACACACACACACACACATACATCCGGACATTTTTTCTAAATATGATTTCTCGATGTTTTAGGGCATAAAAATCGCGAAAAAAAATGTTTCCACAAAAACAAAGCTTCCTTATGAGGAAGCAAAAATGAATAAAAAATTCTCGAAATGCAAGTATAATTTTTGGAAACAAGATAGGGAGGGTGCATGTTTTTTTTTTTACCTCACACCAATGACTTTCCTCGTTGCTGCTGTCCGAATTTTTCTCTCTGTCAACGTTCTCATTGAGTGGTCTTACAGATGGTTTTTTACCTCGCAATTTTGCGTGGACAATCGACACCGCCGGTTCCAAGACCCGGGAATTCCATTCTTCGACTATCGTGCAATCGAGATTGTAGACAGGTGGAACCTGGAGGCATTTAATCGCTAATCAGAGCACTTGACCGTAGGAATGTTGATCGCTATATACCAGAGATTTCTTTTTTTTTTTTAATTATTCATTATTTATCATTAATAATCGTTACCTGTCTGTCGACTCGTCGTATGAAGCGATTCATCACCCATCTCTGCTGTCTTCTCGCGTATCGTCTCGTTACCATTTTTAGATCAGCGATTCCTTGTTTCAACAGCTGTTCACCCTGCGACAAATCAAACAGTTTAATACTATTTGAATGTGTTGAATTTTTGATAATCATTACCACACGCAAGTTTGTGTGATATTGTGAAGTTTCAATTTTGGCTCTGACACGTTGATGATGTAATTGATATAAAATAATGGAATTTTTCGAGTAGCGATATATTTTACAGAGCGGTTTTTAAAAACCCGTTTTTTAAACTGAATCCACAATTGCTCATGACGAATTAAGAGCTTCACTAAAAAATACGTAATTTTTCCAAAATGGCCATATCTTTTTTTTCAAAGATATTTATCACTTTTTGTAATAAAATAAAAATAGAAAGAGTTATATAATGATATCGTTTATAAAATTAAAGTGTCGACCAATTTTCATTGTTGGAATATAAAATAACTTGTCAATTTTGATGACAGATTTTTATTAAAAAATCAGCTAAAATCTCAAGCTTCTCCGATCAGATTTAATACTGCGATACTTCGGAAAATGTGATGCTATTTTTTAATCTTGTGGGGGCGGAAATGAATGAAGCAGTATCAAATATGATCGGACAGGCTCCAGATTTCGCGCGACTGATTTTCCAATAAAAGTGTGTCATAAACTTTGATGAGTTGTTGAATATTCTTCACACTGAGGATTTTTTGCAATTTTTTAATTAAACCGTCGTTTGTATTCTATTTTTGTACCCAAATTAAGTGGCAGTGATCAAAATTCTTTAACAGAGTCAACCTTTTCATAGTTCTCACATTCATAATCATGTCAAAACAAACTTTTATTAACGAGCATCATCAGTATTTTAATTTTGTTTTTAACTTCGTTTAGTGGTTTAAAAAAAATGCAAAATTCCTTTGAGTAAGCATTATTGTAAAGACGTCAGATTGTTGGACACCTTTGTTTAACATGTATTGCAATTGGAACAAAACTTATATTTTTTAAGAATTTTTACATTATTGCTGCGATATTCTAATAAATCGTTGTAATTGAATTTAAAAAATTGTGTTATTTTGAATCGCTCTACGCTGTCTCGATTTCAAGACGGGAAATCCTGGCGCCAATTATAATCCATTCTCTTTCTCTCTTTGTGTAGATCAGCTACAATTGCTGTTTTCTGCCTATCTGTATATTATATAATGAGGTATTCCAGCCCAAGTGTGCAAACCCATGAAGCTGACCCTTTTGGATTTATTTGATTTTTTTTCACATGATCGCATTGAGTCTAAAATACACCCTCATAATTTTTTAGATTTTTCCAAACACATCCCTTAATTGAAAAAAAAATTTTTTTGAAAAAACGCCATTTTTTTTAAATCTAAAAAAATTCCGAAAAACCCGTGATAATATATAAAAATTTTCAAGCTATCACCCGTAGTGCGCAGATTTTTTTGTCTGTGTTTCACAAACTATTAACGTTCTCAAAATTCCAAAAAAATCTCAAATAGCTCACCTTGAGCAGATACTGAATTATTTTGGTACTCAAATTAATTTCGTTGATGATTTTCGAATAATGCAATACGAATTACAGTCGAACCTCGGTAACTCGAATCTCAGGGGCAGAGCTAATTTCTTCGAGTAAGAGAGGTTTCGATTTATCAAAGTTTTCGAGTTATAGAGGGTGACCAAAACAATATTCGACTTATAGAGGCTCGTAAAAATTCGCCAAATATAGTGGAAATATTCTTTATTTTGGGACGAACATACAAGTTATACAAAATGTAACATATTTTAGTACATTTGTACATGGTAGGCAATGGTTATTCATTCACTATCATTTACAGGGTTTTGGACAAAATCTGTTATTTTACTCTGTTTTAACTTATGTTGGCAGTCAATTGCATTTTTGACCGCGAACAGAGTTGCGAATTGCATTTTCAACTGCGAATAGAGCTACGAATACGTTATCATCAATGTTGATATATTTTTCGATGAAAGTTCGAACTTCGTTCGAAGTCCGTCTTTTTTGACGCAAAATTTCATCACTCGTGGCGCTAGCAGTCTTCCGCACGCCGTAAAGCTTATTTAAGAGATAACTAGCGCCACGTACAGAGTAAAACAGGAACTAAAAAATGCGGCAAAATGCGTAGCGTTTTACGTCATTGCATAAAGCGCGTCGAGTCGCAGAGGTCAGGTTATTGGAACTTCAAGTTATAGAGGTCGCCTTCGACTTGTAGAGGTCGGGTATCTTTAAATTCGAGTTACAGAGGCGAAATAGTGGTCCTTGATAAGTTCGAAAAACTTCGAGTTATTCTCTATTTTTTCTTCGAATTACAGAGGTTTTCGCAAGGGAACAGACTGAGTCTCAGACTTATCGAGGTTTTCGAGTTATAGAGGTTCGAGTTAGCGAGGTTCGACTGTATAAACCTTAAAATGAGAATAAAATGAGAAGGCATTATTCTCATTTCAAGGTTTATAATTCGTATTGTATTATTCGAAAATCATCAACGAAATTAATTTGAGTACCAAAATAATTCAGTATCTGCTTAAAATGAGCCATTTGAGATTTTTTGGAATTTTGAGAACGCTAATATAGCTTGAAAAACACAGAAAAAAATCTGCCCATTACGGGTGATAGCTTGAAAATTTTTATATATGATCACGGTTTTTTCAGAATTTTTTTAGATTTAAAAAAAATGGCGTTTTTTTCAAAAAATTTTTTTTTTTGCAATAAGGGATGTTTGGATAAATCTAAAAAAATTATCAGGGTGTATTTTAGACTCAATGCGATTATGTGAAAAAAAATCAAATAAATCCGAGAGGGTCAGGGTCACGGGTTTACACACGTGGGCTGGAATACCTCAATATATTGTTATGACTCTCCTCATATTGCAAACATTCGCGCAACGTGGACTCGTCGATAAGCGTTACGTAGAAATTGCAATCGCCCCTTTACGATGATCCGCGAGGTTACAAGAGTTTGCAACACGTTGCGAAATTTTCTATTTACAAACAACGCGATTATAGGCGCGTGAAAAAAAACTTTTCATTTCTCAAGACTCTTTAGATGTATTTGCCGTTTTTTATAATTGAAAAAAAAACGTCCTGCTATCGTCGATAATAAGTATCACATTCTCGTTAAAATGAAAAATGGAAACAAACCATTTCGCTATTTCTCTCTTCTTCCGTAAGTATCAAGTAATTGTGAAACTCCTTGAAGCCGATTGATTGGAAAATCCCTTTGGTGTAATCGGGTGATCTGAAAACAGAAATATATCACAATATTAACAATCTTTTTTTTCAATATTTTTCATATTAATATATTAATAATATATTATAAAGTTCCCACCAACATTTGAGGTCATTAGCGAACGAATAGTATGTTAGCTATGAGATCTATTTTTAATTTACAACTTCATTTACATATTCTTTTGTTAACATTTTTTATTGTTTATCAAGTTTGAAATATCTTAAATGTGTTCATATTTACACATTTCGAAGCTTATAAATGAAAAGTTATTATATAAAAGTCATTATTTTAGACAAAGTATTATATTCGTTTATAGTTTTTTGAGTGATTTGTTTCCTCACTTTAAGATTGGTCAAAATTTTACCTTCAATTATATTGTAATATGCATTTTCCAAAGACTAAATAATTATTTTTTAAATAATAAAAATCTTTTATTTATGTCAAATAATAATGTGTTTTAGTGTAGCTGACCCCTTTCTAACGACATTTAACCATATTGAATGCTTTTTAGAAGAACTAGGTAAAATCTTACGAAAGAAGAGGGAGGAGGAGTCGAAAAATCTTATGTGTCCTTGCATGAGGGCAACGGGGGTCGAAAATGGCCGAAATTATCCTTACGTAATTAAATGAATGGCCCCTAACCCTACTCTACTAAAATGCTTTCCGTAATGAGGCTAATTGAGTTTTCAACTTAAAAAATTTGCAGAATGACTTTGAAGCATTCTGCCATAGGATTAAATCGTTTTTTCACGATATTTTATATTTATTAGAATAAAATGTTTAGAAAAAAGGCGGCTTTGACTTAAAAAAATCAGAAGGCACACGATTTCCGCTATTTTAAGCCAAAAACCTCGACCCGTTAATAGAGAGATATGACTCTCGAAAAAAATTGGTGCGACAGCGTTGATTCTCAAAAAGGTAAATGTTTAAAAAATGTTCGATGAGGAAAATTGAACCGCTGACTAATGTTACATGTGACAATTTGAAAATTTTCATGGCGTATGTGAGAGTGAATAGACATTATTCTAAATGACCACATTTCCGATTATTCCGAAACAAATTAAACAAAAAAATTTAAACAAGTAAAAGTGAGAAACTTTTTTTTGTAAAAATTCTTCCCTGTGCACTTCTTTCGTTTCATCACGTTTTCCTAATTCCGGAGGTCAATTTTCGCTCGCCCTCTGTTTTATTCGATATTTAAACCTTCGGACTTATGCAAATTGGATCGGATATCGGAAAATTTACGAAGAAAATGAGTGGGAAAAAGAATGAAATGAAAATAAAGATAGGAACGAAACATTGTGACTGCAAAGGTGAAACGAGGCTGCGTCCGGTGCAATAATCGTTGCATTTCCGATGTGCAAGATTTTTGCGTATCCATATATCCATGCCCACACACACACACGAATGTATACGGGGCATTCCATACCAAGTCGACCTGGGTGTGACCCTCGACCTCGCTGATTTCGTTTATGATTTTTTATATGATTCTTCCAACTCAAAATAGCATTCAGAATTTTTTCTGATTTTTAAAACCATATTTGAGTACGTTATGATTTTTTGAACATTTTTTTCGAAAACCTCGAGGGCCGTAATTTAAAAATCTGAAAAAATTCTCAAAAACCCGGTGTCAAAAATGAAAATTTTTTACCCAAAATTCATGATGTCCAGGATTTCCCTCCCACCTCGATTTAAGGTTTTTATGAAGAAAATGTAAAAAAAATAGATGCAGCAATTGATTTACCGTGAAAAGATGCTTGAATGTTTTTATCGTTAACCAATAATTTCCAAAAACAGTTGATTTTATTTCTGCATCTATTTCTTTTACGTTTTCTTCATAAAAACCTAAAATCGAGGTGGAAGCATCGAGACATCATGAATTTTGGGTCAAAAATTTTCGTTTTTGAGACCGGATTTTGAAGAATTTTTTCAGATTTTTAAATTACGGCCCTCAAGGTTTTCGAAAAAAATGTTCAAAAAATCATAACGTACTCAAATTTGGTTTTAAAAATATGAAACAAATTCTGAATGCTATTTCGAGTTGGAAGAATCATATAAAAAGTCGTAAACGAAATCAGCGAGGTCGAGGGTCACTCTCAGGTCGACTTGGTATGGAATGCCCTATACTTTTTCCGTGTGTATATATTTTTCTTTCTCTTGACTTCTTTATTCGAAGAGGGCGGTGGCAACGAAATAAAGAAACCTTCTTTCACTCTTCTTATTCCTTCGCTTTAAAGCCCGTGAGAGCAGACCAACGTTGCATTACCATTATCGTTTATTCCCTCGTTTCTTTCTCGTCGGCCGGTTTTCTCTTCACTGGCGAACGAGCGGAGTAAGCGAGAGAGAAACGGAGAAAGGAAAAATAAGAGAGAAAGAAAAGTGTAAATATGGACTTGATACCGGTCTCTGTGTACGCGTTTTAGAGGTATGCAAAGCGGGAACTTTTTCAGAAAGGGTTGCGTACGGAGGAACGAGCATTTGTGCAAGTAGAGTTAGTGCAAACATAAGAATGACAAAAAAGGTGAGCGAGAGGGAGGGAGAAAAAGAGAGATTAGAAACGAAGAGAGAGCCGAGCAGAACGACTGATAGCGTGCAAAAAGATATGTAAACTGCTCAAAATGAAAATGGCGTCGAGCACTCTAACGTGGTACGTGAAATTAACGTTATTCTAGGCGTTTTGTTTCTCAGTAATCGATATGCTCACATTCATAGGCATAAAGAGAGGTGGAGAAATGCAATTGCACTGGAGAAAACAATGCACCAGGATTTATTAACCGTTAACAAATGTAAAGTTGAATATGGCGAAATCAATGATTTTTTAACAGTTAATAAATTATTCTGAAACAATAAAAATATTTCTTAACGACTAACAAATTTCGTAACAGTTAAGGGGGAATATACACCTGGAGACGGAAAAAAAGGGTAACTTTCGAGAATTTTTTCCGGGGAAACTATTGGAATGATCAGAACGGTGTTTTTCCTAATTAAAAATATAAACTTTCAACAATGTTTTCAATTTTTTTATTTAAACATGTTGCAAGTTCACAGAGGACTTAAGTCGTCTACGAAGTGCAGTAAAAAAAAACTGCCCCCTTAAGGAAGTTTAAGTAAAAGTACCAATTAAATATATTTTTTTACTACAAATAAATTGTTTTCTCAATGGGAGTTTGATGTAACGGCGCGTTTATTGGCTTTTTGAAAAAAATTCTCGATACAGAGAAGGACATGCCAATGACGGTACAGACTTCAGCACTGCCAATGAATGTGATACTTGGTTCCCTTAAGACTCGAAAAGAGGCTTATCGCGTCCCGAGACGATATTATAACTCGACGAGACGACACGACGAGGGTGCATTCTGAGCGTGCTTACGTGGCGTTAAAAAAAAAAGGCAAGTAATGCAAAAACCGGTGGAAAAGAGCAAGAGAGAGAGAGAGAAACGAGAGAATATAGTCGAGACTCGAGTCACTTGTTCACACACGTGTCAGCATTCCTTGTATATCTCTAGGAAAGAAAAAAAAATGTAGCACATTGCCGATGACGTAGACGGGCAATGTGTGGGCACAGATTAAATGCTGCTTCTCCCCTCTTTCCCTAGACTATAGACGAGCGTGAGAGATGAAAAGGTAGATAACAAAATACATATATTTTAAATATTGAAATGCGATAAGAGAACCACGGAAAAAACCGACAGTTTGAATAGAAGTTAATCGTAAAATACCTCAAGTGAAAGAGACCCTCTGAAGTGAGGGGCTCACACGATTACAGGAATTGATTGGGATGGAATAAAAATTTACTGAAAGAGAAAAAAAAAATTTGATAAATAATAGAGAAGGATGTAATGAACAGCATAGAGAAATATGGTTGATTTTTTTAAATAATTGTACAAAGCAATGATTTCACTTGTGAAATCATTGAAGCACTTTGCATGAAATCACATGAATTCATGAAATCAAAATGAAATTAATTACATTAATGATTGTAATCACGCGATTACCCCCACGGAAATTTATATATTTTTAATATACGCAAAATATATGTGGATATATTTCGAATATATGTACATATATTTTTAACCCACACATATATGTTGCATATATATTAGCATACATTCTTAATATATGCTGATATATATGCAACATATATGAGAGATAGGTGTGATTCACATATATCTCTCATATATTCTACATATATTCTTAATATATGCTGATATATTTGCAACGTATATGAGAGATAGGTGTGACTCACATGTATCCCGCATATATTCTACATATAATCTTAATATATGCTACCATATATGCAACATATATGGTAGCATAACTAACTAACAAGCATAATATTTATTTAATTATTTAAGTTTATTGTATTCATACAGAAATTGATTAGGATGGAAGAAAAATTTACTGAAAGGGAAAAAAATAATTTTGGTAAATAATAGAGAAGGATGTAATGAACAGCATCGAGAAATATACTTGATTTTTTAAAATATTGTGCAAAGCAATGATTTCACTTGTGAAATCATTGAAGCACTTTGCATGAAATCACGGGAAATCACATGAAATCACATGAATTCATGAAATCAAAATGAAATTAATTACATTAATGACTGTAATCACACGATTACAGGAATTAATTGGGACGGAATAAAAATTTACTGAAAGAGAAAAAAAATAATTTCGATCAATAATGGAGAAGGATGTAATGAACAGCATAGAGAAATATATTGCAGATGATAGCTTTGTAGACGTACAATACGAAATCGCCTGCATGCCAGCTCGAATCTGCTGCGTTTGCGTTAAAAAATTTTTTTAAGTGGTTTTTTGAAATCGATTTGCGTGCATATCGCGGTCTGGATGAAATTTCACACACAGGTGCTAAACACAATCCTGAAAATGAATTCGAGTGCCTGCCACTCGAAATCGGTTGCCAAATACCGCCTGCCAATAAAAGAACCGGTTTTTTTGTAGAACGTAAGTGTTATTTACAAGACCTTAGATCGGCCCTCGGTCAAATCCCTTACGCTCATTTTTACTCCAATTATTTTTCAGGTATAAAAGCAATTTCTCTGTAATTGCCAGGATGCTGCAATCATGATTCGAATTACGTGAAGTCAATGAAATCATGAACTTGAAGTTCCGAACGAAAAAATTGACAAACTTATCCTTTTGAAGAACAGCTTTTGAGGCCTGTTGACACTTTGGAAATAATTTTTGAAACAACTTACAGGTTTGAAATTATTTACCGAGTATTTGCAAAACTCTCCTAAAATTTCGTTAAACAAATACATTTGTCGATTTTTCGTTCAACTGAACGTTCAAAACTTCAAGAACATACGAAATCAGGAAAAGCTATGTATGAATCTTTGAAATCATGTTGGATTTGCTATCACTGAAATCATACACGAATGAATGGCAAAGTGCTTGAATATGAATGAATAGAAATGCTCCCTCGTCGATTTTGCTGCAACCAGATTTTCTTGAGGGGCTATTCACTTGTAAAATCATTAAATCCCTTCGCATGAAACCTCGAACGAAATCATTGAAATCACATGAAATTACATGAATTTATGAAATAAAAATAAAATCGATTAATTTCTTATACTTCGTTGTAGTTTATAATCTTGATAATCTCAAAAGGTTTCTTTTCAACTTTTTCTCTAAGATGTATTTTTGCCTAATTTATATTAATCAATGCTTCTCATTATTTTATGACTCATTGACTGATAGAAAAATTTTAACAAGAAATGGAACTAAAAACAAAAATTATTTAAAAAAATTAATGATGTTACGGACAAGAAAATAAAAAATTCATTGTAAACTGTGAATGCTGTCTTCAAAATCTCAGATCGGCCGTCAGTTTAAGTCCCTTAAGCCCATCTTTACTTCAATTATTTTTCAAATGAAAAAGCGATTTCTTTGTGATTGCCAGAATTTTGCAATCATGATTCGATTCATTTGAAGTCCACGAAATCTTGGAAAAATATGCATGAATCTTTTAAATCCTAAGCAATTACGTGAAGTCAGTCGCCCTTTTAAATCATTTGTATACCAAATTAAAGAGTCAATGGCTCGGATCTTCCTTCGGGACAAAGGAGTTTCCTTAATCTTAGCATTTCAATAACAGAAGCTTTGTGGACCGCAATAAATGATTAGGAAGCAATGTGCAAATTCTAAGTTGTGCAAGTATGTTTGGATTTTATGAAGTTTTTTTAGATCAAGAGTTGCAAAATTACGATATTAATAATTTTCAAAATTTATAAAAAGTGTGGTTGAATTTTATGCAGTTTTTTTAGATCAGTATTTGCAAAATTACGATATTAATAATTTTCAAAATTCATAAAATTTACAACGTCTGGCCTATTATTTCCCGAATCAATAAAAATATCACTCAGTACATTTTGGCAAAACAAAATCAAGTTAAGCTGCAAAATTACGAAGGGCAGAGGACTCACAAAATTTGTTAGAAAATTAAAAAAAATTCAACTGCACTCCTTCAACAATTAACTCGAAATTTAAGGTAAACTAACTTCAGTCTGAGCAGGAAATTTCATCAAATACATAAGGACTTTGTCCCATAAACATGCATAAAAATCTCATTTTTTTCTTTTAAGATGAAGATTCTTCTAAGATAAAAAAAATAATTTTCCTAAATTCTAAATTATTCGAAAAATCTTGGTTACATTTGTGATAAAACATTAATCATTGAAGTTTTCAACGGCGAAACTGAAGTTGAAAAAATGTCAACTATAACAAAATTATGGGAGAAGGAATGTTTTAATTTTTTAAAGGCTGCTTCTTACGCGTATAGCATCGATTCTTATAGAAATAACGAAAGTTTTTATATTCTCGTGTGTGTGTGCATTTGTGTATTTTATAATCTAAGGGGAGAGACCCGGTTGCTAGGCGGTATACTTTCGACAAGAACCGCTGACGTCAACGAGATTACACTACTAATTATGTATTATATCATATAGTATCATATCCACACCCAACTATTTACATAACGGATCGAACTACACCGATTTTTTTTCTCAAAGACGGGAGTATATCTTGATTCGTAAATCGATAAGAAAAATAATTTCGGAAGACGAGGTTATAGGTATTTTCCATAAAGTTACTTGACAGTCATCCGAGAACGATTTTTTCTATACAACCTCAAAATTTCAAAATTTTGGTTTTTTTTCTGCTCTTTTTTTCAGTTCCATACAAATTTTTCTACCTATTAAGGGGGAATATACCCCTGGCAGAGTCCGAAAAATCGTCTTTTTAATTTTTACATTTTATTAAAGTTGGGATTCTTAAAATTTCAAGTAAAAATTCCAAACATGATAAAGTTATAGCCCAAAGAGTATATGCATTCGTTGCGCACATGCACGTGAAGATGACCACCCCAACGCGTTTTTCTTAAAACAACGTTTTTCTAACTGTTACCCTGAATATCTCGAAAACCACTTGACCGATTAACTTCAAATTTTTTTGTGGTTATTGTTTACCTAATTATCTAGTCTTTGTCGAAGGATTTTCTACCGATTTTTAGTTTTTTTTGTATAGGAACGCATTTTTTTTTAAATAGCTACGTAGAGTTCAAGCATCCGCCATTTTGTCGAAATTCAATATTTTTTTAATCGGCTATGACAAAGACAAGATATTGGTATCTATTTTGGTATCCTGTTTTGGTTTTTTCTTTCACATGATTTTCAACGAAATGCCACTGGGTACCGCTAACAACATTTTTAAATAGAAACAAAAATTGAAAACATTCTTGAAAGTGTATATTTTTAACTAGGAAAAACCCCGTTCTCATCATTCCTGAAGTTTCCTTGGAAAAAATTCTCGAAAATTACCTGTCTTTCGTTTATTGCATATTTTGTAAACCTCAAAATTTCAAAATGCTTGAATTTTTTTCTACTCTTTTTTTTCTGTTCCATACAAATTTTTCTGCCTGTTAAACGACTCTGTGATAAGATTGTTTATGGCATATTTTGTATACCACAATTTTTTTTACTCTGTGCGTGTCTACGGTCGTATTTGTCAATGATTGTTTTTTCTGCCAATTGCCAAAGTACTTGGGCACCTGTAAAGACACGTAAAATGCTACAACACACAGTGCATGTTGTTCTCATGGTTTTTATCGTTTTGCGCTCAACTTCAACACGGACTATTCAATATATTTTCTTTATGCAATCGCACAATCTGAGCCGGGAATTAATATTTAGGCTGTAATTGTTATTCAGAATTTTTTCTATCGATATTTTTTTTTGTCTCTCATAAAACATTATTGATGAATATTAAGGTAAATGTCCCAATTATTGAACAGCTAAGGATTTGGGGATTGAATTCGGTGAGAAAAAAATATAAAATCAAGAAACAAACCATCGTTTTCATGTTCAAATGATGGTTTGATATTTTTACTTTCGAAAATCACCCTTTAAATTATTTTTAAATGACTGCAAATGAAAAAAAAGAATAACAATGTGAAACATGCAAATGTCCCAATTATTTAACACTGGAAGTGCCTATGTCCCTAATATTGCACAGGCATGTCCCAGTTATTGAACACTCTCGAGAATTTTTTTTCCGTTCTGAAAATATAATTTTGGGTACAATATTGAGAAATAAAAGCAAAATCAAACACTTAAATAATCATTTATTAATCATGTAAAATAACAAAAATATATATTTAGTCTCTTTTGACAGGTTTTTGGTTCATTCGCATTTGGTTTATTTTTGCTTTTCAACTCGAACTTTATTTTATTTTTATTTTCAGTTTCCTCGTTTTTATGTTCTCTTTTTGTTTGATTTTGTCGCGGCTTTCTTGTTTTTCGATTTAAATATCGGAGAGCAAAAAATATGGAACATTACATTCGTATTTTTAGGTTACATTTAGGTTATATTCTCTTTTTACTTTTCTTTTTATGTTTATTGCACGAAAATACAAATAAAAATTGACGATCTTAGAGTTATTATTGAAAGAATAAAGGTAAGTTTATTCAGGAACTTACAGTTTTTGCTTGAATAAATCCGATTCACACGATCTGTCACACGTTAACTGTCTCGACGTTTTGATGGATTTAATGACGCCATCTTGGAGAATTCGAGTGTTCAATAATTGGGACACACTGCATTTTCTATGTCCCAATGATCGAACGCCGTATTTTTTAACAAATAATTGATTAAAATTTTTTTTTTTATCAATTATTTGTAAAAAAATTTCTGAGGAACCTGAAACGCCTTTACTTCTTGAGATGCGACAGTTTTTGAATTTTTTATGCCCTTACGCGTGAAGCGGCGCGTCTTAGCAAAAATGATAAGCAGTTACCACGAGGCGTCAAATCGGGTCACCGTTGCTGATTAAATAATTTTTTTCTCTATTAATTAAAGCTTTTTTTTTGCACAAGTAAGATAACATTTCGATAGCTAAAAGTTCCATACATGTAATGAAATTTTTATAAATAAGTAAATGCATGCAGGTGAATGAGAAATAATAAAAATACAAGATAGTGTTCAATAATTGGGACATTTACCTTACAAATTATTATCTAATTTGTTTTTTAATATTCTAGTCGTTGGATTTTGAATGACCTTTTTTTTAATAAAAAAATGGCGAATCTCCAAAGTTTGGAAGCCGACTACGATAGCATAGTATACATAAATAAACTTTTGGACATGATTATTTGACGAGTGGATCGCGGGAGTTTTGTAGTATCTCGAGCCACGTGTTTCGCTTCGTTGTACAAACGTATCTACGGATGTATATATATATTTTTAGAGTAATGTGTGGACATATGATCGGGAGTCGAGTAAGCAACTTTCAAGACACTCGAGGAATTTTCTTATCAATATTCTACGAGTATAACGTATCCGAGCTACACGCGCTTATAATTCCGGCATTGTAAAATAGTCCTGTCGAATTACGAAAGTACTGATATTCGACTAGATTCGTTCAATGAGTAAAAAAATAAACAATAAAAAAATAAAGATTATAAACTCAGCCAAATGAATGAATGTGGATATAATGATATATCATAGTCCGATTCTCAAATTTCAATGATTCTTTCGGAACGGCGCTTTTTAGAATTTTTAACTTTGCAAGAATTCGCAAAATTTCCCAAGCTCTCCAACTTTATTAGTTGTTAAAAAAAATATTATTCGAGAAAATCATCATTTTTTCCCTTGCTTCTTTTCCAACAGAATGAGCCTTTGAAATTTGAACAGAAGTCCCTCCAACAAGAAGTGAGAGCGATAGAAAGAGAGAGAGAGGTCAGACGTTAATAAGCGTTCATAGAGAAAAGCAGAGTGATATTAATTATTTTCTTCCCGGATATTATTAAAAAAATAATAATAATTTCAATCTATAATTCTATTCGTTTCGCTCGTTTAAAGTATCCGTATCTTTGTCTGCACGATATGCAATGTGATAATGTCTGTGGCGCCCAGATAGCAAATTGCGTAAGAAGAGAAAGTACCTTAAAAGCAGAGTGGGTATCGAAAACAAAAAAAAAGAGTTAAAAAATCGCGATAACGAATGAATGTAAAGTTAATGGAAAGTGCGTGAACCAGAGGGTCGATTTTGAAAAAACCATGTGCAATTTGCACGTCGTTAATGGCTAATAAATGGAATTGCAATTGATATTTGATAATGTTTAATTAAGAATATTTCCTTTTTCCATATTCGATTGATTCCTGAAAACCATTAAAAAATGAATATTTTATGACTTTTATAATCAGTTTCCTGTCAACGGATCGAAGTTTCATTTTTCCTCTCTAAACTCCAATAACTTCTTGTCGATATCTCGATATCCCCGCCTTGAGAAAATTTTGAACATGATTTTTGAAACATGATTTAATTAATTTAATTTGACAAGGGAGAGCAGTGGCCAAGTGGCTAGAGCGCGGGTCTCGTAATCCGCGGGACCCGGGTTCGAACCCCGGCGACACCGCTGAAAAATATTCTAATTTTTCAAGTGTTTATCAGCTGCAATCCAGGTGGGTTGGGACCCCACCTTAAAATAATGGAATCCCAAAGACCTCATTGCGATGAGTGGGCGGTTAATTGTACGGTTTCGGTGAGGCCTGCCGACGCGGTTCTTATCGCTCGGATGGTGGTTCACCTAACTGTGCAAGCGACTGGCTCACTGGATCACAATGGAGGAGGTAACTACCTAACCGACCGACGATAGTCGTGCTAGGGCGGGCTCGCATTGCTATCGACGGGCGCTTAGGTAGAGTTTACCGTCTGTATCAGTGAAGGTTTTTCTGCAGTTTTCCCTTCACTATCGGCAGAATTGCGATACAGAATGGAAAAAGGTGTAGGGTGCGGGCTGCAGCCCCGGCCTTACTAGGAAAGGGGGGGGGGGATAAGTATAAAGCAATGCTGTACATTGGTAATAAAACAAAAAAATTTAATTTGACAGCTGTCAATTATTTCGTTTAACCAACGGTGCTGCCTTTCCTGCCCCAAAAATTACAAAAGGCGGAACGGCCAAAGAATTTTTTTGAAAATTCTCAGATTTCTGCGAAATAAAAACCGCCTTGATGGTTTTACCATAAACGTAAAGCAAAAAACGCAAATAAGAGCTCTTGTCTCGAGCTTGATTGGTCGGAGCGTTATTGAAGATCCGCTGTGACCAATTTTTTGAGATCAGTGAAATCCGGTCATTTTTGACCCCCAATTTCCCCCGGTTCTCGAAAAAAATCGTGGATCATTCTTGATTTCCATAGAAACAAGCTGCGTGAATGAGGAAGGGAAAAAAGTGTCTTCGATAAGAGAGAAGATTGAAATGATAGTAATTTTATATATATATGTACATGATAATCAAGAATGTAGTTGATTCGAGGTCTGAGAGATATCGATCGATGAATAAATCGTCTTACAAAAAGAAATAAACCATCGAGACTGCGAAATGGCAATCTTAACGATCGATCGATCGATCGATCGATATACACGACATGCATTATACATGTCCAGTAGCGTGTGTTTAAAGTGTGAAATCGTGATTTTGAAAATTCCGGTAATTACCAACGAGAAATTCTCATCGTGGCTCACTGAGAGATAAGTCCCCGTGCTTTCGACATTTTATATTTGCGTGGGAGGGGATGAATAATATTGCTATTTGATAGAAAACCAGTTAAGGTATACTAGTCTACTTTAGAAGGCCAATAAAAGGCAAATTTTTAAGATTTTTTTTTTCTCAGCGCCTTCTATCAAATATGGCGATGAAACTGTTTTTACAACATTGTTTTATCCTGCGAAAACACAAAAAAAAACACTACCGGCGAAAAGTTTCCGAACAAAAATTCAAAAAAGGTCTGGAACCTTATTTTATGCCATTTCACCGGAAGTCAACGTAAACTAATTTAACAAACGGCATTTTAAAGGGGAAGAATGCATTTCCTGTTTTTTAAATTATTTTTACTATTTTATTTTAGATTTGGACTCTATTTTGAAAATAACTGTTTTTCGCTTTTTTCCCTCTCTTCCGGCGTACCCATCTTCTAGAGGAAATTTTTTTTAAATACATTTTTACGATTGGATTGATAAAGGGGAAAGTTTGAGCTTCAACTTCCTTTTTTTCAACTTTGAGCGATTGTTTTTTTCCAAAGTTATTCTTGGAAAATTCTGTATTCTGAGGAAATTTGGAAAATTCTGTATAACACGAAAACAAAGAGGATTCATGAAAAAGTTCAAGATAGAAAAAAGTTGCGTCTGTTTTCGTTGAGTTCAGAGAAATTTTTTCAGATTTTTTTTTTCAAAATTTAAACAAAAATGCCAATGTGTTGAAAAGGGTAAAATAAAGTATTTTCCCCTCTTGAAACTTTATCAATAATCCCATAGTTCTCGAGTTATGGTAATTGAATGATCCGAGCTCCGACCCAGAAAATGAGAAAAAAATATTTTGGAAAAAAAATCTGAAAAAATTCCTCTGAGTTCAACGAAAATAGACGCAACTCTTTGTTATCTTAAAGTTTTTCATGAATCCTCTTTGTTTTCGTTTTATATGGTATTTTTCAAATTTCCTCTTTTTTCACAAAAAACAGAATAACTTTGGGGAAAAAAACGCTCAAAGTTTTTAAAGAAAGGAAATTGAAGCTCAAACTTTCCCCTTTATGAATTCGATCGTAAAAATGTATTTCAAAAATTCCCTCTAGAAGATGGGTGTGCCTGAAGAGAGGGGAAAAGGGCGAAAAACAGTTGTTTTCAAAATAGAGTCCAAATCTAAAAACAATATGTACTTTAATAAACTTTTCGCTAGTACTATACATATTTTTTATTTAGATTCTTTGAATGATTTATAGAAGGCGCCAAAGTCGAATCTCCAAAAATTTCTTGTCCCATGGCCGCCAGTTAATCTCAGGATTAGCGGGTCTGAAACAAAAAAAATAACAAAGCATTTTAAATAGCAAGGTTTCTTATACAACAATTGACCACCGTTAATGAAAAATCGATTTAAAAAAAAATAGCGGATGTTTGAAATAACTTGTGAAAAATTCAATTTTTCATTTTCATTTCAAACATCCGCAATTTTTTTTAAAATCGATTGTTCAATAACGGAGGTAAATCATTGTGTAAGAAACCTTCGTCTTTAAAATGCTTTTTTATTTTTTCGTTTCAGACTTGCCAATCTTGAGATTAACTGTCTGCTATGGGACAGACATTTTCGACTTTGGCGCCTTCTATAAATTATTCAGAGAATGGAAATAAAAAATAAGTTTTTGTTTGGTACTTACGAAGCATAAAACAATGTAATAACATGTAATTATGTAATAATGTAATAACATGTAATTATGTAATAATGTAATAACATGTAATTATGTAATAATGTACTAACATGTAATTATGTAATAATGTAATAACATGTAATTATGTAATAATGTAATAACATGTAATTATGTAATAATGTAATAACATGTAAACGATGTAATAACAGTTTTACAGCCATATTTGATAAAGGAGCTGAGAAAAAAAAATCTTAAAAATTTATTTTTTTGGCCTTCTAAAGTAGACTATACCTTAACGGTACTCCGGTCAATGCCGTGAAAATCTGAAATTATTTGCGGGAAGACAAAAAGCGCGAAAAGTGTCTCGGCAAACTGGTAATCGGTTTGATATACGAGAGCTACCGTTAACTCGAACTTCGAGCGATCGATCGATCTATCGCCGAAGAGAAATGCGATGGATGGGTGAAGAAAAATTCCAAGAGAGGTCAATGAAAGGGTATAACGTATAGATCAAAATGTCGGACGTGAACGATAAATTATATGCGAGGGAACACGTGGAAGGTGTAGGAGTCCCCCGTTTTCGATTTTGTAATGTCGCGTACGTTGTTACGTGAATTATGTGTTTCTTTTTTTCTTTTTTTTTCAAGTCCACCGACGACACAACTTGAGAGAGAATATACTTCAAATGTATCGCACTGTGTTAAACATGCATATATAATTCTATCTCGCTTTTGCCACAGTACACCTGAACACACAATTATGTAAGACGAGCAAACAGAAGGATCGAAAAAAAGGTGCGCGCGGACGAAACGAGCGCCAGGAATCCTAGACTGGGATGAAAAGAGTCGTTAAATTGATCATGCATGTATTTATGCATGTATAAAAATTTTATAGCGGTCTTTTATACTTGACGGTAATGAGCATAACACGAGCTACATTATATCACACGTGTGCATCCGCTTTGTAAACCGAAAAAAACGCTAAACTAATATAAAAAACATTCCAGACCAATTCATTGTCTGATCCTACCCCTTTCGATTTTGAAATCGACGGCAGTATGGAAGAACGTGCTATCTCAAATTGTGCTAGAAGAACGTGCTATCTCAAATTGTGCTAGAAAAACGTGCTATCTCAAATTGTGCTAGAAGAACGTGCTATCTCAAATTGTTCTAGAAGAACGTGCTATCTCAAATTATGAGAGTAGAAGGTGCTATCTCAAATTATGAGAGAAGAAGGTGGTATCTCCAGTTGTGATCAATTGGAGATACCACCTTCTTCTCTCATCATTTGAGATAGCACGTTCTTCTAGCACAATTTGAGATAGCACGTTCTTCCATACTGCCGTCGAAATGTTCTGCAAGAAACATTGTTCTAGGCTCGAATTATTTTTGACCAAATTGAAAGTACCATTTTTTTCCAAAAAGGCAGATACCTAGAATTTAATTTTTTTTTAATTTTATGTTAGTTTTCATTTATAATCTTTTGTTAGCATAAAAATACTGTTATTTTTGCAGTGAAAGGGATCATCGATTTTTAAAAAATGACAATCCTTGATTTCCCTTTTCTTCGTCCTTGCAATTTCCAAGTGATGCAGTTATACTTTTTTGTGGTAGAAACGATCAAAGATTTTTTTTTAACATTGCGGTGCCCATAGACTATGTTTTTTGAATGCGGGCATTTTTAATTGTTGAAATTTGGGCCGAAACACTTTTTTCTAGTGTATTCACTCGAATACTAATTTATAGTACGAAATATAATGATTTTTGGACTTTAATGACAGCGGATTAACACTCTAGACGGATTCAGGGGTGTTCATGAATTTTTTAAGATTTTTTAGAACGATTCAATACGTTGAAAATTGTACGTGGACATTTTTGTCCCAGTGCGACCGCGAAGGGGTATCAAAGTGTGTATAAATATCGGAGGTAATATACGCGAAAGGAAAATACTAGTATCACGTACCATTCACGTACCGTCATAAATATTAATGACGAGACATTTGCCTCTTCCTTACTCTTTGCAACGCATTTTATCCCGATGTCCCATAAATACGAATCCTTACTTTTTTTAATTTTAATTTTTGCTAGGCAATATTAGAAAACAATAAACCAAATTACCAATAATGATAAATCATAATAAATATTGTAACAACAATATTTATCATTGTTATTATCCCTCGTCAGATAACGATGGGTCGTTCGTGTCTTTCGCATATTTCACAACTTTAAAATTTTTTTAAAAATCTGAAAAAATTCCTAGGCCTTCTTTGAACCCTTAACTAAATTATAATAATTCGTCCCGGCCGAAACATTTTTTTTTTAATGACAATTTCATGCAAAATATGTAGACGCGCAGGCATTTTTCACGACAATGTTTATTTTAGCCCGGACATGAATGACCCCTCGTCAGCTTTTGAGAGTTTAATATATCATTTATTATTCGATGATTCAATACCGATATATGGATTTTTTAACATAAAAAAATCCCTCGAGATTCAACTTCCGCATAATCGAGGTGCGAAACGGTGATAAAGGGGAAAATTTTCCCGGATCGACGTTTGAGTCGAGATAGTAATCTCGAACGTGCGTCTATCGTAGTCTTTTTTTCATCTCCATTCATGTTTCTCTTTCTCGCTACTTCCGGTGTTGGCGAAGCAAAGACATGGTAAGAGAGACTAAAAGAGAGGGAGAGAGAGATAAAAAAAAAAAGAATACGAAGTCAACGATTGAAATCGCAGATCACGAATCACGAAGGAGTCGCCTCTCGAATAATCGCAGCAAGGACAGACCACGTGAATTCGGAGAAAGTCAGAACGGATATAAAGTCGCTTGTGCGTGTGAATGGTAAGCAAATTTTGTTCCATTGTCTCGGGGGGGGGGGGGGGGGGGGGGGAAACGAAGGGATAAAGTTTGACATATTTAATCAGAACGCAAATTATAACGATTAAAAACTGGAATTGGCAAACACGACTCGATAAATAATCAATTTTTTTTTATTTTAATAATGATTATGATTGATTGATTGATTTTGGTTGATTGGTCAATTTCCTAAAAAACCATAAATAGCCCTTTTTCTCTTGTTTTTTAAAATTCATGGCAAGAATTGCGTGCAACCTGTAACTTCGATTTTTTTTTGCTGAAAGATCTTAAGACTAAAAACTTGAAGCTTCAAAATGCTTTTTTTAGACCTCAGACACGACCATTTTTCACAGCATTGTTAAAAACCACAAAAAATTTAGGAAATTTTTTTGTTCCCTTAATTTTTTCCAGTAGTGTAATAGAATAAATAATAAATAAATAAGTAACTAAATAATAACACTTTTGCGTGTTTTACCCTCGCCCTCCCTCCGAAATATATATTGGCGTTTAAAACTTAACAATTAGGACAGCACAATTTCTTTTCATCACACTTACGAATTCATTCACTCACGTGTTGGTTTTCAATCTTTCCTCGTTGTAACGTTCGTGAAAATCGAGAAGTTCCTTGAGAAGTCCAGCTCCAATCATCGAATCGACTCGGGCGTTCAGACGTTCATCAAGGATTTTCTGAAATGATCGAGAATACGGAATTGTAACAAAAAAAAAAAAAAAAGAAACTAAGGTAAACGGCCCAGTTACTGACACTGTCCCAGATTGTGACACCGACGGCTCAATTTTGGTTGCCATAAATACAGTTTTTGTCGAATAATAATCCAATTACCGGCTAATTAAACAGAATTTTTCACTTTCAATTATTGGAGAGATACGCCTTTTAGAATTAAATATTTAAAATGGAAATGGACGGGTGAATAGTACGACACGCGTCTCAGTGGCTCCGCAGCGACAGTCCTAGACGAAACCCACAACCTACGACAAGCGACATGTTGTGAATTTTGTTCGTCATGCAAGTATAGAACGACCTAAAAATGGTATCAACGTCTTTAGCAGGGACCACGCTATCGACGAGATAAGAAATAATTTAACTTTTGGTTAGGTATTTATTTAAATTCGCGGTGTCAATAACTGGGTCATGAAATTGAGGTTGTGCCCCTGTTGTTGAGCCTCCATTTGTCACCTGTTGCATCAAACAATTTTCTTTGCTCATTTATTCTAATTTACTGTGAAAAACCAATTTAAAGAAAAGAACATTAGTTTTTATGAACGGAAGAAACGGAAAAAAATATACAATAATGAAACTATTATCATTCGTGAAAAGTTTGAAGGTTAGTGTCAGTAACTGGTGACGCGCAGGTGTCATAAACTGCGTCACGAGTAGGGTTGCCAGATGATAATTTAATAAAGGGGGACTGATGGGTATAAAAAGGAGGATTTTCTTTAAAAAAGGAGGACATTCATGGTGAAACGAAATTCTGATATAATTTACTTTATTTTAATTATCATATATAGCTGAGCTACCAATTTTCGCAAGGAGTTCTTGGTTTTCCAACAAATAATTATAAACATCTTTCCATGTCATATTTTTAAAATTATATTCAGTAACAATTAAATATTTAACTGACTCCACACTTAGTCTGTTTCTCTCTTTACGCCACTGAGTTTTAATAAGCGAGAAAACTTTTTCTAGATTCGCGTTATGGGCGCTCATAGAAAAATTAAACTCTCAGATCTTAAGGCGGTCGTCTAGTGTGAAGGCTGTTTTTTTAATGCCTTTTGGGATTTTTTTTTTTGACAAACCATTAAAATAAAATAATTTATGAATTGTGTATCATTTTTATCAACATTTGAACAAACTTTGTGAATTTTTTGAAGTGAAAGTATTAAATATAATCGGAGATACACCGCCCAGCAGGAACAAACTGCTTTTTCAAACTGCTGCCATGATATCTCAAAAACTATAGTCAATCGATTCTACTCAAATTTATACACCATCTTTAGTGCATATATAACTACAACTTGAATCAATATAATTACGATTGCTTCGTTAGTTTTCTTTTTACTAGCAAAATAGACCCCAAAAATGTGCGAAAAATTGATTTTTTTTTTCTAAAGCGTGAAAAAAATGATTTTTTTTTTAAATTCTGACTTTATTTTGTTTCCAAGTAGAGCCTCAAGCAAGTCTCACAATTGAAATGGCGTTTGGTTTTCTTATTTATGATAAGCAGAACGGCCGGAATCATGGCAGCAGTGGAGCACCTTTTTTTATATGTGTTCCTGTTGGGCGGTGTGTCTCCGATTATATTTGACAATTAAATTGACAAAGTTTGTTCAAATGTTAATAAAAATTATACACAATTCATAAATTATTTTATTTCAATGGTTTGTCAAAAAAAAATTTCCGAAAAAGCATTTAAAAAAACAACCTTCTCACTAGACGACCGCCTTAAGCAGTTCTGAGAAACATTCAATGTTTTTGGCACTTTTGAAGTTTCAAATCATAATATTTGTTATTAGAAAAATCATCCGTTTTCGATTGAAGACATAAAATCAAATTACAAAATTAATCATATAATATAACATCGTCAATTTCTACACGTATGACGCTCAAGAACTCAATGAATGGAACTAAATCCTCACATTTTAGGTTTGCACATATTAGGTTTATTTTAGGTGTCAGGAGGACATACAGTAGGTAAAGGAGAACGGGAGGACAAAATGTGGAAAAGGAGGACATGTCCTCCGTTTGGATACCATCTGGCAACCCACGAGTGTCATAAATCGGTACAACGCAGGATCACAAACTAGGACATGGGCGTGGCTTCAGTGTCAGAAACCCCGGCAGTAGAGAAGCGCTATTAAAACAATGATTTTATTAATAAATTTTGATTTTTTCAATTTTGCGATAGGTCAATCTCGTTCGGGGGCCTTTAAGGATGTATGAGCGCTACGTGGTAGTCAATACACATGATCTCATTGAAATTTTGCAGAAAGAGAACATTAGATAGTAATATTTAGCAAAATATTAGTAAAAAGTACATAGATGATTTTCAGAGAGCATAAAATATTAAATTATTTTCGTTTTAAGAATTATTTCGTTCGGAGTAACTGACTGACTCTGGTGGTGTATCATATGTTCCCCAGCTTTAACCTCCAAATAAAAGTGAAGAAGGCCGTGTTTAACTTGATATATCTAATTCGAATGTTCGTTGACCCCTGTTTTTCAATGTATCATCATAATCCCTGACATTCAATGGATGTACTTGATGTTTTTCATCTACGGTATCATATATGCAAACGGTGGAACTGTAGAAAACAAAGAGTTGCAAAGTCAACCTTGCCGTAAGCTCTGTGTATAACCATGAATAATGCTACATTTTCAATTAATAATATCTTGCTTAAATAGTCGTTAAGAGGCCTTGAAATTTTTAGAGTACTGAATATTGAACCTCGACAATATCATACACAAAAATCAGCGTTTAAGCTTATACTAAGCCTAGTGCTCATGCATCCTTAATGCACATGTTGAAACCTTTAGTTTTCGGTTTGGCTATAACACGCGTGAATAAATATCAGAAATCCGACACCGCGGCTCTAAAAGTGTCACTAACTGGGCCGTTTACCTTACTCGAAAGCACGAATCTTGGTCGAGAAAAATTATTTTGTAATCTCGATGAGATCGTGCCAGATATGTATAAAAATTGTAGTCACGAGTATTATCGTCGATTTTCCGTGTCACCACGTAATTCGAGATAACGTATCGATACTCAATAGGCGAAAAAAAATTTCATCATAGTGAAGAATCTAGCGTCAATGACTGCATAAAATAAAATATCACTCGAATGTCTTGATGATAATTAAAAATGACAATAACGGGTCAATTGTAAGGCTCATTAATTATTGCTAATGAGAAACATCCTTCCACTTGCAAAACCGAGTAAGACAAAAAAAATGAATTTTTAACTCGTCAACCATCCGCGTAAAATATTTCTCCTCTGACGAAGTCTAATTTTAATAATACTTTATCTCAAGTTCAACGAACGGCTGTCATAAGGAGAGTAAAAATAAATTTTTCTAGAACCGAGCTATTATGCTTCACCAATTGGAATAATTACGAAAATTTTGTGCTATGATAATGAATATGTCGAATGATGAGTTTTTTTTTTTTTTTTTTTTTTTTATTAGCTCCAAGGACACATGGTAACTTTTTTCTTTCTTCCCAGGCTTCTGGAGCAATTGATTTATCACTCGGGTTGAACAAACGAAAGAGAGACGAAAAAACGTCGGATGAAATGGTCAATTAGGGTCATTGGGTTGCCTAGAGATAGCTGCACGACATTCTCAATAAATTTTGCTTCTTTTCTCTCCCTTTATTTTTCTCTCTCTCTCGCTCTTCGTAATCGCGCGAGAGACCGCGAGAGGAGAGTTAAAAAAAAATGATTAGAGTACTTCCTCGATACGCATTAATTCGTTTCATGACATTGCGTATCAACGAGATTATTTTTTCAAATAATATTATCTACCAACTTTGCTGATGTAATACAATATCGCGAATTCTGAAGCAAAAAGTTTACAATGTATGGTTGGTTTTACAATTTAACTGAACAAACATTTGATCCTCGCCCTCGTGGACTTGATTCAAGATTAAATTAACGATTCTGCAGAGGCAAAAAAGCCTACAATATTTTTAATCTTTTTTTCAATAATCGTTAGTTTTTGTTTTTATTTGTTTAATTAATCAATTTTCAATGAATATTTGTATAAATATCGTGAAGATGCTACGTTTTTTCTAACCATTGCACTCTTATTAAAACCCGTCACGTTCGAAATTTGGTGAAAATTTTGAAAAATAATTTGGGCTCGGTCGGTGCAAGTGCAAACGTCCTTTAGTACCCAAAACTGACTTTATCTGCGATTTTGAAAAAAAAAAAGATTACAATTAATAAATAATGTTTTAACTTCTCTCGAGTACTTCATGATTATTTTATAAATACTCAAACATTTTAGTAATGTAATAAGAGATCCCGGATTAGTATCGAATTTTTTAAAGTTTTTCCCGATGAGACAAAATCAAAAAAAATTCGGAATCGTAGAAAAAATAGACCTTTTACACGATGGCTTATAAATTTTGACGAGAAATTGCAAAGTTTTCATAATTCATTTGAGATTCTTCAATTTTCACATTTTTTATTTGAGAGAACGCCAAATATGGGCGGAAGTGACTTGAAATAGTCCATTTATAAGTCCCTGGATCAGTAGATATGAGGCATTCCGCGACATTCCGATCAAAATCTTGCCTTGATGCTTTCGATTTTTCTCTAAATTTTTTAAATAAAAAAACACATTGAAAAAAAATTTCCCAAATTTTTTCAAAATTTTTTGATCACCGTTTTTTGGATTTTTTTTTTAAGGGACCACTTTGTAAAATCTGAAAAAATTCAGAGTAATCTAATAAAATATAACAAAATTTTTGGGCTTTGTTCCAAAATAGAGATTTTAATACTCTATGAGTAAAATTCAGAAAAATGCAAAAAAAAAAAAATTTTACTCATAGAGTGTATTGAAATCTCCATTTTGGATCTAAACCCAAAAATGTTGGTATATTTTATTAGATTGATCTGAATTTTTTCAGATGTTTGAAAAAAAAAAAATAATAATAAACGCGTCACCAGAAAATTCTGAAAAAATTTGAGAATTTTTTTCTCAATGTGTTTTTTTGTTTAAAAAATTTAGAGGAAAATCGAAATCATCAGGGCAAGATTTTGATCGGAAAGTTGTGGAATGCCTCATATACATATAATGTTTAGAATGTATATATGTAGAGATATATATTTTTTAAAATCTTTTAAATCAAACTTATATGAAGGTTTAAGCGAACTGTATACTTCAATTACAGCTTTTATTACAAATTATTATGATGAATTAATCGCTCGTCATTACTTTCATGGAAATATCCAACAGATATCCAAAAAAGAATCAATGTGTTAAACAGAAGATTTCGGCGAATCGTTAATTATATGTGGAATATTTTTAATGTATTAGTTTGATATTCAAAATGTATGTGAAATATATACTATGTATTACACATACATAATTTGAGGCTAAAGTCTTATGTGTCAGAGTCATATTTTTTTCTTGAAAAACTTCCCAAACCGACTTTTTAAAAAATTACTATGGATTCTTAAGATAATTGGTCTTAAGATGCGACGATTGAATAATTTTCGTTATCGATATCGATACAGCTGTGTCAATATCCGTCTACCATGACGTAAACGTACGATACATCTGTCGATACGACACAAGAAATGAAAAGTGACGCCACATATAAAGACTCTATTAAGTACGAAATGGATGAACCGAGGGGTGTACCTTAAACTTTTAAATCTGATGAAACATTTAAGGAAATTTCATTGAGGTAGTCCGTGCGGTACACTCGAGTCAATAAAATCTTGAGAAATAAAACAAAAGTCCTTTAAAGTTCAATGAAAAAGGTACAAGATAGTGTAATTCATAATCTATATTTATTTACAAAACTTCTAAAGGTCAACGAATCATTCCTGACCAACATATTAACAATATCCAAAAAAAAGTATAAATACTTGTATTTGACAACTTAAAACGGTATTATTATAATATATGAAAGTCCAGGGAACATTTTTCTCTAAAATGGCTTAGAGGGATTATTACTAATTGATACATAATTAGTTTAATTATAGTTAATAATTATACAGAAAAAAGGTGTTACAATTTTTAGCCCCATCCTTCTCGGACTCAAAAGCGAAGGAAAAAAGGTGCTGGACCATTTAAGCCACCCATTAAAAGGGGCTTTAAAAGGGAGCCCTTCCTTACCGACCTTGTTCAATAACAGACGTGACATTTGTTCAATCGATATAAGAATGTTCTTATATCAAAAAACAAACGCATTTTGCTAATCTGTTTCCCGAAAGAAAAATGAAAATCCGCATTTCGAAAATACGACGATTTTGGAAGTGATTCTGCTCTACCTTACCGACGTTTATTCACGATAAAGGATACCATTTGTTTTAAATCGATGTACGGATGTCCTATTGTAAAAAAACTATTTTTTCTATCATCTCAGAGGAAAAATAAAAATTCCAGATCTAAAAAAAAAGAGAAGAATCTAGGAGTGATTCCTTCCTGCCTTACCGACCCTGTTCACGATTAAAGATGCCCCTTTTTTGTCGATCTTCGAAAAAAAAAATCGCTTTCCACATCGATAAAAATAGTACATGACTGCTTATACCGCTTTTTTTTTCTTTTTGTTTCTTTGTCAGTCTCGAAACGTACTGTTGCTCGCCAGTGTCTTTACGATCGCTTCTCTTCTTGCTTTCACACGCTCAATGAGATGCGACGCGAAAGAGACCCGACGAAACTCCCTCTCACACGTGTGTGCGAGAGTTCGTGCTTTTATACAGCTTAATTATATACATGTATTATACACAACACACATGTAATAAATATATGTGTATAATTTAAAGAGCTCTCTCGCGATGAGTTCTTGGAATCTGCGCGAGTCTAAAGCCCGCGGAACGACTCGCCCTTGTTCACGTGCTTCTTCCTCTCCTTTTCATTCATACTATCTCGCACTTTGCCCGGTTACATTATACTACGGACGACACCGCTCAACGAAGCGGTTCTCGTAGTAAATCGAACGAGACATAAAAACGAGGAGACGAAACCGACTCCACGTTATATTATACATACTACATGTATATGTAATGATGGCTTTGGCATAGCAATATGACGAAGAATGTCATTTACATATATATGTATTAGGGTGAATCGAAAATTTTGAAAACTGTTGGCTACCCTAAAAAATCAAAGATATCGTTGAAATAAAGGTCTCAGTGCAACGATTCGATTTTTTGACAATATACAGAGGGCGCGTGGAACGTTTAAAAACGCCATTTTTAGCGTTAAATTCACTTTATCACTGATAAACGGAAACAGATCATTCAACTAATTCTGATTTTTTTATACAAGGTGCCCAGATATGTACTCTTTCAAACCCATATTCACTGAACATTAACAAATGCTTCGTATCTTCGAAAAAAAATCTCTGAAAATCAATATTTTCACTATTTTTCAATTAATTATATCATTAAATATTGATTTTTGTCTTCTAAGACGTTTTTGTATTTCTTCCATCTTTTTTCTTGTAAAACTCGGTATCAGTATTGCTGACAATGCGAAAATTGTTAAAAAATAAATCTTTATTTAAAAATAAAATATGAAAATTTCTCAAATAAAAATTTATTTTTTAGCAATTTTCGCATTGTAAGCAATTCCGATACCGAGTTTTACAAGAAAAAAGATGAAAAAAAATACAAAAACGTTTTAGAAGACAAATTAATTGAAAAATAGTGAAAATATTGATTTTCAGAGATTTTTTTTCGAAGCTATGAATCATTTGTTAATGTTCAGTAAATATGGGTTTGAAAGAGTACATATCTGGGCACCTTGTATAAAAAATGCAGAACTTTTCGAATGATCTGTTTCCGTTTATCAGTGATAATGTGAATCGAACGCTGAAAATGGCGTTTTTAAACGTCCAGCGCGCCCTCTATATATTGTCAAAAATTCGAATCGTTGCACTGAGACCTTCATTTCAACGATATTTTTGATTTTGGGGGGTAGCCAACAGTTTTCAAAATTTTCGATTCACCCTAATATGTAATATGTATATATATTGAGAATCGTGATGATGGGGATTTTGCAGCTCTTGACTTTTAAGCTAGCACGACACGACTGACGACGCAGTGATAATGGGGTTCGTGAATGTGCGTGTGGCCGCGAGGGGCGAGGGAAAGCGGGGGTCCGATACGATGGCCAGCTAGAATTACATAACGTTAATCCCAAGGTCCGTCTTCGAGCCATCTCTACTCACGTGATTGCATGGCATTTCGTGTTTCATCATTTCATACGTCCTAGTATTCATAAAATATTCCGAATTTCATATTTCATAACATTTCGTGAAATTCATACTTCATAAAATTTCACATTCATATTTCACATTCATATAGTTCATATATAGTCGATATAGTTCATCCTTTATGAAATTGAATGTGGTTCATATTTCATAAAATTTAATATAGTTAATATTTCATAAAATTTCACAGCTTGCAGAATGTTCATTCATATAGTTCATGTAGTTGATATGGTTCATCGTTTATTAAAATGAATGTGGTTCATATTTCATAAAATTTCATATCATTCATATTGAACAAAATTTCATAGCTTGCAGAATGTTCGTTCATATAGTTCATATGGTTGATATAGTTTATCCTTTATGAAATTCCATGCGGTTCATCTTTCATAAAATTTTATTGTTCGCGGAATCTTCGTTCGTATAGTTCATAGTATTTCATGTTTCACAGATTTTCATTTTTCTTTGAATTTGACCGTGAATGGATTTTTGTAGTTCATAGAAATTCATAGTTGATACGTTCTCATAATTCATAAACCTTCGTCTATCATAGATTTTCGTGTTTTGTAGATTCCCATCCGGCATAAAATTTCGAAGATCACGATGTTTGATATTTCATATAAATTCATAGTTTTTCAAAGTGCATCGATTTTCATTGTTCATCGGCCTTCATAATTGATAGATTTCTACAGTTTTCAAATGTTCATAATTCATGAAATTACAAGTTTCATAAAAACTCGTCGTTTATAGGTTTTCATAATTTATAGATTTTTAATCTTCATAGAAATTCCTAATGCATCTGCGTTCATAAATCATAGAATTTATAGTTTTTGGAGTGTCATACCGATTATTGTACCGAATTTCATATTTCAGAACTACGTGTCCTTTTTTTTTAACTTCGAGCGATTTCTTTTCCAAAGTTTTTCTTTTTTTTTGTGAAAAAAGAGAAAATTTGAAAAATCCCGTATAACACGAAAACAAAGAAGATTCATGAAAAAGGTCAAAATAGCAAAAAGTTGCGTCTGTTTTCGATAAGTCCAGAGAAATTTTTTCAGACTTTTTTTTCCAAATTTCAAGAGGGGAAAATACTTTATTTTATCATTTTCAATACATTGGAATCTTTTTCCAATTTTTTTTCCAAATTTTTTACGTTGACGTTTACGTCACTCCGACCCATAAAATGAAAAACAAAAATTTTGGAAAAAAAAACTAAAAAAATTCCTCTGAACTCAAACGCAACTTTTTGCTATCTCGAAGTTTTTCATGAATTCTTTGTTGTCGTATTATACGGGATTTTTCAAATTTCCTATTTTTTCACAAAAAATAGAATAACTTTGAAAAAAAAAATCGCTCAAAGTTTTTTAAAAAAGGAAATTGAACCTCAACTTTCCCCTTTATGAATCCAATCGTAAAAATGAATTTAAAAAAATTCCTCTAGAAGATGGGTACACCTGAAGAGAGGGGAAAGAAGGCCAAAAACAGTTGTTTTCAAAATAGAGTCCAAATCTAAAAACGAATTGTAAAAATAATTTAAAAAACAGGAAATGAAGCCGAATTATTTCCCTTTAAAATGCCGTTTGTTTTATAAGTTTACGTTGACTTCCGGCGAAATGGCATAAAAAACGTTCCAGACCTTTTTTGAAGTTCCGTCCGGAAACTTTTCGCCAGTATTGTATATCGAAATTTTATATATTATATATATTATTTTATATATTATATGAATATTATATTATATATTGTTATTCTATAAATATCATATTCCACATACGCCACGAATACTCATTTATATGTACTTTAATGCGTAACTTCAAATGAAATTCATGCTTTTCATAAACTCCAAAATTAGAAAGTCTCCTTCCTCTAAAATCTCTTTATTCTTTCCGTGATTTTGCACGATAGATTATGCTCTCGCGCGTGGAAATAGCCAACGATAATACCAAGTGACAATGTGTGCGTGTGCGCACATTTGTCTATATTGTCGGGAGTCGCAACAAAATGGGCAAAATCGGGTCAAGGTCCGATTGTGCATACAAGAAAGTCATAAATATATACTCTTGAAAACGGATATAACGAAATCTCGCACGTGCGACTTTTCGCGACCCCGTGGGCGCGCGTCCGATTGCAAACTCGCCAGTAGCTCTGCATATTGCATTTCAGAATTCAAACGATTGTTTATTTAGGTACATTTGCCGATTTTATATTCACCGTGATGAAAACGCGCCGGAGAACAACAATCAGGACAGTTTTATCACGATTCCTCGTCTGCATTTATTTTCGCGTTTCTCTCATTCTCCCTCCTTCGGGCCTTCACATATATGAATGATCCACACGTCGAATGAACGAACCTCGTTATACAGGGTGTTGAGCAACTCGATAACCTGACTGGGTTCACCGTGTAGAGCGCGCCAAGACGAAAAAATTAGCTTTTTTAAAAAATTTTATACGATAAAAATTAGCTTAGTTATTCATGTTTAAAGCTGACGAATGACGGCTCGAATTTATAGGAGCAATGCTACTGGTGAGTCGTGTGGTGGGGGTAACGTCGGGCGTGGCGGGAGAAACCCCCATCAGCGGCATTTCTCCTAGATTCTAGCCGTCATTGGTCAACTTTAAAAACATTAATAACTAAGCCAATTTTTATCGCACAACATTTTTAAAAAAAGCTAATTTTTTGACTTGGCGTGCTGTACACGGCGAACCTAGTCCGGTTATCTAGTTGCTCAACATCCTGTATTCATGATATACGCACGCCCGTGTGTATTCGTTGTATTAATTTACAGGAATGAAAATAAAATCGTCGAATCATTGCGCCTGACACATATAGACTTCTGACACGATGAATGAGATTGAAATGATTATAACGATGATTCTTTGCTTTTTAATTCCGACCAATGGGATTCGAACTGTCGAACACGGGCTATTCCAAGTCAAATCAACGTACGTTTGACTGTTTTGGATTTTAGTGCTAATTTTTCGAATTTTCATCTCTCTGCAAAATTATTATTCGTTTTTTTTTCATTAAATGCCACAATTGAGAATCAACAAATTCTTAAACACCAGCAATTTTGAGTCAAAAAGCTTTTGCAAGTTTACGTTGGAAAAATTGAAAAAAAAATTGAAAATAATGTTGACTTATTTTGTGCTAGTATACTAGTTCTTAAATCCTCATGAAATTTTTTTAGAAAGCTCTACAGTAAAGTTAATAACTGCAAATGACATGTTGTTAAAAAAAAATAAAGATGTTTGAAAATAATTGAATGACGGTATTATCATTTTTTAATTTATTAATCATAAAGAATACATTTTTTTGTTGTATCGACTCATTACTTTCTAATACACAAAAAATTCATCAGAACCCTTTTGAAAAAAGCGTGTAATCGTATAGAAAACAGGAAAATCTTGTAATGGTTCATGATTCATGAATTTTTATATTAAATTATCTCAGTATCTATATTTTTTATTTAGCAACGTTTTTTTAAAATTTATTGCAATAAAATAATTGACAAGACAAAATCTGATAAAAATTTCGACTGCTTCTTAGTCTTAGTATAATTAAAAACGAGTCATGGGCCAATTCCGAGAGTTTTTTCCAGAGAGGATGAGGGTAAAAATTTGTTGAATTGACTTGGAATGCCCCATACAAATATAAATATTTATCCTCTCTTATATTGCACCATCAGATTTCTAAGTCTCTCCTTGGAGCTCCGAATCTCTCCCAAAACCGCTCCCTTCCGTGACAATGCAATTTTTCCTTCCCTCCCGTATGTATAAACAAAAACCGTCTCGCGAGGATAAAAGTCTGACGAATTCCTCCCCTTCCACCCCCCGAAACATCATCATTCATGCTCGGAAGAACCCCGTCTGGAGGTCAACATTGATTTTTTGAGAAAGGCGCATATCGCTTATGCGCTTCCGAGACTGACACAGAGAGACATTGTAATAGGCCGATGGACTTTTGTCCCACGCGCTGAAACGCTATTTCGAGGACACGCGGATGTGTTTAATTCGCTTGTGGAATACGATTTCCCATTCGCAATGAATTTTTTCGCCTTGTTACTTTGTGTGTTGATTCGTTTTTTTTTCTCGACCTGCGTTCAAACAATGGATCGGCGATAGGTATTGCTTCGCCACGAAATTCTTTGTGCGAGCACCTGATTTGCACATTTGCAGCTCTACCTGTTATGACTAAACAAAAGTCTACTCATAATAGTATCGTACGAAATTTTATTGTACGAGTGCGCAAAGTCCCAGTTTGAGCACGCGTAGCGTGCGCAAAGTGGCACTTTGCGCACGGAGTGCAATAAAGTCTATTTTGGTTCAGTTCTTTGCAAGAATAATTGGCAATTTTCGTCAGATTTTGATGCTTCAGGGCTCATTTCATTCTTTAAAAGATTCCCTATCGTTTTACCGAGCAGTTTTTCTTATCACTTATTGTTAGAGCAAAGTTACAACAATTTGTTTATGCGACGAAGCAAATCAAATGAATTTGAAGAAAAAAATTCCGACCGAAAACAGGGGAAACAAAATTTGGGAAAAAAATGTGTTGCAAATGGTAAAATAAAGTATTTTCCCCTCTTGAAATTCTATCAATAATCCCATAGTCCTCGAATTATGGTAATTGAATGATCTGAGCTCCAACCCAGAAAATGGAGAAAAAAATTTTTTAAACAAAATCTGAAAAAATTCTTCTGAACTCAACGAAAACAGACGCAACTTTTTGCTATCTTCAAGTTTTTCATGAATCCTTAGTTTCGTGTTACCCGGGATTTTTCAAATTTCCTCTTTTTCACAACAAACAGAATAACTTTGGAAAAAAAATTGCTCAAAGTTAAAAAAAAAGGAAATTGAAGCTCAAACTTTTCCCTTTATGAATCCAATTGTGAAAATGTATTAAAAAAATGCCTGCACCTAAAGAGGGAAAAAAAGCGAAAAACAGTTATTTTCAAAATAGAGTCTAAATCTAAAAACATTTAAAAATAATTTTAAAAAACGGGAAATGAAGCCGAATTCTTCCCCTTTAAAATGCCGCTTGTTAAATTAGTATACGTTGACTTCCGGCGAAATGGCATAAAAAAACGTTTCAGATCTTTTTTGAAGTTTTGTCTGGAAACATTTCGCCGGTAATGTATATTAGTGTAAAAACTACGTTTCGTTATTAGGGGCTAATGTATGGACGTCGGTAAAGATGATTTCTAACACTTAGCACTAATTTGACTGATGTAAAGTGGTCAAACCTCCTTAAACGCTTCTATTTGGCAAAGATGTTATACGTTAGAGTCGCGGTTCGTTAAGGCCGATATATCTGAGTTTGGTTTTACGAGAGACGTATTATCTGGTCGAGAAATACCGGGTGGAGTTGTAATTTCGATTAAACGTTCAGCTAACCCGGAACGTGAAGTTTATCTCATTTCAATGCCGATACTCGAACGGCTCCGCCGTTATCGCGAAATCGACAATACGTGATCGCTTGGATCTTTATATCGATCTAATCTCGATCTCAAGTTTCTCTCACCGCGTCAAAATGATGACCGATACCAGAAAATTATTATCGCTATCAAAGAGTGAATACGATTAGATTCACTGAATCGATTGTGATGGAAAAGCATGGTTCTTCCTGTCCTTCGGCGAAATGACGAAAAGGGCGAGAGCACCCCCGCAAAGATGCTCCCCCAGAGCGAGAGCCGTGAGAACAAAAATTTCATGTACACTCGAGCCTCGAATTCTCAGGGTCGCGTGAGGAACATGTGAAATTGAAATGAGAACGAAGGGAAAAAAAAAATATGCGAGGATCGAGTGGCTCTCGGGCGTAGAAAAGGGTTGAGCGAGAGTAGGAGGATGATGAAAACGAGAGATAAAAAGATTTGAAAAAAAAACGATGAAAGAGAGGAGACCAATGAGACGAAGAAAAAAAAAGGAAAAGAGGGATCTCTCCTCGAGGAGGCAACCTTCCTAGGATTCGATGAATCCGGGGGGGCTTTTTTTTGTCGGCACATTCGCAGCCCGCGAGAAAACAGAAGAAGCTTTCTTCCATCGCGGACTCGCGCACAAGAGCACTGCCATTGAGCGTCCTTTTTCTTCATCCTTGTTCCTCGTCATATATCCTTTCAACTCTATTTCAGTCCGGTAACTCGATATAGTTGGACTGCTTAATTATGTGCAAACTCCACAAAACCCTCAGTTCCTTTTCCTCCCTATCCACAATGACCGCCACACTATTTGCTCAATTATGTATTTTCGTCGTGGAAAGAGTTTCACAGAATCTCGTGAATTTTAGTCTCAGCTCTCACTTTCTCCTCTCTGTGTCTGCCTTTGCCCCCTCCCCCGGTTTATTCGGTGATACGAGCTAAATTGAACCGCCCGAACTCGCGGTTGCGAGACTCGTCTCAATTGTGACAAAATTCTCCAAGATCTACTTTAGAAGGCCAAAAGAAGCATATTTTTAAGAATTTTTTTCGACTCTGAAGCGAACAAATAGAAAAGCATTTTAAAGAGGAAGCTTTTTTACGCAACAATTAGCCACCGTTAATGTGAAATCGATTAAGAAAAAAAAATGGCGGATGTTTGAAATGAAAATTGCATTTTTTCACAATTTATTTCAAACATCCGCCATTTTTTTAAAATCGATTTTTGATTAACGGTGGTAATTTGTTGTGTAAGAACCCTTCCGCTTTAAAATTCTTCTATATTTTTTTGTTTCAGACTTCCCAATCCTAAGATTAACGACTGTCGGCCAGGGTTACAAATAATGCATTACTTTTTTAATGCATTTGCATTTTCATTAACCGTTAACATTTAATGGTTATTGGAAATAATTTTAATGGTTAACGGAAATTATTTTAATGGTTAATGGTCAATGGAAATTATTTTCATGAAAATTATTTCCAATAACCATTAAATGTTAATGAAAATGCAAATGCATTAAAAAAAGTAATGCAATATTTGTAACCCTGCCCATTACAATGTAGTGTGTAATAGAAAAAATTTCCATTACCCATTGCAATGTAATGTGTAATGGATTGCAATTTTGGGAATGGAAAAATATAGTTGAATAAATTATTGCAATTTTGCATTACATTTTATTGACTTAAGACTTTAGGTTTTCAGGTACCTTAAATTCTAAAAAGCATCTATATATTATAATTCTAAAAAGCATCTATATTATTGATGCTTTTCACAATTTAAGGTAGCTGAAATTCCAAGCCCAACGGAAGAATCAGATTACCGCAACTATAAAGCTCGAAAGCTCCTTTAACTTTAGTAATATATCCCAAAAATAAACTGAATAAGGGTTCCTCAAATTGGGAAGTCCATTAGAGCGGTTCAAAATAATTTAGTTATTTTTTTTTTAATTGAATGGTTCATCGAGATTTATGTATCTCTTCACTGGAATTTTCTGAACTAAAGAACGTCTCTACGATTTTCCTAGCTCGAAATTTTTAATGCCATTTTTTTTATTCCGTGAGGCTTAAGAATAATTTTACGATATGTGATCTGACAAGGATTTCGTACGACCGATTTTTTAATAAAAATATGTCATAAAAATGGATGAATGGTTAAATATTTTTGCATCAAAGATTTATCGGACCTTTAGAATTTCATAAACGACGGATTGGTGAAAATTCATGAACAAGTTCCATTCTTTGCAGGAATCATTGTCATGTCAAAACAGGCAACTGACTCGATGAGAATCGTCAATATACTAATTTATCATAACACGATATTTTTATTAAATATTGAAGTGTAAACTTCAGACTTTGAACAAATTATTTTAATATGTGGCTCGATGGAGATTCATACAGTTTATGGATAGTGTGACATCCGAAAGTGAAAATTTTTCAAAAATGTTTACAAATTTTTCAAGAGCAATTTCAATTCCTGCAAGTCTTACTAATGAGCAATTGAATTTTAAATAACGAGTCAATCTTAACTATTGCAACAAAAATCGTGAATTCTTGCATCACCGAAACTCGAGGATAATTCGCGAAGTTCTCACAGAGGGCGTTTTAGCCGGTAATGTTCAGCATATACGGAATGATCCATAATTCATGGAGAATTCAACCAGCGGAAGGAGACCAAAGATCCGAAAAAAGGGCCACCGCGTTCGAAATTCACACTTTTCTCATCGCATCTAACCCATGTGTACATAAATCGACTATTAGCCGCCAAAAGGGCGCATCCCAGATCACTTCCCACTGCAAATTGTATGGGATGCGCCCTTTTCATGGCCAATAGTCGACTTATATACAGAGTTCGCTCAATCGCGCCGCTGGCTTTTCAACTCTAATTTATATTCCTCTGTGTGTGTGTGTGTGTGTGTAGGTTTTGTGTTTGCGTGTTATATTCTTTCTTTCTCGCGCGGTCCTTCGGCTTCCAGCAAGTTCGCGAGCGGAGCCTCTGATCCTCCAGAATTGAGGGGGTGGGGGGAGAGGGGGGGGGGATCAAAACCCGTTCGATCCTTCTCGCCTTTGATACCGACGTCGGAAAAATCTAAATTTTTGTTTTTGTTTACAAATCCCAATCCAGTTCAAAATTCAAGCTCAAAACTCTTTGGAGCAACCGTGAGCTACTTTTTAACAATGTTTCGTGAAAGTTGTAAATTTTTCCAAGGACCCAAATTTCAGGCTTCCATTGTCATGGGATTTTCGTGACAATCGTCGTTGGCTACCTGTTGTTGTTTAAAAATTACAATTGTTGTTTACAAATCTCAATCCAGTTTAAAATTCAAGCTCAAAACTCTTCCGAGCAACCGAGAATTACTTTGTAACAATGTGAAAGTTGCAAATTTTTCCCAGGACTCAAATATCAGGCTTCCATTGTCATGGGATTTTCGTGACAATCGTCGTTGGCTGCCTGTTGTTGTTTACAAATCTTAATCCAGTTCAAAATTCAAGCACAAAACTCTTCCGAGCAACCGAGAGCTACTTTGTAACAATGTTTCGTGAAAGTTTCAAATTTTTCCAAGGACCCAAATTTCAGGCTTCCATTGTTATGGGTTTTTCGTGACAATCGTCGTTGGCTGCCTGTTGTTGTTTACAAATTACAATTGTTGTTTACAAATCCCAATCCAGTTCAAAATTCAAGCTGAAAACTCTTTCGAGCAACCGTGAGCTACTTTTTAACAATGTTTCGTGAAAGTTGTAAATTTTTCCAAGGACCCAAATTTCAGGCTTCCATTGTTATGGGATTTACGTGACAATCGTCGTTGGCTGCCTGTTGTTGTTTACAAATTACAATTGTTGTTTACAAATCTTAATCCAGTTCAAAATTCAAGCACAAAGCTCTTCCGAGCAACCGAAAGCTACTTTGTAACAATGTTTCGTGAAAGTTGCAAATTTTTCCAAGGACCCCAATTTCAGACTCCCAATGTTGTGGGTTTTTCGTGATAATCGTCGTTGGCTGCCTGTAAAAAGCTCATTCGTTTTCTCGAAATTTCACGGACGAAGCAAAGTAGCAAACACTTGTGCCTCATTTGTTCGTTCATCTCGAATTTCTCTCGTTTCTTTTCACCCTCTCTCAATAGGCCCGTTTTATTACAGGCGTTTGTTTTCGCCGTCTGAAGCGAGGAGTCGCGTTGCCGGAAATGCCGTGCGTGCCAGAGGGACTAAAACCACCGACCGCTGCAAGTGCGCGTGCATGTGTTGGCGAGTGTAAACTTAACAAAGAAACGAAAAAAAAAAACGGAATCCGCGAAGGATGAGAAACGAGACGGGAGAGGTGGGAATGGAGAGTGGCGAAAAAATTGCAGAAACGCAGAAACTTGGGTCGCAGCATCGTCAAAATATAACGGCAGATGGTCGAAGAGAGTTGGCAAAGTCGGAATAAAATGCACACATATAGAAATTGTATTTACGTGCTGTATGCGTAATGCATCGTAGCACCCCTCGGATATTTCATCGAATTAAGTTGTTATATTGTAATTACGCATTTATATGTTACGCGTATATCGAGATAATCTGCACGCATCGCGAATTACATACATAAATAATACATTTAACGACGATGATTACTTTGTACGATAAAGATTGGCGTAGAATGATTATTTGAAACGAAAAGTTTACGCTCGTACGTGTCCGAGTTCATAATGATACGACGATTCACAACGAATTTTATTGACCGGGGCGATGAGAGAAAATCAGGTTTGCAAGGCTTAATACGATAATTGAGATTTTCAAACCGTAAAGTCGGCGCCATTCTTCTTGAACGCGTATATAAAATCATTTTTTCGAGGATAAGAGGTATTTTAAGTATATTCATGTATAATTTGTTATCAATTCCGTCGAACGAGTGACGATAATGAGGAAAAATTAATAGGCGAGGCTGGGGCACTACGGCCCCCCTTGAAAGTGTGGTTAGAAGACAAATTTTTTGTTTCTTGTGAAATTATCATAAATTTGAGGTATCGACTTATTTTTAGGCCGATTCGCGATACCTGGGGCATAATGGACTACCCTGAAAAATTAGGTTAGAATTTTCTTTTGTTTTTCTTCAAAATATGATGAATTTTATGTATTCGTCAATTAGACCGATGCACTACATTCGGAGTAAAAAGGACCATAAAAAAAATTTGAAACAACTTTGTTTTTAACAAAATTGAAAAATTTTCAAATTTTTACTACATTCGGAGTAAAATGGACCATAAAAAAAATTGGAAACAAATTTATTTTTAACAAAATTGAGAAATTTTCAAAAGACAACAAATTTATCTATTATCTTGAAAATTGGGAAATTTTTTTTTGGTTAACAAAAATAATAGTCCAAAAATATAGAAGTTATTTAGAATTGAACGAATTTTTCATTAATCTATATATTTTTTTATGTTCAACAAATAAACAAAAACCTTAATTATGATTTATGAAAATAATTTAAGACAGCAAATTTTGTTTTTTATCATTTTTTAGAGGGGGGCCATCGTGCCCCAGCCATCCCTACATTGAAAAATTAATTGAATTAAAAAAAAAATTATCGGATTTGTAGCTCAATTTTTACTATTAATGCTTTAACGGTCAAGCCTTTTTCTTTATAAAGGACAATAAATGACTCAATAACTCGATACTTTTTAGTATAAAAATATATTGAAAATGTGATCTTTGAATAATTCAATTATTTAATTCTGACATCTAAATAAAAATTCTTGAATCAGATTTCTCGATGAAAATTGAAAAACATATTGAATGCAATTTTTTGCTAATATATAGCAAATATGCCACAGTGGCAGCTAAAAGTTTAGCCTACATATCCACAAAAAACTATAAAAATTTGTAACTAAAATTAGAATTGGCAAGCAGATGTAAAAAAATCAGTCATCTTTGGACCTTTCAAAAGTCTGTAGAAAACTGAGTCAAGTCACAACTCCATCGAGATGAAATTTTCGCACCATTTTTAGTTAACCGACACTCTTTTGCACAAAATGGACGTTTAATAAAGAACTCATAATTTTCACGAAATGAGCAGACTACTCTTTCGTCATGCATAAATAATTATATCATCCGCGGATTTGCGAGCTTTGCGAATTTCTCGGACGTTATGACTTCTCTAAATATATAACGAGCGGCGCCTCGGCGAATTAAAACGTACTTGGACGCGTTGTTTGCGAGCGAATAGAAGTTTCTAAGCGACTCGGGGTTTCTAGCTCGAGGGAATTTTCTGGATTGTGTACGTTAGAGAATCTTTTGCGTGCACTAATGCCCTGTTTTGACGTTGTCCGGAGTCAAGTGTGAGAGAGAGAGAAATAGAGAAAATCACGAGGGAACCAAAAGTATCCTCCTTCGCTTTGACCATGCTGCCAAGTGTGAATTCCGGCGAATAATGTAATAGTATTCTTCCCAAAATTGAGCAAAATTTAATATCAAAATTATAGTGCGAATACCATCCATAAGTGACATAGTAAAATAGATAAGTTAGTAGAAAACAAATTCCCATAATTTCCAAAGTAAAAAAAAAAGGCCCACGGAAAAAACGACCAAATAATTTTTTAGTTCGGCCAACCACGAGTGAAATGGCTGTATCAACTATTGTGCTCGTAGTTTATTATAATTTTTTTTTTATATTTACACAATATTTTTAAACATTTCAATCTTTGAATGTCGCTACACATAGGAAGTTTACAATTTCGTAAAGCTTCGTCTTTTCTTCAAGGGAAGGTAAAAGAAAAAGACCCTTTTTTATGGGAGTCCATTTCGCATTCGAAAATCTTGGGTTTTGCCGCAAAGTATTAAATAACCATACTAAAAAATAAGCGGATGGAAATAAGCGGAAATAAGCACCTGGCGGATTTTTGGGGTACTAATAAATCTGCAGATATGATCATATAATTGGCTATAGTGCCTATAAAATTCGTTGTCCATCCTTTACCCTCTTGAATACTATTTTATTAGTTAGACTGACCAATCAAGTCAGTTGTGTTGACTATAGTCGCGACAACTAACTATGAATAGTAAATGGAACTAATGCTAGGTTGTTATTGTAGAGAAGCAGACGGTTACGATAACTGAAATATACCCAACTAATAATCAGTTGGTTGTCCCAACCAACCATTTTTTCCGTGCCCAACTGTTAAAATTCCACAAAAATACTTTTTAGCGTTGACTCTGTTTGAATGAGTTTTTTTTACCAACTTACGTTACGTTACCTTACGTTAAAGTTGCGATTTTTAACACTGAATATCTCGATTACCAGACAATGGAAACTTTCTCAAATTTATTACACATTATAATACGACGCTCAAGAATATTCACGCAAAATTTTAAAAAATTATCTTGGAAAAATTGTATCTGATGATTTTGTCGTTACTTTGTATATCCTATTATGATTATGGCGATAGAACCTCCTTAAGAAAGGAGTATTGGTATCTGAAGACCGCATGCAAAAATACGGCAATTATTATTCATGGGTAAGCCAGTATAATGCCATTCCGAGTTGGAAATCCAGTAATATTTAATAGTATGGTATAATTAACTATCCAAGATCTAGTAGAAACAACTACAATTTAAATTAAGAGTCAGAAATTTGTCAGAACAGAAAATAATAATATAAATAGTTCTTAATCATTTTAAATAGCAATATATATTATAGCATTATATTATTAAAAATATATTCTCAATATTCGATTAATATATTTTTGACCATTGCAACGGTGTTCGACCGAGGAGACAGCATTGGTGGACTGAATATTTATTTTTCATGGACCAAATAGTGCACATTATAATAACTGACTATAATCATAAATAATAATAAATAAATAATAATAAAGGGCTAATAATAATGACTATTGTGACACCAAAGTAATTTTCATCGAACCGTATTAATCTTTTTTTTCTCTCGCGCGTGTCTCTATCGACTTTGAAACTCTCTATAATTACAGTAGTGCAAAAAAATTAATAAGAGCAAGCAGGAAATCAACAAACGGAGTGTGCAAGGTGATCCAAACGGATTTTTCATGCTCAGCTACGGTAAGTCCGTCAGCTTCACCGTTTCCACTCGTTATAGAAAAGTAGTACAAAAGATATATAAGATCAGGTAGCACTTATATATACGACTGTCACGGATGTCTTCGGGCAAAACACAAAATTCATACGAGTTTCCATGAAAAATGCCCATGGAGCTGCAACAGCCTCAGACGAGCCCCCAGGACAATAACAATAAAAACATATTGCCCATTGAAGCACCCATGTATATATATATATATATATATATATACCGTGGAGGTTAAACCACGAGAAAAACCAGCGAAGAAACGAGATCCTTCGAGGCACGCAGTAAATCTTGGGATGCTGGTATCGCGTTTCCAATACGAAAACGTATTGGGACACAAGAGCAAGAAAAAAAAAATTTCTCCCTCGTGATTATGTCCACTTTCAAAGCTTATAAAATTTAACAATCGATTGTCGTGATAATGGTAAAATAACAGATAAGACTTACACGAAAAATCTGTTTTGCTTCCTCATAAAGGAAGCTTTGTTTTCGCGAAGAAAAAATTTCGCAATTTTCATGTCAGTATATGTTATCCCACAACGTCGAAAAATCACATTTTGAAGAAATGTCCGGACGTATGTGTGTGTGTGCGCTTTGTGCTTTCCTTAAAATGAATATATCTGAAAAACGCTTTGGGTGATCGACTTGAAATTCGGTATACAAGTAGACTACGTATGTCCCTGTTTTCAGTGCAAATTTTTTTGAAATTGCAAAAATATTGGTCTATTTGGCTGGATTTTGTATTTTCTGTAAATGGTTTGTTAGTCGTTTAACTTTCGTAATTTTGCAGTTACCATCCTGAAATTTTATGTGCAGATACACTTTATAATAAGGACGGTTGGGATTGAATTTGGAAAAATTCGCTCAAGAGGTTCGGTTTAAAAAAAAAAATTAATTTTTCGCAAAAAATTTGTAAATTTTCTAACATTTGTAATTTTGCATCTATCGAGCTGAATTTTTTGTTGTGACGATACATTCAATGACAATGAAAAATAACACTGAATTTCATAAAAATCGCGTGAGAGGTTCGGTTAAAAAAAAATTTTGAAAATTTCATAAAATTTTTGTTAGCGCTTCCAACATTCGCATTTTTAGAAGTATCAAGCTAATATTTTTTTTGCACAAATACACTATATGATAAGAATGGTTAGAGTCGAATTTAGTGAAAAACGCTCAAGATCTTTGTTCGCAATTTTTTTTTTTAATTTTCGAAAAATAATTGTAACACTAAGTTTCCTAATTTAGCAGCTATCGAGTTCACTTCTTTAGCACTAATACACTGAACGACAAAAACAATTAATAATGTAATTGAACGGAATTGCTAAAAAATCATGCAAATTTGAAATTTCCACATTGCTTCTTCATTTGTTTCCGTCGTTCGTGAAGCTTCCGTTATGAGGAAGCCATGATAATAAATATACATGTCATCAAGATGGTGAAAGAGATCCTCATAAAGGAAGGTTGAGGAACGACGGAAGAAAATGAGGAAGCTATGAGCAAATTTCAAATTTGCATGATTTTTTTCCCTCTCGCCGTATGATTTTTTTTCAAATTATTTGTGGACAAGGGGTTGCGTTTTTAACTATGACCTTGAGAAGTAAAGCGACTATAAACATTTGATTTGCGTCACAAATAAGAAATAAAATATCCAGCTGAATTCGCGTTACATTTGCACGTATAGTTTCCGGATCCACCAGCGCTGGTGACTGAAAATTTTGCAAAATTTCATTTTAATTCACAAAGAACGCAGAAGAGTCGCATTTCAAGGTTTTCTTTGGCACGACGTTAGCAGAAACCGCGTGGAATTTGCAGATGCAGGATCAATCCTTCGAGGCTGAATGGGTGGGAAAAAAGAATGGCGATTTAAAATGAGAGAAATGCGGGTGTTGCATGGAATCAGAACATGAAACCGCGAAAATCGGATACTTTTTTTTAATATAAAAATGTTTGGATAAATGAAAGATTCTTTAAAGTCTTTGATATTGGTTCAGATTCATTTAATTTATCTCTTGACATCGAATATCGAGTTTTTTGATGTCGTAATGTCTTTTGAAAACCTGTTCCTTTAAAAAATGTTAAACTATTTAAAATTTCGAACTATGCTTTTTTATGAGGAAGCAAATATAGAAAATCATGAAGTAAAAACGTGGGAAAAAATGTAGGCCATCATTAATATCCATCTGCAAACATTCGGTAAATAAATGGATTCTAGAAAAAGTTGGCTCGCAATAGAAAAAAAACTATTTCTGACTCAACCATTGATAAGATCGAAAATGACAATTCAAGCTCTTTTGCAGGGCATCTTTAAATATTTTTTTGCATCTTTTAGGATATTTTTGGATAGCTCCTTTTTTGTAATAATAAATATCATTGGACCTGTTATTGTCAAATGCGAGATTTCTATTTGCACATTCGCAACTGGCAAAATCAAAATCCTCTGATTATCAGAACAAAATTCCAACTGAATTGTGGGTAAAGAAAAATATATGCTTCAAATGGTTATTCTGGTCCCTTAATAAGCTACTGGGAATCTTGCGAGAGTGAGAGAAATGGTCTTTAAACTCTCCTCAAAACGAATAAAATTTCACATTTAACCCTTCGTGGCCTCACTTTCGTTCGAAATTCCACGGAAGTCACGTTGGGTCAAATTGACCGAGCAAATTTTACCAACGGTTGACATACGAAACCTTCCTTCCCAATTCGAACGAAAAAATTCATGAACATACTTTGAGCATTGAATGAGGCGTAATGGGAGTCAAAACGTACAAATGACAAAATGTCTTCATGCAAAAACTCTTTCAGAGAAAGATTAACGTTTTCAACCATAAACAAAAAAAAAAGAAAGTTATCATTGATACCCAAGACATATCGTATCATCAGATATTCTGAAAAAAAATTGGATGAAATTTTTTTTTCCCAATTTTGTATAAACTAATAAATGTGGAAAACCGCAACATCTGGAATTTTCGTCATTTTTATCGACTGTACGATATGATATAAATTTATTTTTCGTGATGATCAACTTTATTACGTCACTATCAATGCTATTTTCTCGGGGGAGGATACAATTTTTGATTATCCATTTTTTAATAAATTAATAAATGTCGAAAACCGCATAATCTGGAATTTCCGCCAATTTTATCGTCTCTGCGATATAAAATAAATATATCTTTCGTGATCAGCTTTATTATGTCACTAATTAATGATAGTTCATCGGAGGATGATGAAATTTGTTATTATCCTATTTTTTCTAAGCTAAGAAATGCTAAAAACCGCAAAATCTGGAGTTTCCATCATTTTTATCGTCTTTGCGATATTGTATAAATTGAAAAATTGCAGTAAATTGAAAAATAGTTGTTCAGTGTTCCTTAAAAAAATTACCTTCAGCTTAGCTCAAAATTTGGAAGCTGGATCAATTTTGAAACTCCTTAAGGACTGAAAAAACGATGCAAAATCTCGTATCTCGGTGCTACAATTGTGCGATCAAAAACTCCAGACAACAGATTAATAAACCGAGACAGTTTAATTCACACAGAAAAACGCACGTGTGCGTGCAAGTTGAATGAGCAAAAGTGCAGACGAGGGCGTAGTCCTTTTCATCCATGGAGAAAACAAGTGAGCGTGGCGATTTAAAAAAAAAAAAAACAAGAAAAAAAAATAAAAATAGTGGAGGAGAGGGATCGAAGAAGAAACGCTAAGAGAACCGCTCCCGAGTGACAGGAAGTGACGGCATATCCCTTCTCGTGGACTTTATAACTGCACATACGATAGTAAAGTCAGCAGATGTCGGCCAAGTGCTCTCTTCTCTCCGCTCCACATTGTTTTGTATAGGTATAATATCTATATATTCATGTAGATACGTATATATCTACCTTGTAAGAATATTATGCCTTGCAGTAAATTCGAGGTTTACACACACGTCGAGAGTTCGAAAGCAAAACGATTCAAGACTTTAATGCCAAAAGTTATTCGAGTTACGCCTTCTTGATTTTGGAATAATCACTCGAATGATTATTATCCTGTTTTTGTTTGTCTTACTTTTTTTTTTTTTTTTCATTCATCGACACCATTTTTTTCCAATCCTTTTCTCTACGTCTCTCGAGGCGAATCCTTGAGACTCGGATCTCTCAGTCAAGAGACCACCGGATTGCATTTGGCGGTAGCAAAAAGTGCAAAATGAGACAACAAGTGAAAAGAAAAAATAAAACGAAAAAAAGGAAGGCGAGTGAACAGGAAAAATGTGTGTATATAGAGACGTACATCATCGTCGAAAAACGCGTTGCAGGACCGCAAACAGATGCCGAGCACATTTTAATTAACTGCCAGACATCCTACGAGACGGATGACCCTCGAGTCTCTCTCTGGTTTTCTCTTTCTCATGGTCGAGAGTCCCCCTGATGACCCGGGAGGGTCATCAGGAGGAGGTGACGTTCGGTCGATTTGCACGAGGCGCATTATGAGAAGTGCCTCAACGACGGGAGGCCTGTGCGATTCATCAGCACTTTGGTCTCTCTCTCTCTCTCTCTCTCTCTCTCTCTCTCTCTCTCTCTCTCTCTCTCTCTCTCTCTCTCGCTCTGTGTTTAACCACGTGCTAGCATTCTCAAACATTTCAATATTTCACGACTGCCCATGATCAGGCGTTTTCAAGAATTCCGGATTCGAAATCTTAATTTTGAAATTTTGGAAATTAATTTGGAAACTTTGAGCTTTTTCCTTGTTTCCAATTCCTCTCGCGATTTTCAATTTGACGAGCCCATTTAATTTTTCCATAAGTTCTTTTTTTTTCTTATTAAACAAATAGAATGCTTTAATTTTTGTAAAGGCATATGAATTTTTTCAGCATTTTCTCTCTATTTTTAAATATTATAAAAACATTCTGAAATGCAAACAAAAAACTGCCAATTTTGTATATTTTTTTGCAAACAGGTTTATTATTAGCTTTAAAAAGTTTCAAAGACACTAGGCCAAAAAATACATAAATAGAGCCATTCTAAAAATTTCAAAACGGAAATTTCAAAATAGAGACAAAATTTTGAAAAATTCATATGCGTTCAGAAAAATTAACGGAAAAATTGTTGAATAATTATTTGTTTAAACAATTTTTAATAAATTTTTGGCAACATTATTATTGATAATTGTTGTTTACGGCATGCCAAATGTCGCTGACTTTTTCCAGATTTTTCTTGTATCGCGAATTACGGAAATTTCAATCAGATACAATTTTTGGCTGGGACTGTAGGAGCAAAGCATCCTTAAGGCGGTATTCTGGGCTAGAGACATACATTTTGAGCGTTTTGTCTCAAACGTTTGAGCTCGATAAAAAAAACAAAAATACTTTACCATTCTTTTTTTCCAACATATTAATTAATATTTTGACGATAAACAAACGAAATTACGAGAAAAAAAAATGAGAACGAAATAATTTATAAGCTGGTAAAGTTGGGGCTAAAAAAAAGAAGTGTGCTGGCTGGCATTCTTAATAATATGCTAAAAATTTGATTTTTTCAAAATTCTAGACCAGAATATTGAATATTCTCTTAATTCGATGAATGATGGACTAATTTTGATTGTGAAACTTATATTTAAAAAAAACAAATAAATAGAGATATCAGTAATAATTCAACAATGTAAATTGCCGAAAATCTTCACGCCATCGTGACTTTCTAAAAATTATTGGCCTCTTTTCGTGAACCAAAAAGAAAGAAATGAGAGAATTTCTCATTATGAATATGATGGAGATTGATCGTTCGTTTAGTCTTTTTGGCGCGCTATTTTGCGTAACAGCTGCGCGAGAACGAGATAATATCAAAAAGTCCACTTTCCACTTGATTATAGCGATCCATTTGTCAGTATGGGCTGTAAAAATAAAAACGAAATTCAATTGCCCATAAGTGAGGGTTTTAAGGAGGTTAGGCAGCTCAACATCGATTAAATAAGTGTTTAATTTTGAAAGTGTTTAACTTTGTGCACTAACAATGAAAGGCGTTTTAAACTCCTCGATGCAGTCTTAATTATTAAAAATATTTAGTATGACCAATTGGCAAACACATCGGTTGTTTTACTAGATAATTCAGCGAGATGTATTTTCGTGTATAGTTTTTTTTACCAGAATAACTCGCAATGTTGGTTTAATTTAAATCATTTCCGGCTAAATTTGTTGCTCGAAAGATTCTTCACTGATTTATTGTGACATTCCAAAATTTAAACCAAGATAATATTTTACAGACCCTTGGAATTGATTTTCACCGATAAAATGCAATAACTCACTTACAAAAAAATGTTTAAAATATTTAAAAAATATTGTTTAATTTTTTGTTAACCGGGAAAATACAGTTGCTTTTAATTAATTGTTCTAGCAACTCGTTTACAAACAATGAACATAAAAATGTAATTTTAAAAAAATTGTATAAAAAATAAATTCAATAATAAAAGAATTACGTTGCCATGTCAAAATACCTGATAAAATATCTTAATATTTTTTTAAACGGTGGTTCCATTGCAGCTGAGAAATAAAAACTGGAAAAATTACACTTTTTTAAGCGTTTTCATGAATGTTTCCCTTGTAAAGTCCTAAACCATCAAGAAATAGTGTGTCAAATTTTAGTTGTTTATACATTTCTTAGTTTCCTCGCCAATCCTCCTTAGATAAATATTTTGTATCATCTAAAAATAATAATAACAATAATAATAATACTCAAATCTTTGGTTGTAAGAAAAATTGTGCATACATCTCGATCCTCGTAACGCATCTTATTCTAGCAAAAAAGATCGTTTGCAAAAGATTTCCACATCATACATTTCCTGCATGAAACTCTTCTTATCGACTTCGCCTTAATATTTAATTTCTTCAGTAAAGAATTCCTCAGGGAAATACAACGTGAATTCGAATGCACTGGTTCGTCGGGGGAATTTCCAAGTGAGAGATGCAATAATTATTGCGAAAAAAAAATCAGTGAGACTTAACCAGGAAGGCTGCGTTGTAAAATCGACGTTTTTTTTGCAGTTATAGTACTACGAAAGTTTGTATATATATGTGTGTGTGTGTGTTTGTGTATATTGGCCGTGTAAAACAGAATGGGAGAGAGTGAGATGAGGAATAGTTTCTAACGATCGGCTCATAATGGTATGCAACCGATTGGCCTCCAGCTCCAGCTTCTTTTCTCTTCTGTCTCAATATCTTTCTCGGCAACAGCACTCCACATTACTAATACCAGGTTCATACCTGTCGTATACCCGGCAAAATACCAATCCCGGTGTGTTGGAACGGAATTGCAACGTTCTACAACTTGGAGTATTATATTTATTACGCTCGAAGCTAAAGGAGCCGAAGTAACGCGATCGCCCTTCCCTCCTAACCGTAACTTTCTCCATTATTTTATATTATCACAGGTCTTTGCTTCCTAATTCTATATGCGTGCATTTCTAAGAGTAGAAACGCGTTTCTTTCAACAGATTTCTGGAGATTCCCGCGGATTTAAATTCAAATCTTGGTACTTTATCCTAGTAAGTTCAAGGTCTAAAGAGGCTCATTTTTGGAAATTTGTTTTGCAAAAACCTACATTTATTATGTTAGCTATTTAGTTATGATTTTTTTTTCTGGACTTATGAATCAAAAAAGCTCCTTTGTAGACAATTATATATGTGTCATTCCCTATCAATTCAACGACGTTTTATCGGTGATTCCCTTGAATTTTTTTGATTTTTTAATATGTTATTATATATGCAAAAAGAATTATCCATGCAAATTTGAAGCTTCGAAGTTATTGATTTTTCAAAAAATATTCTTAAAATAATCATAACTTCTACAATAACCAAGATATTCTAATTCGTTAGGTCATTTTTTCTTTTTTTTTTCAATGTACTTTCTGAACAAAATATCGAAAATGAAAAAAAAAATTAAAAATTCTACGTAAAAAAAAACAAAATTTTTGGGATTTTACTGAAGATGGGATTGTAAAATAACTTCTTATTAAAAAAATGTTGTCGATTTTTGTTCCCCTAATTGTAATCTTATTTCTTATTATAAAAAAATGACCTCTTAGGTAGTTAGAATATCTCGGTTATTGTAGAAGCTATGATATTTTTTATAAGAATATTTTTTCAAAAATCAATAACTTGGGGATAGAAAGCTAAAAATTGTCATGGATACTAAATAATGGATGAAAAATTAAAAAAAAACGAAGGGGGTCACCGACAAAACCTGTCGAATTTACATGGAATGACTCATATGTATATATTCTTTTTAGATTGGCAATTCGTCCAAAATTGTGTACATTGACTTATATACTAGGGAACAGTCGCAAAATCGTATAACAGATAAAATTTTTAATATTCTGTTATAGAAATTTTTACATATACCCCTTAAGGTGCATAGAAAGTTTATGAAAAATAATTTTTTTTTTTTAAGGCAAGGTTTGTTACACAAAAAATTTCTCAAAATTGTTTTTTTAAAGTCGATGTGCAAGACTTCTCTGAAACGGCATAATCGATCAGTCTCAAATTTTTACACAATCTTTATAAATATATTTTTAATAATTAATCGAAAGTTTTTTTTTTACCGATAAATATTTTCCATTTTATAAACAATTTCTGGCCAAAATTTTCATCAAAAATCGAAATTTTTTGTTTGACAAGTCGTCGTTTTGTTAAAAATAACGTTTTGCTTATTCTTTCTATCAAATCCTAGATTATACCTTATATTAACGAAATCTTTTTTATTTTTGATGATCCAATCACCGAAAGACGCTGTTTTTTAAAGGACCTCCAGGAGATCGGCTACAGCGGCTTCAAGAATCATCATTTTTTGAAAAGAAAAATTTCAAAATAAAGTAAAAAGTTACAAAACCATATATATGGGGTATTCCTGCTGAAATTTTTATGTTCGAACCCGGACCCTTTTGAGTAATCATGAAATTTTTTTTCCGAAAAGAATTCTGAAAAATAAAAGACACGTATTTTTTTGTTAAGGCCGAGAATCGATATTATTCGTCGTACGATTTTAGTAAAAAATCCAAGTTTTTCACTAACTCTCTATTCTAAACGATATTGATAATTCGAGATCCTATCGAAAAACGCTTCAGACAAAACTGCTTCGTTATAAAACGCGTAAAACAATTGATCTTTTTTTTTTTAATTGTGGGCACACGAAAGTTTATTTTACTTAATAAAACACAAAAAAACGATTTTTCAGCAAGTTCGCCACTTCGAATAATAAAAGAAAAAAATTGTAAAAATTCTGTAGGAAATCACAAAAATTTCAAGACCAGAATGAGGATGGCAAGATCAAAATCCGCAAAGCTACGGCCAATCGAAGTTTCGTCTTGACCTTATTTTCGAGCCAAATCATGCAGAACTATATGTTCTCGCAAAATTATACACAGAAATACATTTGAATATTTATTTAATTATACATACGTAGATTATTTCATACTTGCGTATATTATTTCATACAAGTATAATTAAATATTATGTATATTACGTATATTATTTCATACTTGTATCTGTTATTATTCTTTTCTTCTTCAGTCTTTTATTTTTCAGAATACTTTTCAGAAAAAAAATTTCATAATTATTCAAGAGGGTCCGGGTTCGAACATTCGAAATTTCAGCGGGTCAATACTCCACATAAATTTTTATGTTCATCAATTAAAGTGCCTTTCCAGAAAACATTCTTCAAAAATCGCTTTTTTCGACCTCCTGACTCGTATAACCCCGTACGATAGGAATAGCGATTTTTCGCTGTATCTTTATAGGATAAATAATTATTGAGAAAATAAAATTGAATATATTCTATTAATATGTATATTATAATTTCAAGTGTATGAGCTATATCGTCCCGTGCTGCTTCGGTGTTATATGGGCTTGTCTCTCTCCCTTCCCCCAAGAGAGCAAAACGAATTACAATATCCTCAGTCTCAAGAGTGATAAAAAGAGCCTGAGAAAGAACGAACCTCGTAGGCATGAATTAGCATCAGCTCGAACGATCGAAGAATCGGGCCAGTCAAATGGAAAAAGTGAGTGAAAGTTTTTTTTTTCGCGGATCGAGACACGCTTCATCATTGACAGATTACGATGTCCAATTGATCGCACGAAAGATTATTCGAAAATTGTACAAAGCGTTCAAGATGAACAAAAACATGGAGATTGATTGATTCAATCAATGTTTGTATGAAGTTTTTTTTTCAATCACTATTCAAAATATTATAGATTTTTTTTTTTAAAGAAAAAAATCATTCACGATCACCAAAACTTAAAGATTTTGGTTAATTAATTGGTTTAATCGACGAACGAATAAATTTGTTTTTCCTTGAGATTTAAATTCTTAAAAATTCAAATTAAATCTCTGAATGCTGTAAGATATTTATGACAGTCAAAGCTTTTTGATAAGACTTTGATTTTTCGATTGATTCGACGGATAAATATGTACAGAATTTCATCTATAGTCGCTATTCAATATTTTGTAGAATTCTCCCAACGAAATGTCAACAATTCAATTATTCAAAAATACCACAAAGTCTAAATAAAGGAATTACTGAGGCTTGAAGATTTTGATTAGTTGATTAATTCAATCGACTAATAAATTTTTTTTAGCCACGATTCGAGATTAAAATTTGTATGTCAGCATAGTTTAAATGTCCTTCGGACATCCGGTAAAATTTCCAACAAGGACTCTCCCACATTCGCGAAACAAAATTCGTAGTAATCTGCATCCTCTCTCTTCCGGTTTCTCTCTTTATCGGCATTTAATCAGTGATCGCTCGAACTGTGACTCCTTGGTCATATCGTGAGTTTGCGATGCATCAGAAAGGATACAACGGCACTATTGTGTACTCTTCACCATATATATATATATATAGGTAAACATTAGGGTGTGCGGAAAAAAAATCGATATTTTTTTTTCGGTTGCATTCATTAAAATCGGCGAATTAAGGTAAAAAATGAAGAATCCTCGAAGGAGAGCTCAAAAAAAAAATTATTTCGAACGGCGCATTGCATTTGAATATTTTCCATAAGAATAGCACAGGAAAATATTGGCACTTCCGAACGTCGTCGTAAAACTCTTCAGAAAAAATCTCACAAAAATGTCTTCAAGATATTCTGATAGAAAATTGAATTCCCTACAAAAAAAAAGTTCTTACGAAGAATGAGCTTGGAACAACCGTTCAAGTGGTATCGCTGTTTATTGGGCATAGTGCAAAATCATCGACAGAAATACCCTAATTGCAACAAACAGACTCTTAAAAAAAGGAACGATGATTATTAAGCATTATAATGTAAAAACAAAATATTTTATCTTATTAAACCAAATTCATCGAATAAAACTTTTCGAAATACGATCAATGATGGACGTCGTTTCTTTTATATAATTGATTCTTTTTTGTATTAGAAAAATATTTTAAGAACGATTCCATGCAAATTATATGTTAGAGCGGAACAATCTCTATAAAAAAAAAACCCAAAAAAGTTTTTTCGTAAAGCGAAAAATTCGATTTTTGCAGCCTTTTGAATTTTTTTTTCTATCAATTCAATTTCAGACAGCGATACCACTCGATCAGTTATTCTAAGCGAATTGTTCGCGAGGACTTTTTTTCGTAGGGAATTCAATGTTCTATCAGAATATCTTAATGACATTTTTGTGAGATTTTTTTCTGAAGAATTTTACTACGACGTTCAGAAGTGCCAATATTTATATATGTTATTCTTATGGAAAATATTCAAATGCAATGCGCCATTCGAAATAATTTTTTTTTGACCTCTTCTTCGAGAATTCATCATTTATTACCTTAATTCACCTTTTTTGGCGGATGCAACCAAAAAAAAATCTCGATTTTTTTCCGCACACCCTAGTAAACATACATGTATATTTGTATATATATGTACGTATAACGCGAATGCAAAGTGACGGAAATAAAACCAACACGCTCGAATATCATTCGTGCATCCAAGTATCGAGGTACACTCTTTATACGTATACATATATATATATATATATATTCATCCTACGGAAGAGGATGAGACAGAAGGAACGAAAGAGAAAGAACCGACGAGTCATTCATAAAAATAACTCGATGCGGTACACACGCGAACTCACAATGTGTACTACGAGGACAAGCTCTCTCGTAGTATTATATCCGAGGCTACGAGAGAGTACGCGATTTTCGTACATATGTATGGACAATTCCAGGTCAATCGAACCAGCCTCCGACCCTCGATATCTTCGGTTTTGATATCTATCGCGGAAAATATTCATCCGGTAGAGAAAACATTTTTCAAATTTGTATTCCAAGTCAATTTGACTGGAGTTTTATCAATAATAATAATTATTATTAATGTATTATACAATAATAATTTTTTCGTCCATATGAATCTATGCAAATTTGAAAATGCATTCGAAGAAAAAATGGATATTATTATTATTATTATTATTATTGTTATTGTTATTATATCCATTCTGTTCTTCGAATGCATTTTCAAATTTTCATAAATTTTTTCCAGCATCGAAAAGTCCTATAAGGCCAATTCTCATGTTGACGAAAAAATTTGATGATCTTTGCATTGTTTGAACGCAATGAAAACGGTTTCATTTTCTCATTTTGATTATTTCTAACGTTTATCCTGGACTTTTGGGATGGTAGATCCTTAATAGACCTGATAAGTGTTTTCAAGATTTGACCTTCTGAAAACTCATCCATAGGGCGCATAAATTTAGAAATAAAAACATTTTCGTTGAATTTTAACGATGTAAACTTCAGCATAATAAAATTTCTAATTCTGAATCAGGACAATAAGGACTTCTCTTGAAAACATCAATGTGGGACTCTATGAATATTTTTTTATTTTTACTTTATTTTTATTTTTCTTGTAGATAAGGTCTTTCAAGAAAAAAGGTTATAATACAATTTTTTAATTTTTTAAAGATTTTTTAATTGAAGTGAGACTTAAATAATTAACTTTTTGTTCTCAAAGGCAAAATTTGAGCTGGAAAAATTATAATAATTATAGCAGTTTCGATTTTATGAAAACACCATCTTGAAGTCAACGTATCATTCAGAAATTTGCCTTTTATTAAATAAATTTAATATGCTAAGATCGTTCGTAACGAGGCACAACGTTTTAAGTTTGCAGAAATATTAACTATCGGAATTCCGCAATAATTTTATGAAAAATATTCGAGTTCCTTATGCAGAGTCAGATTGATATTTCTCATGCATTTAACAAAAAGGATAAACAAATTTGGAACGTTATGTGAAACCAAAAGAACGTTCTCTGTAACGCGTGCCAAAATCAAAAGTGTTGATGCCAAACTCTGCTCAAATCGACCTCAAATAGGGATTAAAGGGGTTGGAGGCTAAGAGGACTGGAAAAAGTTTCCAGAAATTAGAGAAGGTTTATTTTGAGCCAGATGAATGTTTCTTGCAAATCGTTAAAAAACCATCCCCAAACCGAACCAGCGATCCAGGGTCTGACATTGATCAAATCAATCTGGAACGCCCTGTATATCTGTATATCTATTTGCACATACTTGCGAATTAAATACAAACGCGTTATCGTATGTACGTGACCGGACAGCACGTAATGCGTACACTTCTAGGATACTACCACGAAATTGAAATTTATATATACATTAGGGTGGGTCAAATGAAGTGACTAATTTTTTTTTCCTCGATATAATGAAAAATGTATTGTTTGGCATCTCAAAAAACCCTCTGCAAGTATTAGCTGATCATATTTAAATTAAGAGGTTTTTTAACTTAACTTAAGTTTTTTTTACTCTAGAATTTTATTAGACCTGAACCGTTGAGATTAGGAGTTTTTTTAGCACATTTTTGTAGAACATTTGATGCTCTACAAAAAAACTCTCTTGTGTCTAATCGATAAAACTAACCGGTAAAAAAAATCGGTGATAATTAGTGATAATTATCACCGATTATTTTAATTAGTGATAATTAGTGATAATTATCACCGATTATTTTTTGAACGGTTAGTTTTATCGATTAGACACAAAAAAGCTTTTTTGCAGAGCATCAAATGTTCTACCAAAGTCTGCTAAAAAACTTTCTTTACCTCAACGGTTAAAGTCTAATAAAATTCCAAAGTTAAAAAAAAATGTCCTATGTTACTTAAATGGGAAATAAAAATTTGCGATGAGGGACCTCTTAATTTAAATATGAAGGGCTAATACTTGCAGAGGGTTTTTTTTGAGATGTCAAACAATACATTTTTCATTATATCGAGGAAAAAGAAATTAGTCATTTTATTTGACCCACCCTAATATACATATATATCTGTGCGTATCAAAGTTACAGAGGAGAATAGCACGTGAGAAAATAGGGGTGGAGGTTGCCACGTGAAAGTGGAGGCAGTACGTAACTAAACAGCCCGTTTGAAAAAAGAAAGAAGATCGAAGTATTCGAGAGCAGACCAAATCGCCATAACTGAAACTTTTGCAGTGTCTTCGATGTTTCAATTTTTTCTAAAAGTCTAAGAATAGAACGTTACGATTTATCTCATGGTGTGGAAATAAATCGAAGTTGTTTGGTTTTCAGAAATCTTGCAAATTAGAATTTGCTCTATCGATTTCATTCCCAGCCATTTACAAAATTTTCTAGACATCATTTTCTCAATTTCGATCTCGACACAGTAAAAACTTTCCTGAGCAAATTATTGTAACTGAAATTATGACAATTTAATAATCTAGATGTTCGCGACTATTTGACACGAATTACCATCGAACCGTGATAAAGTTTTCAGAGAACGTATTTGTTAGAGGCACATGTTCAATTATTTGATCAATCTAGTCGAAGGAGTTTCGAAAAAAATCTCAAAAAAGCGATCACGCACAATTTGATACTTAAAATTTCCACACGACGTGTCTCGTGAGTTTAATTACACAGAATTTATCGCAGAACTGTGTTTGCTGTCTCGTTTCACCGAAATATTCCCATTTCGATATTGGAAAAAAACTGAAAATGAATAAAGACAGCTTGAAATAAAATGATCCAATATACACTGACGGCCAAAAGTTTGGAAACACTTGCCCCAATTCCACGCCGCACAAAAAGTTTCACTGCTCTTTTAAAAATAAAGATATTGTGATTCGCCAAGCGGCGTTTTAAAGGGGGCATATTCAGCTTCATTTCACTTTTTCAAAAAAAAAATTGCGATTTTTTTGGAACGTCTTTTGAAACATGGTCGTTTTTCGCCTTTTTTTTGGGCACACGAACTATAAAATTTTTTTTCGACTATTTTTCCCATGAAAAACTTGTGGCGGGGAGTATTACCTTCAATTTCGATTTTTTTAAAAGTTTTATACGATTTTTTTCGCAAAAATATTCAATTTTTCGTAATAAACGACCATATTCATAAAATGTAGCATAACTCTAAAACTACTGGGTTTTCGTGAAATCACGAAGAGGATAAAAAGTTGCATACAATCATTCCGGATTCAATGGAATTTTTTCAGATTTTTTTTCAAATTTTTTTTTTTTTCAAATTTTGCTGTAAACGCGATATTTTTTTATCTTAAACAATCGGGTCTCTTCATCGGGTCTCGGGGCTTTTTCATCGAAAAACCTCATCCACATGGCTTTTTCATCGAAAAACCCCCGTAGATGAGGTAAGAGACTTGATTGTTTAAGATAAAAAATATCTCGAAGACAGGAAAAATTTTCGAAAACAAAAATTTGAAAAAAATTTCATTGAATCCAGAATGATTGTATGCAACTTTTTACCCTCTTAGTGATTTCACGAAAACCCAGCACGCTACATTTTATAACTATGGTCGTTTTTTGCGAAAAATTGAATATTTTTGCGAAAAAAAAATTGTACGAAACTTTTTTTAAAACGAAATTGAATCTAATACTCCCCGCTGCAAGTTTTTTATGAAAAAAAAAAACATATGAAAAAAATTTCCAGAGGTCGTGCGCCAAAATTGCAGAACAAAAAAAAACCGAAAAACGACGATGTTTCAAAGGGCGTACCGGGTTCAAAAAAAAAATCGCAAACATTTTTTCGAAAAAGCGAGATGAAGCTGAATATGTCCCCTTTAAAACGCCGCTCGGCAAATTGAAATATCTTCATTTTCGAATGAGCAGTGAAACTTTTTGTACGGCGTGGAATCGGGGCGAGTGTTTCCAAACTTTTGGCCTTTAGTGTACATGTATAAATATATATATTCTTATCTCTGCATGACATGCAGCAATTATCGGGTGTAATATGAAAAAGTTATAAATGGATATTTCACGGAGCATTAATTTCATCAAAATACGAAAATCGTCTGCGAATTGAGCGTTAATTAAACTCAAGGTCTGTCTGTCTGTTGGTTCTATTGGCATCGTTGAATAAATTTAGAAGCGAAATATTTCCAAAAAAATTCCTATCCTCATATCCCCGATGTCTAGGAGACGGCTAATTAAAGAAGAAAGAAAGAACCGAAATATTATATGTTCAATGATATTCCGAGACGTGTGGACCTTGAGAATCGGCGGGAACATTAGAGGAGTTTCTCTCGTGTGAGCCCTACAATCGACTGGCCATTTTTTGAACAAGGTGCTAAATCATCGAAGACTTGTTGAAGTCTTTTTACTCCGCACTTGTGTGTGCGACTGAGCGCGCGCGCGCGCGCGCGTGTGTGTGTGTGTGTGTGTGTGGGAGTCTAAGCATATGGCTAACTCGGGTTAGATGAAGAGGAAGAAACGACGTTTGGAATTAATATTCAACGTGGCCACTTGTCATGCGAGTCTCGGAGTTTCGGCGAGAAGAATATTTTCGGTCGAACGCTTTGTGACTAACGAGAAATTTGTACGGTAGAAAATGTAGTTCTCACAATGTCGAATATAATCCAGTTAACTAGAGATTATAATTCTAAGCTCATAAAAAATTAAAGGTTTTCTGACCGACTGGTTTCTCCGATATTTTTTTATAGGTTACGATTTATTCGGTACGGATGTTCAGGCAGAGATGTATTTAACCCTTACTTGACGCACTTCTGCAGAGTAACGTACTATTTTAACTTAAAAATTTATTTAGAACTCCTTAAGAGGTGACTTCCCAAAGTTATACCGAATTTATAGTGAAATATCAAAGTTAAAAAAACTGAAAACATGGTAAACTATATTACGAAAAGAATCATAACTTTTTTATTTTTCGACAAAAATGGTTAAAAATTTAACTGAGTTTGATAAATATTAGACTGATTCTAAAAAAGCGACTATTTTTTGTTCTTCGCAGTAACATATTAAATACTTTCGGGGAGGTGAAAAAAGATGCCTGTTAAAATTAGAGCTCTTAATAAAAATATTTAGCGATGTCACGTCGCATATTTTGATTTCCCATTTAAATAACACGAGAAAAAAAAATTCTAAACTTAGAAATTTTATATCTCGGCTTCAAGTCAATGTACCAAAATGAACGATACATACTCTTGTAGAGAATTGAACGCTCTACAAAAAAGATTTCTTGTGATTTTTCGATAAGCTGACTCCTTCACAAGTTATTCACGTTCTAATATATATGTATATTAGACTGTGAATATGGGTGAACTTATGTTGGTAATTTTTTTAAAAATTAGGTAATTTATGTTAATTACATTTAAACTTTTGTTTCCGGAAAATGTTGACGATATTTAGTAATAAGTTTTAACATTTTGCCGGAAACTAAAAAAAAAGTTAAACTTACTCTAAATTTAACTTTAACCTTGGAAAACTTTTGAAGGAGTGAGTTTATCGAAAAATCATAGGAGATCTTTTTTGTAGAGCGTTCAATTCTTTACAAGAATATGTTTCGTTCATGTTGGTACATTGACTTGAAGCCGAGATATAAAATTTCAAAGCTTGACATTTTTTTTTCCTGTGTTATTCAAACGGGAAATCAAAATATGCGATGTGCCACCGCTAAATATTTTTATTAAGAGCTCTAATTTTAACAGGCATCTTTTTTCACCTTCCCGAAAGTATTTAATATGTTACTGAGAAAAACAAAAAATAGTCGCTTCTTTTGAATCAGTCTAATAAATGTATAGCACTGCAGGAAAAAAATGGTGGTAGTAAAATAATATAACAGAAAAAAAAAATCGCACACAATTTTCGCACTCGACCTTACTTGACGGATGTCGCTACAGGACCCATTTTTTTAAACTTAGGTACTTAAAATTAAGGAAGTTTTGGCCAGGGCTGTTTTTCAAAAAAAAAAAAAATTTCGTTGACATGAATAGAGTTGTATTAGGCCGGCCTACAACTAAAAAAATATATTTAGCTTGACTAGGATTTAGTTAAATGTACTAGATCTTTTTTCTGGGTGTAAGAACATTAAAACGCTTTCAATTCTCAGAGATGTTGTGGTCGAGTTTTCTAAGGCAGAGATGTATTTACAGCAGAGAAATAACTGGTAGAGCTGTTCATGTGCCTTCGGAACAAGCCCCCAGCATAGTTCTCGTTTTGAATGTAGTTCATTACGAGTAACCTCATCTCTCCCAGACGGAAATACAACAAGACTTTTGGACAACTTTTACGGATCGTTATACTTTCTATCTCAAACTATAGCGAATTGCTAAGTTCACCTACGAAAGTAGCGAAAACAGTACACACATGTGATCATCATTGCTGACAAGCAAAAGGGCGAGTTGGGCCTGAAAAATCATGAATTTTGGGACCTTTTGGTTTTCACCTTTCGACGCGGTGCCACGTTCAAGACCCAACTATTTCTCCTACTAGCCCCAACGGCATTCGGTCAAGGCAACACCCCCTTCCCCGGTAGACTCTCTAATTCTTTACGTTTGCAATATCCAATACGATCGTAAAATTCCACATGCTGAATGGGCAAAGAGAGAGAGCCCAAGAAAGAAAGAGGGAGCGGGAAAGAAGGAATTTGCAGCCAAAAGCCGAACTCCTTCAGCGGACCGCTTAAAATCAAAAGGTACGAAGACGGTGGATTGGACGCTTCGAGAACCACGACAATCGCGCCATTTTGCTCGTCATCGTTCGACATTATATGTATATTGAGATGCGCGTATGAGAAATAAACGATCGAGAGTTGCAAACGAGGAGGAGGCGGCTATCAAAGTGTAATCAAAGACTATCTATTAGGATGAGTGAGAGGTGAAACACGAAATCCTGCATCCTCGTACAATTATCGTTTCTCCTGAATGGGGAGAGTCCATGAGGTATGAGGAGAGATGCCTGAGAAGCCTCGAGGGAACAATAAAAATTCCTCAACGAGAGTCTCGATATAGTTATAATGGCTTGGATTTTGTTCAATCGAGACACGATCACGTTTTCGTTCGTGTACGCTTGTGTTGAGGTCTATGGAATATATGTATTTTTTTTTTCGCTCGTTCGAGCGCAGGGATTTCGTTAAAATTCGTGGCCGAGAGCGGCAAAACTTCCGAGCGAGTCAAGAATCAGCGAGTCAAGGCTGAGAAATCTCTCGTGATTCTTGGGTCCTAAATGTTCGTGTGTGTCTGTGTGCGTTTGCGTTTGTGTGCGCTGTGTGTCGGCAAACTCTCTCGCATTAGTATCCGTTCCGCGAATCCTGCGGCGGTTATAGAGCCGAGGAGAGGAATCACGCAAGAGGACCTGTTAGACGTCCCATATAAGCATTGAAAATTTTCTAACCGTCCTCCTGCTTTGGGCCACCGGTGGAAGGTTCTCATTCGGGTTAACGCGAGAATGTGTCTGTCCTTGTGTGCGTGCGTTCGTGTGTCTTGCTCTTCATCATGTGTGTGCATATGGATATATTTTAGGGTGGGCCTTATTTGAAGTGTCGGCAACGTTCGAAGATTACAACCCCCCTCCCAAGGTTGGTTGTAAATAAATTGTGAAAAATCTGCATACAATTGTAGCTCTTTAATTGGAAGGAAAATGCGCCTTGGCTTTTTTTCCATTTCAATAACACTTCTCCATTCGTTTTTTTTCCAGACTTGCTGAGGGTTGAAAATTTATTCGGACAAATCTATTGCAGTGTCTAACTAAGCAAAATTTTATTAGCCTGAGCATTAATACTGTTAAATACACTTATGTATTTGCATACTAACTATGCGACATTTTATGGCTCAGTCTTATAGAATTTTGCATCGTAAATTCGACGTATGTGTAATAGATTTATTCAAAGGAAATATTTTTCAGCTCTTGACGACATCGGAAAAAAATTATTTTAAAGTTTGTGTCAATGAAGTGCAATGAGAAAGTGGTTTTTTTTAAAATAAAAAAATCGATTTTTTATTTCATTTTCGTAACGTACATATATTTAAGTATATATAAAAAAAATTGCGTGCTAATCCGGGAAAGATTTTCGAAATTACTAAGTAATTACTGTGTAAAATGTGTTTTTAAAGTCGATGAGCAAGATTTCTCAGCAACGGCATAAACAATCAGTCTCAAATTTGTACACAAGCTTTATAAATATATTTTCTAGTAATAAATCGAACGTTTTTTTTACCGATAAATATTTTCCATTTTATAAACAATTTCAGCCAAAAAATTTCATCAAAAATCGAAATTTTTGTTGAAGAGCCGCCATTTTGTTAAAAATAAATATTTTGCTTATTCCTTCGACTAAATACTAGATTGTGTGTATTGTTTGATCATATTAACAAAATCTTTTTCATTTCCTGAATTTGGATGATCCAATCCAGAGATATCATGCTCACCTCAATACTTCTTTTTTACAGGACCTCCCCGAGATCGGCTATAGCGGCTTCAAGAATCATTTTTTAAAAAGAAAAATTTCAAAAATAATGTTTAAAGTTACAAAAATATGTATGTAAATTTTTACGTTAATAAATTAAAATGTCTTTCCAGAAAATTTCTTGAAAAATCGCTTTTTTCAATCTCCTGACTGTGTATAACCCTTTAGGTCTCTGGGCGATATCTACACGTATATACATACTCTTTACATTCCAATGATGCAAACTTTACGGTCATAAACGGTTATAAACAAAAAAAAATCGGCCAAGTGCGGACTCACACACGAACGATTCCGTACCATTGCATAATATCGACTCTAATTGGCTGTAGCTCTTGGATCAGTAGGCTCTCGTTAGTGGTGATAGTTTTGATTGTAATTTCCATCAAAATGCTAGTTTTTAAGATATTTTTCAGATTTTTAAAAACTACAATTTAGGCTTTAGCGTTTTGGGAATCCGTACCTGACGCAAAATGGCTACTTTAATGCTTGTTATTTTGAGAATAGAACATAGTATCAAAAAATTGTTTAGGGAAACTTGACAATGATTTTTCAAGACCTTTTCCACGACACCCCACACAAAGGTGTCCGCGAAGATTAAAAAATTTCACCCCTACGTTTATGTAGGGGAGGTACGTGAAAAAATTTTTTTTTCAAAAATTTGTTGTACATCTTTATTGTCGCCACAACTATCTTTGACTGCAAAATTTGAACCTCATAGATCAAATAGCTTTCGAGAAAAATGGCCGTGACATACAGATGGGCATGATCTTAAAATTGAGGGTAGGCTTTATCCGGGATGCAACGGTAGTGCATTACGTAAAACGTCTTCTGCGTGTTAAGTGTAATTTTGTACAGGGTTTTATTCATTTATTTTGAACCAGCCTGAAAGAGGCATAATCGCTAAAATTCGCAGACACCCTAAATAAGACCCATCCTGATATATATATATATATATATATATATATATATATATATATATATATTAGGGTGGTCCTTATTTAGGGTTCGGAAGAAATTTTTATCAGACATCCCCTCCCCCCCAAATCGACTCCAAATAATTAAAAAAGAATACCCTAATTTTTTCAGATTTTTATCTACACTCCAACCCCTCCCACCAAGAAGGTATATTTCCCCATTTAAAATACACGTGTTTCGGCCATATTCTCAGGATATATTTTATTCTAAGTGTAATCATTTTTAAAAAAATTCTGTAATTGCAAGATTATCGCTTTCATTGGTGCTACTATTTGAGGAAAAATTCAAATTATCATACGGATTAATCCAGACGAATCGCAATTCGTCTAAAATTCTAATACGGAATAATCTAGACGAATTGCGAATTGAATTTGGGGGACGTCTGATAAAAAATTCGTTCGAGCCCTAATTAAGGACCACCCTAATATATATATATATGAATAGTACGTCTTGAGGATGTCGATTGTTACGCCAATCGTTTTTGACTGTCCGACGCGGTCACGAAGAGCGGCTATGGCACAGAGAAACTCGATTGAGATCTTGTTGCTGGAGGTTTAACGTGAAAAGAAAAGATTCTAGACGGTTCATTTCAAGGAATTTTGAAATAACCCGAACCGTTCACATATTGGGTTTGCCTTTCCATTCAATGGCGTCTGGAACTCATGAATGGGGCAAATTTCGAATCCAGATGAACTTCAAACTACGGTTCGTAGGCAGGAAGTGACATTACCGACCGAGTGTAAGTGGGGTTGATATTGACCACAGTGATGAGTTATAACAAATGCTTTTTTTGATGACACGACTAAATAACATAAAAATATATCTTGAAATATGATTCTTCATAACTTACTCGTCAAGTTTTTCCATAGTTTGCGGTGTACATTAGATTTATTCTCATGGTACCAAATACATTTAAGTTTCTGAAGAGAAAATAGTGGTGGCAATTTTTCAATTTTGGGAATCGATTGATTTTGTTTTTATTCGATTTTTTTTCTGTTAAGAATGAGGTCGCTGCTGATTTTCTTCAATTTTTGACGTTTGAATAAAGTTTGCAACAACTAAACTTGAAGAAAATCAAACTTCTCGACTACTCTTTGTTATAAAAATTAATAATTAATAACAAAAGTTTCAATGTTTCTAATTTCGTTACCAACGCGAAGAGATCGCTCCAAAACTTTTGAACGAGGAACGAATGAGTCCAAAAAGCTCGGTTGAAAATAGTTTGTGCAGATTGAAACAGCCCAATAAATAAGAGTGTCTTCACCGTTGGCCGACCAAAAAGACTCTGCAACTTTCGTCGAATCGCGGAAATCTCGCAACATACAGATAGATGTCGCGGTAACCAATAAATTTCACCCATTTCACATTTTTCCAAATCTCGTCGGCATTTCTAATTTCGCGCCTCACTCTCTTCGTCTCACCCTCTCTGTCTTCCTATTTCGCGCGATAAATTTGCGAATCTATATTTTTATCCGAGCCCATGAGTATTTTTTCTTTTCTCAAATCTCCCGGACCAACGATTTTTTTCTTCGCGATGAACTATATTGAGAAGGAAGAGTCTGAATCTTTCGTAACTCAAGTCGTATCTTTCGTGTTCTCGTTTGCCACTAAACAACGCTCTCCCATTCTGTACGAGCTTGCGCGTTCCTCGATTACTCGAGCGAGAGAAGATAGAGAATAGGAAAAAAAAAATTAGACGGAGTCGAGGAGGAAGAAAAAAGCCGAAAATGATATAGCCGACCTCACAAATCTAGGCGCTGCTCTAGTCGCTCCCTCAATGAGAAAAAGAGACACACAGAGAGGAGGGCGTCGTCGTCGTCGTGTGCTCCGTTGTACGATGCGTGGGCGTCCCGAAGCTATTACAGATTATGTACACACTTCACGTGATTTTATTTTAATCCAACCCATTTCTCTAACAAACGCACACAAGCGCACACATCGAGGGATGCCATGAGCGAGAAACCCCTCGCAAATCACTTCCGTGAACTCGGATCTCCCGGGGGGGCTTTTTCTGTACGAAGCATCCTCCGCAAAATTCAAAGTTTTTGCAACGGCATTGTCACAAATCATTGTAAAAATACATGTGGAATGGTCGTCGTCGCTAAATGGTTCCCAATCTCAAGGATAGAGATTTTCAAACCCGAAAAATCAAAAATAGACGCCATCGAAGACACATTGGTTTTCTGGGGTTGCTGTAAACTCCGTTTGAATATTTGCACATTGCTTTTTCATCTTATTCTCATGTTCTCAAACCTCGCTGGTCACCGCGGGTCAAATTGACCCGAGTCACTTTGAGCTCAAATATCTCCGACTATCCGGGCCCTCGTGGGTTTTTCCCGGCCCTCTGGTGGAAGTTTGAGGTATTTATTATAGGTAGCCATAATAGATTTTCGATATTTTCACATAGCGGAATAAATACCTTTTTTGGAACGCATGCATTCGAAGTTTTTTTTTTTTTTAAGTACCGTATATTGAGAGTAGTATTTTTTTCTCAAGGTACCACATATTGAGAGTGGAAATTTGTCCAAACAATCTTCAAAACTGCAAGAGTTACAATTTTTTGAGTGAAAAACCGGATTTTTGAAAGTCTTTTTTTTCATGATTTATTTTCCATGTAAACATTTTTAAAAAGACACAATTGTTTCATATACTGAAATGTTCAAAGATAATTCCTATATTTTTTTTAAGTCAATCAAATAGGTACTTTTTCGACAACCATCCAAACAGTCGGTCGGGTCAAATTGACCCAGTGTGACCAGCTGGGAACTATTTTGAGGTGTGACCAACGAGGGTCAATTCCTCGCTTCGTGATATTAAACATCTGCCTCCTAAAAATTTTAATCAGTGTGGGATCTTTGATTAGATTGTGAAAAGATGCGATTTTCTAACTTTTTTGAGAATTTCTTTTAGCAAAAGTTTGGAATATGAGAGACTATTACGTTTTTCATGTCTCTCGGTCAATTTCCGATGGAAAAAGATCTTGGAATGAAATAAACGAAACAATCTTTGGTCAAATTTTTACAGATTGATTTTTTGCCTTTTTAAAAGTTTTTTCGTAGCGTCAACAATTGCGATACAAGACGGAACTAATAACATTCTTTTAGTCTACCGTTGGTGTATCTTTAAAAATAAAACAAGCTTCAAAATGTTCATCAACAAATGTGGAGTCATGAATACTCAAAATATCGATTTTTTGACGTTCCTTCAAAATCATTCAATTTCTGTAAAACTTTTTTTTTAACTTTGACAGAATTCCAAGGACCTAGATGACGGAAAATTCACCGTTAATTACGAATATGCCTTTAAAAAAAACTGCTGGAACACGGTTGAATAATGAAAATGATCGAAAATCAATATTTCCATTGGTTTCAATAAAAAATCTGGTAAAAAATTTGTTTTCATAAAAACAAAAGAGTCTCTTGTGAGTTACCAAAAAGTTACAATCACATTCGTAACAAAACTGCTTTGATAATTTATACATCAACGATTTGAATCGAAAATTCTTTCAAAAAACGCCATCATGTCGAATTTTATGAGTTTGTCGAGTCAGCGTCAAACCGGCGATTTTTAATAATAATTTATAATTTTTGTAGAATGTCTACAAATATGATGTGTCGTCCACCATTTGAGGTACCAAATAAACAATTTTTTGAGACTAGTTAGAACCCTTAAGGCGCACCGGTTTCCCGAAAAAACCTAGTTTTTAGTTTTTACACTCTGCGCGTGATTCAGAATAAACCGCTCGACGGATTTTGTTCTACAACGTCTCATTTTCTCCGCAACGCTTTTTCCCACGGGATGAACGCGGCACATTTTGATTAACGTCAAAATTGTGAGCAGGACAATGCCTGGAAAGTTCAAAATAGGCTAACAGTTTCAAAACAGGCCTGAGACTCTGAAATAAAAGACTACAAAAAAAATGTGCCACGTTCATTTTATGGGGAAAAAAGTCACGAAGAAAATGAGACGTCGTAGAGTAAAATCC